>CAXAMN010022793.1:7696-21189 GCA_963970005.1 Durusdinium trenchii | reverse complement strand
GATTCCACCCCGGTGCTGTCATCAACAGCTCCAGTATCGACTGATTCCACACCAGCACTGTCATCAACTGTGCCCACAGACGACAACAAACTTCCACCATCGACGATGGTGCTACCCTCTGACGAAACTCCGCCATCAATAACTGTGTCTCCTCCAGAAAAGTCCTGCGCACAAACGCAAACAAATCTCAGACCAAGTGATTGCAAGAAGCTAAATGAGCACCTTCCGGTCAAACTTTGGTCTTCTAACCCAAACAGCGTGTCCACACGAAGGGGTTTTATCTTGCTATTGCACTAAACACACTGTTTTTGAAGAAAGGTTCGAACCCCGCACCCCCCAGATGTGTGCGAGCAGTCCCGTGCTCAAGAGTTGGTGCTCACTTCGCTTGGCAGACATAAATTCCAAATGTTTGCATGCTCCTAAGTGGATTTCCTCCAGTCGCAAGTGCAGAAGATCTGTTCAGATCGGTCATAGGTCCGATAGATACAAGTGTTCGACTTTTCATACGCATTTTGCGATCGCAAAGAAAGAATTGTTCTTTGGTCCAAAGAGTCCAAAGAGTCCAAAGGCAGAATCTAAAGATCTTGTGATGTCAGTGATCGTGTAAGTGATCGGCGATCGCAAAGGAATGCAAAAATGGTGTACGATCCGATCCGAAGTGATCTTCAGCAAGACGTCCACTGTTCAACAAAAAGACGAAAAGTAGAAGTCGCCTCGCAACCGAGGCTGTATTTCTGGCAGCAGAACTGCTTCTTCGTGTCTGACCAACCGGCCCTCAGCAGTTCCGCGCAATTTCGAGGCTCGAGATGAGTAGAAATGGTGCAACGCACATGTGGACAAACCAGACTAAGGTCGCACCAAATGGTTTCTCATATGTTCACTTCCATTCGCTTCAGTCTTCCCAAACAAGTCTCCGATAGTGGTTCACTCATGTCAAAATATCCGTCTGGTCCAATCACAATGCCAGGGGGCTTCCAGTTTCGAACCCCAGCAGAACAGTCATAGTTGTCGTGGCTGTGGTGGCCATAGACCTCACACAAAACCTTACCCTTTTTGCCTGAATGGCATACACTAGGAGCAAGGACGCTACTAGAGAAAATGAATGGGCTTGTTTCTCAACATGAATGGATCGAGCGACCACATGGGTGACGTGAGTCACCACTGCAGCATGCTCATGATGATGAGCATACGGATCTCCACACCTGATAGAACCGAAGGGCAACCGGAGGAAGGTTCTAATTCACTCAGCGAGACAAAGAGCAAACTTCAAGGGATTTGTATGCGTTCAAAACATACAGAGCAATCCTTTCTTCTAGTTCTTTAGACCAATAAAGAGCAAACTTCAAGGTTGAGTCAGTTGAGTTTTTATCTGGTACTCTTCTCTGTATGAATCCATCATATTCGAAGTTTTCATGCAACTCAAAAATCTAAGCAATGGTCTCTGAACTGAAACATGCTGCCTTAATTGTCTTCTTCATAGATTCTCCTATTTTACAGGGATCTCAAGTCCTACTCCAACACGAGCGACAGTGTTCAAGCACTTGTATTAAAAGAATGCCAGGTGACGATTTAGTGTGTCAACGTATGAAACTGTGTCACCCTGTTTTCCACTTAGGAATTCTCATTGAATTCGTTGAATCCCACATTATGTAACTTCAGCCGCCAAGGGTTTCTCAAGAACGTTTGTGCAGGCCAAGTTGCGCGACATGGTGATGGGAGCAGCAGTAGTGCCTGGCTCGGCAATATGTCAGCCGCAAATGAAAGCTTTGCCCACAAAATGATCTACCATTTGCTGCGGAAGACATCAACAAAAATACTGAATATGCATCTACTGGTTCTGGATGTTTCTAGTGTTCTAGTGGTCTCGGGAATTGCTCCATGCGGTGCCTGTGATCATGAGACCAAGTCCGCCAGCCAGCATCCTTCCAGCATTGGTAGGCTTCGTGAGTCCTCAGCATATGCTGAAGCACCTGTAAACAAGAACGCTACTAGTAAGGTAAGTCTTTGACGCACTACACAGGGCACCATTCGACTGCACACAAAAACCAAATGTTTTTTGCAAAGAACGCTATCTGCAAAGTCTTTTTTCGGACATTCAAAACGGTTACACCACATGCTTGCATCTTGTCGTCCTTGTGGCTTCAGCTAAGGGCCAGGCTCGGTGTCATGGGTGTAATGATGTGTTATCCAATGTTCTTAGATGCCAAGAATAACATTTCACCATACACCAAGCAGAAGCTGCTGTAGGTAGACGAATTAAGAAGACGAAGTTAAGGAGTAGTGGGCATATTGTGGAATGCGGCTGGCTTCATCTTGAAGCTATGATGATTCCATTCAAAGCCAAGACGCCGCCCACTATTTTCTCACGGTTGTGGACGATGTGATGGTGGTGATGGTGAACAACCACAGGAACCGGCACAGGCACTTTGACAGGCACTTGAACCACTTGTACATGGTGGTGCTCCTACGCTTGGCAGGTGCTTGATTGAATAGTGCAGTGATGAGCAACGCTTTGGAAGAAACGCTCTTCCTTCTGAAGTAATCCTTCTTTGTTCTCTTTTTGTTCCTCTATGTTTCCTCAGTCTGCTCTTTCCCATATTTTCCCGAAGATCCGAACCCTCCAAAGCTCAGCCAGTCCTCCCGGCAGGCACGGCTGGCATGGACGCAACACCAATGCTGCTTCTCCAGCGACCAGTGGGAACGCCACTCGTGGAAGCCTGGCGCAGCCACCGAAGTGGAAGCGGCGCTGCGCAGCGCAGCCGGAGGAACAAGTTTCGAATGGCTTCGACCAGGTTTAGACATGAATTTTGAATGGCAAGGAGATTGTTGCTTTCACGACCCCTCAGCCGCCCTTAAGTTGTTTGGTCAATCTTGCTTTTCCGAAGCTAAGTGACCGTCGTCACAATCGAAAGGCTGAGGGGTGTCGCAGCCACGATGCAGACGGCCACCTAGTGAAAAGGGCATCTCAAAGAGCATCCCTTTGATCATCTCTGAAAAAAGACTCTGACGTCTCTTTTGCTGTCAGAGTTTCTCTATTTCTTTACGCCAAAAGCAGCATAACTCTCATATTCCTGGCAATTACTTTTTCTGAGGCCATGGCAGCACCAAGCCTGCTCAAGAGATTGAGGCTCAAACAGGTGTCAATCTTGGAAAGGACTCTGAAAATCTGCAAAACGCATCAAACCGAAGCTTTGCATTCAAGCGAGCAGATCTGGATGCTCCAATTTTTGGCGAGCCGTGTAGCTCGATGGACGAAGCTGTGGCCCAAAGAGAGCCGCTTTCAGCGCCCACAGAGCCGGAAAAACGGAAAGCCACGAGAAGCTAGTAGTAACAAGAAGCTAGTAGTAACAGGTGCATCGCTAGTAGTAACAAGTGCCTTACTAGTAGTAACAAGAATAATTTAATTTGAATTGTAATTACTAGCTTCTTGTTACTACTAGTAAGGCACCTGTTACTACTTCCCGGGCACCATTTCCCGGAATGTCTCGGCACAATCCATCTTTGTCCATCCACTCCGGGATGGAACGGAAGAAGCCGAGAGATTTACTCCAAATGAAACTCGTGACAAAGTCACGATGTGAGTCACGCTCAGCTGAGCGCTCAGCTGCGAGACCCAAAACTCGACTGAGACTGGAAGTCAAAGATGGTCAGAGACGAGTCGACCAAGTCGACCAAGTCGACCAAGACTGCACATCCCGTCAGAGAGCTCCAGCCATGGCCCGCTTCACGTGAAAAACCTTGTGCAAAGGACGTACTGTCAGAGAGGTCAATTGTGATGTTTCAGCTCTTTTGGAAGGTCCAAATGTGTCGCCAAGAATGAAAGGAACAGTCTGGGTAAACATGCTGCCTTGCTACTAGTAGCTTCTTGTTACTAGTAGCGATGGCCTCCAACCTACTTGCGATGGCCTCCACCTAATAGCATCCTGCTGCGCCTCTCTTGTGTCTCAGTTCAGCAACAAATCTTGGAATGATGAAGGACATGAGGAAGCATGCGAAGCTGAAAATGGTCCACATTGTGGACGCTTCCAGGCTCCACTTGTACGCCTGGAAAACCAGTCTGACGAACCGGACATGTGATGTGACAAAAGTCGGGTTCGTTGAATCGCCCTCGTACCAAGTACCCCTTGCTAGAACACGAATCTAAAATTGTGGTCGAGACCAAAAGCAAAACACCGATATGTCTTCCTCGATCCTTAGAGGTGCCCCCCATCGAGCAAGAGGAGCTTTGATGTCTCTGTACAGCGAGTTTTTAAAAATGGATGTCCTTGACAAGTCGCATTGTCTGCAGCATAGAAACCCATAGAGTAGAGCACAAAGAAGAGCATGAAAAGCATGAAGGACTGCCTTAGATTGCAAATAAACTGTAACTGAAAGTTCGGTCATCGTGTTCCAGCGCTGCACAGGTGCAATCAACTTCATAGCAACATGTCCAAGGAACCCATAGTTCATGAGCTTACCAGGCCATCGTGGCACAGCAAAGCGCTCGGTAAGGAACATTGTCAACTTCAAAACAAAGAGGAACCAAAACACCTCGGTGACATCCGGATGAAGAAGGTTTGATGCTGAAGAAGCAGAAAAATATACTGTACACATCCGAGATCATAAGGCAAAAAAGGCCAATCTGAAAGAAGATAAAGAAGGTCTAATTTAATTCTAATAGCTTCTTGTTACCACTAGTAAGGCACTTGTTACTAGTAGCGATGCACTTGTTCCTAGTAGCGAACATGGTTACTACTCTTCACCCTCTTGTTTTAGCAATTTGAAACAGAATTTGCAGTTCTCTACCGATGGCTTCGCTTCGCATTTCGCATCCGAGTCATCCAAGGAGCGTAGAAGCCAAAGGAACTTCCCAACAGCTCGCTGACGATGCAGGGGATCGGCGCACCAGCCTGGGCGGAGCCGCGGAGCTCTAAAGGCCTACTGTAGCGTCCTGACCTTGCTCCGTTCGTAGCGATGCCCTTTGTTCCTAGTAGCTTCTTGTTCCTAGTACGGCCAGGAGCCCTTAGTAGCGTCCTTTCAGGAACTTCAATGCAAGATATTCAACCAAAGCGTATCACAAATCCCGCCTTGACCAGGGCTGTGACCGTGTTCATACTGGCTGCGAAGGTGCAGGAGGAAAGAATCATGTAGTACCTCAGGAGGTCAATGCAGCTAGACACGGCGGTTCTATCCTGCCCTGACGTTCTGACGAATTGACTCGAGATAAAGACGTTGTTTGGAAGAGCGAAACAATAAATGTATGTCCTATATCATCAATGCATCCGCGCCAATCATGTCTCAGAAGTGATCCGGATGAGAACCGCACCAAAAGATTCAGACTCCGACTTCAACTGATTCGAAGAGAAACCTAATTTGTCAAGACCTGGTCTTGAAAGCACTACACTTTTGACAGATTCTTGACCTGATTCTTTCAAAAAGGCATTCCAAGCAGTGCTCTCGTCCGCATTCCAAACGCCAGGCTCACTGCTCTCAGTGCGCTCAGTGCGCTCGGTGCGCTCGGTGCGCTCGGTGCGCTCAGCGCTTCGAGCGCCCAAGGCACCCAAAGGGCACGTGGGTGGCACCCTGGATTAGCAGCTCCTCTCGCAAAGGGCCGCGCACATAGCGCATGAAGGCCTCCTTGCCTCGGTGTTTGGTCTTCCAGGTGTCCAGTCTGTCCAGACTAATGGGACTCAAGACCAGACTATCGCTACTAGGAGCAACGCTACTAGGGGCTCCTGGCCGTACTAGGAACAAGAAGCTACCAGGAACAAAGGGCATCGCTACGAACGGAGCAAGAAGACTAGACTAGACTGGACTAGTCTAGTCTCATCACGGAAACGCTTGAGACGCAACCGACACGTATCCCCACAGCCGTACGTACTACTCCCTCTTCATCGCTCCCCGGCTACTTGTGTAACAAATGGTGCTACGTCCCTTGTCTGCAGCAATGTCCAGGTCTCTCACCCCACCATGTGGGCTCTGCTCAGCCTGCTCCGCTCTGCTCTCACTTCGGCCCAGTCTCTGCCATACCACTTGACAATCGAGCTATGCACGAAGTTCCTGTCAAACTCCGTGCGGCAAAAGGCTTGCTCTAAGTCCTCAGGACGAATGCTTGGACATAAAGGGCTTGCTCTACCCTCTCGGCCTCTTGGCCTCTCCTTTCGTTAGCTCTCAAAAAGCTTCTCTCCTTTCTAGAGGCGTTGGCTCATGGACTTAGTGTGCTGCATAGACCCTACCTAGCATTTCAGAAGAATCCACAATGCATATTTCTGGGGTCGCCTGGTTTCGTGCACCTGCCAACCAGATCCCGAATGCAAAATTAATTAGGGCTGGACAAGCAATGCACTATGACTATGATAGAATAGGGGGAGAGGGCTCTAGGACCTACTCTAGGATGCAGAAAAAAGTGCGAACGGAGTCAAGCAAGTCGGCCTTTGCAGTACAGGAGTCTGCACTTGTGTCACTTGCACCCAGCTTTGAAAATGGAATCCAAGTGTCAAAATCCTTAAGATCTGAAAGGAGCTTGAACTTCTCCTTGATGTTTTCTCTCAAGAGGTGCACCATCACCAAGACTGGAGTCAACCTGACTTCTTGAGTGTCCACTCATGCTGCCGCCAAAGGAAAGAAGTCGCTGCCAAGTTGCGCCAACATCTCAAGAACTAAGAATTCCTGGCAACAGAGCTTTGACCGTACACTAGCGGTTGCCTTCCAGGAAAGCCTCCAACACAAATAGGGTGGATCTCACCAAGGGGAGTGCAACTTAAGCAAACTTATCCAAAAAGATTATGGCGAAAGAAACGAGTTGAATAAGGAGTCACACTCAGACTTGAGCACCCTGTTACTTTGCAGCCTTATGTGGCCATATGTCTTGGCCGCATGGCCTGACCTGCTCCAGTCTCAAGGCGATGCCAATCCAGAAAAGAAAGGCAACAAAGTAGATGCCGAACCTCACATCTCCAAAAAATGAATTCAAAACAAATGCGAAAGAAAGGTTATAAAGTCAAAGTGTCTTCCAAGGACCTAGAGTGGAAATGTCCGAGGCGCATCAAATATAAGATCCCCATCTCTACGAAGAGGGGTTTCAGCGTGATCTTTCCCTCGGGGCATGCGGAACGATATGCTGCCAGCTCGAAGACGCACCTGGCGGTCGCTCGGCAGAAATGCCCGACGGTTCCGCTGGCACAAATGAGGCCATTTGGAAATTCCTAAAACCAAAAACAAAAACCGAAAGCAAAGGCTTGTCCTAATCACGGTCGAATGGCCAAAGGCGAGACAAGTAGGGTGAGCTCCAAAGCACTCGCAGCTCCTTGGACACACTGAGGAACCCACCTCCATCATGGCAGCAGTTCATTTGTCCCTAGACTCCAAACAAAGTTCACAGCACTTCATCCATGTTTTGCTTGTCTTCTTTCTTCCGCCTAGGCCATAGATGCCACGCTCCATGAGTTCCTCTCAAATCGAATCTGAACCAAATGCGATTCGGCGATCGAAGGCTTTTGCGACTGCTTGGCAATCGATGTCGTCGTCCTGGTCGGTCTGGTGGATGCTCACCACATCGAGGAAGCAGATTTGCTTCCGTGGCACCAGCGGCCGGATGTAGGGCGACAAGATCAAGCCGCTGAGAACCCCCAAAAGGCCACCGAGCATTGGCCAAAAGGCAAAGGACACCGTACCCTGAGGCCAAAAAGCACCAATCTCGGAAGAATGTGTGTGTTTTTGCCGTGCTCTTCTCGAGAATGTCATAGCGCTATGCAAACTCGGGAAAAGTGATCGAAATCCTTTACATGGCGTTACTTCCCGACTTTTTCAGCAGGATGTCAAAGGATACATTGGACCCCTACTAGTGTACCAAAGACCGCAACAGATTTGTGGTGACAGGAATGGAGACGCTTGTCAGCATGTGTCATACATGAAGTATATCTGCGTCGCTCCTAGTAGCGATGCCAGTAGTAGCTTCTTGTTCCTAGTAGTACGACCAGGAGCCCCTAGTAGCGTCCTTGCTCCTAGTAGCGGTGTTTTTCCAGCTTTCGCTTATCTCTCATGATTGCCACACTTTGCTGATTTAGGCTTGACTTCAGGTGGACCCTGGCTTGGTCTCACCTTGAAGGCAAACATGTCCACTTCCAACCTAAGCTGTTGGCTTCCGCGGTTTAAAGCAGACTGCAAAGCCAAAGCATAATCGGATGGTCGCAGTTCTTCGCACAAAGAGCTTGACACAGCATGGTGGTACGCTTGCATTCATCTAGATTCTAGATTTTAGATGTTGCATTGTTTTGGTAGACAGAAATCGAAAGCCAAGTGACGTGAAAGGCAAGGGCAATATTTCAGAGAAGATCAAGATCTCTGCAAGCCCCACACCGCAGAACCAGCCAAGCAAGGCGACCTTCCATCCTGACTGAAGGAGCAACGACACCACCTTCCGCCTGTCATTGCAACGGCAAAGCAAAAACAAAAGCAAATTGAAGTACCTACATTAGATAATGTTGGTTTAATCGTTGTCTACAGCTCCAACCTGGACTTTTTCTGGTCTTTGAAAAAGAAATGCGGAATTAAGAAGGAAGACAATTGACGCAGAAAAAGCATATTGCGCGCCTCCCAGGAGTCAGCCAGGTGTGTGAAAGAAAGACGTCGAAATGATCAGCAGGGGTGGAGTGGTTCCAGAGATTCTGGCGCTCCTGAAGCTAGAAATTCATGCTTCCACGTGAGAAAGAGAAAAGAAAGAGCTTTGGGCTGTGAAGACATGAACTTCCAATGACTTCCCACTACCTTTCTCTACAGCAGCTAGTTTTCTTCTGTCCTTCAATCTTTCCCAAATTCCATGGCACTGTTTTGCGCTTTTGTAAAGGCACATTTGCTCGATCTCAAAACGAACACGGCGTTCCTGCTCGGTCATGTCAAGGGGAGAGCGTCGCCAAAGCCTTCCTCCCCACTGCAGGGATTTGCTCAGCGAGATGCCGCGAATGATCTCTTGATCGACCTTCACAGGTCACAGGGTCGATCCTTAGGAAGCTAGTAGTAACAAGTGCCACGCTACTAGTAACAAGTGCCTTACTAGTAGTAACAAGAAGCTATTAGAATTAAATTATATCTAAATTAAATTAATAGCTTTTTTGATACTACTAGTAAGGCACCTGTTACTAGTAGCGTGGCACTTGTTACTAGTAGCTGACTTGTTACTACTAGTAAGGCACCTGTTACTAGTAGCGTGGCACTTGTTCCTAGTAGGAATGGGACTTTTGTCTCGGACAAGTCACTCTTTCAAAGGAACCTTTGCCCCACCTCAAAGTGGTCTGTGTTAACGATGCTCTCCAGTCGCAAGCGCGATGCTTCACTGGGGAACTTCAGCTCTGAGCGCTCTGCACTTGCAGAACTTACATGCTCAGCGGTAGGTTTTACGGTCAGTACTTCAAGCGCAATGTCCGTTGCCGGCTCTTCCTGGAGCAGGTCAAATGAATGGGTCACGACTTGCAACGGCAGAGGCTACCACTACTCAAGCTGGCACATGCTATGCAAAGATATTTATATAATGTTGTTATTTTAGAAAAGTAACAGTCCCTTAGCTTCCGGACGTTTCAGCAAACAAATCACGATATGATTCTTTCCAAGAAAGGAAATCAAGTCAAGTCGCCCTACGTCGGCCAAATCGCACATATCTTAAGCAAATGATCTTTGGCTCATAAGTCAACGCAAAATCGGCTGGGGGAGTGAGCTGCGCCTCACTTTCTGTCATCTCATGCGTCACTGCTGTGACCTCCACCGGTGGCACATCTGCTTTCTCCTCATTGCAGCAGCTGGTGTTGCTTCCCATGGCACAGGCAACACAGTCTTTGGCAGAAAGTGCAGTCTTCGGGTCATGCGAGCTTCTGATTCCATTCTATCTTCTCCAACCTACTAGCGATGGCCTCCATGCATATCATCCTTCATGACCGACATGGACGCTTTTGGCATAGCTCTTCATATTGGTCATTAGGCGACCTCTTTTGAGGTATGTCAAAGCTACAAGCCATGTGACGTTCAAGCAGGCAGCCAATCAATTCTGCTAGCTGTACGGGACCGTTCTCACCAGGCTTCAAAAAACTCAATGCACAATGCGTTCTAGCTTCTTGCTACTAGTAGCGATGCCAGGAGCCCCTAGCAGCGTCCTTGCTACTAGTAGCGATGCCAGGAGCCCCTAGCAGCGTCTTGCTACTAGTAGCGATGCCAGGAGCCCCTAGCAGTCCTTGCTACTAGTAGCGATGCCAGGAGCCCCTAGTAGTCCTTGCTACTAGTAGCGATGCCAGGAGCCCCTAGTAGCGTCCTTGCTACTAGTAGCGATGCCAAGAGCCCCTAGTAGCGTCTCTGCTACTAGTAGCGATGCCAGGAGCCCCTAGTAGCGTCCTTGCTCCTAGTAGCGATGTCAGGAGCCCCTAGTAGCGTCCTTGCTCCTAGTAGCGATGCCAGGAGCCCCTAGTAGCTTCTTGTTACTAGTAGCTTCTTGCTACTAGTAGTAATTCATGGCCTCCAACCTAATGGCGATGGCCTCCCATCCTAGTAGTTTCTTGCTACTAGTAGTTCACAAGCCTCCTCTCCAGAACCTCGACCTCGCCTTCTTGTCCGCCGACCAAGTTCGCTGCCAATTGCTGTATCCTGCATCACAATCAAAAACCACCTCGGAAGATAACAGAACGGACGACTTCTTCAGCTACATTAGTGCAACCGGCAAAACGCATAAAGGCTGAGCACGCCGGCCGGGTTGGGACAAGCCACGTCGTATTTGTTACAGCACCAATACCTCCACGAAACTCAGAGATGAATCACAAACTGAAAACAAGAGGTATGTTTTATCACAACCTGCACTTTGGAAAAACTGAATGCATAAATGCACAATTTGTTTGACGTTTCAGCTTTCAATTCCTTTACTTTCAACTCTACTTTCAACTCAATTTTGCAAATCGCAATCCGAGGGTCTTCTTGTGATCACTCCAGCCATTTTGCCAGTTTGTGACCTCGCCAACAAGCTTAAGAAGGTGTGTCAAGGCACGTCTCCAGTCCGCATCATCCTCTTGATCTTCATGTCAGAGAATTACAAATGTTAAGTTCAAGACCTAAAGGACCTAAGGCCACCTACGTTGGTCTTGGACCAAGGGGTGGCAAACTCTCAAAGCGTCTCAACTAGTCTTTGATTAATTTATACACCTAGTAGCAAGGACGCTATTACGTGGAGGCCATCGCAAGTAGGTTGGAGGCCATCACTACTAGGAACAAGAAGCTACTAGTAGCAAGGATGTCTTTTATGTTTTGTCACTTCGGCTTTGGCATTTTAGGCCCTGACACCCGCACGGCAGTCATACGGCTCAGCCACGTCGCAGCCACGGTTCTCAGCAATAAAATATGTGTTCTGTGTTCTCGTTCAATCTTCACGGTTCGCGAGTGATGAAGTCTTCTTGTCAAGCAAAGCATTAGCTCCTTGTCGTGAGTTAAGGTGACTGAGGGAAGGTTGTCAAAGACCTTGTCAGTCAAGGTATTCGGGAAAGGGGCTTTGTGATGGCCAAGCAGCATGTTCTTTGCAGCACCAATTCTTCTTGTCAGAGCTCCAATCGGCCTCACATCAGCTCACAAAAGCACTAAATGATTGAATCATCGTTTCATTGACAAATCAGCTGAGAGCTATGACAAATCAAAAAAAATAAATATATATATATATACAGTATATATGTTGTTTCAGTCTCCTCAAGGAGGCAGGTATCATGCATTGGCTCAAATCAAAGGAGCCTCTGTTCCACTGCAGTCGAACTGCATTGTGCTTCCACCTGCGCAAGCGTCTGACGAAGAAAGGATTGTGAATGGTGTCGTCAGATGTCACAGCTGTGTGCTGCAATGTGCTGCATAAAGCTACGCCGCTACGTGACGATGAAAAAAGTATCTGATCACTGCACCACAGGGTCACAGCTCCTGGACAGCTGCCCTCGAACTCACAGCACCACTTCTTCTTTGCCTGCAAAATGCAAATGAAAAGGAAGGAAAAGGAAGCTCTTTTGATGTGTTCCGATCGAACCTCTCCTGCCGAAGGAAAGCATCTCCCCACGTTTTGGGGCTCAAAACATCTTTGGACTGGCTAAAAATATGCAAAGCAAAAGTAGGATGCATGGCATGCCTTTGACAAAATGAACACCAAACCGGTCAGCCTTTGTTTCCAAGTTTTGTAGTGACCCGGCAATCAAACCGAGCCTCTGACCAGGCTGCCTGCCAGTTGCCTCGGGCAGCTTGGCAATCGTACCTTGGAGTGAATTCAGGTTGGATTGTGATGACACCGGCCAGTTTGTGGCCTCAGGCTGTTCTATCCACGCTCCAAGTTGCGGCTGTGCAGCACATCCATGACCCACCCGTGCACAGCAATAGGCCTGCAGGGCAAAGTGATTTTGTAAGCTTTCCTTTGGAACTCTTGGAGGGAGTCCTAACAAAACATCACAGATCTCTACAAATCTCAAGATTTTCTAAGCTGCATCACTTCTTGCAAAAAGATCAGACTGTCTTCGGACATCTTGTCTGCCTTTTTCTCATCAGTCCACACAGTTTCCCAGCTGTCGATCGCTGCTGTGCAGTCAAACCTTAGATTCGAGCCTGTGGGGTGCACTCTCACAAAAATGCAACAAAGGGAACCAAAAGAAATGCAGGAGCAAGGACGCTACTAGGGGCTCCTGGCATCGCTACAAGGACGCTACTAGGGGCTCCTACTACTAGGAGCAAGGTTCTCAGGGATCCTCTTCTTCGGACCATCGAAGCCAGTTGGATGCACCCACTGTCCCATTTTTTCGAATCACAATACGTCGGAAGATCGGAACGTTCGAACAATGCAGCCTGGGCTCCTCAGACCTACGAAACTCGAAACTTGGATCGAAGGACAAGTCGACAGCGGGCATCTGCCAAGTCTACCGAAATTCCATGCAGTTCCTCTTCTTTCACGTGCCTGCTAGGTTGCCCACGGCTGAGTGGAACGCCCTCCAGTGCGGTTTCAACTTGACACCGCACAAAAAGGGACTGTGTGTCTACGCCGAGTCTACGCTCTCAGTGTGCAAGGTGCAAGCATTACCTCCCGCAACTGCTTTGGCTAACTACGGATTGCACAAAGTTTGCACCTGCCAGAGATGGCGTATCCCACCGCAAGCGCAGCTGCAACCAACACCAGAAAGCAGCAAGCAAGGCCTGGGAAAGTCAGGAGTGAAGTACCTTCATCGCTACTAGGTTGGAGGCCATGGCTATTTGCAGAAAACAAACCTTCACAGCTCTCCTGTCGATGAGAGGTGAGAGCGAACTTGGGAGACCCGCCCAGCTGTTCCGAACATATCGCCAAGCAACTGGAGAAGCGGCAGCGCCACCCAGTGGGAAGGACCTCCCGATCCCAGCTGCCACGGCCCTGACGCATTGAGGTGTGAAATCCAAACAGAATCACCCTAGGCCTCCACCCTAGAAGCGATGGCCTCCACCCTGGTAGCGATGGCCTCCACCCTAGTAGCGATGGCCTTCTACCTACTAGC
>CAXAMN010022792.1:0-21194 GCA_963970005.1 Durusdinium trenchii | reverse complement strand
AAGCATTCGACAATCGTTGGAGGTCCTGAACCAAAGATTTGCAAAATAAGGAAATTTCTTGTCAATCGGGTCCTTGTGGTGAATTGGGTCCTCCACTTGTGGGAAGTGATAGCTACAGCCTCTTGGCATACTGAGTATTGCCCTGAGTGATAGCTACAGCAATTTGGCATACTGAGTACTGCGTATGCTAGCCTGACCACTGGCCTGCGTGCTTGATGTATATGGCCTCTCACATTGGGACCTGTTCAAAAAGTACGTCAAAAATACAGCAGTAACAGTATCATGAAATTAGTATACTACCCTAAACAAAACTAGCGTGTCTAGTCTGTGCGTATTTTCAGGGAGAATGTCGTCTGAACTATTTTTTGATCACCACAACTTGTCACTGAACTGTAATTTAATTAGTCTTCCCGTTTGGGGTCAGTTGCGCTGTCCGACGCGGGGAGCGGCGCGTTTTTTTCCATGTACTCATGCCCGCTCCAGGGGCGGGCAGTTTTTTTTGCTCAGAGTCGACGCACACGCAATGCCGTTGAGCAACGAGATCACCAATTTGCCCGGGCCCAAACCCATGGTGGACGAGTTGAGTTTGTAAATTGGACTGATTTTGAGGTCCGAAGATGAGATGATGGTGCCTTCAAAGCCGGTTTCCAGAAATAAGGCAAATTTTATGTCTAAAGTATTCTAAAGGGTTCGCGTTTCAAGTGTTTTTCGCTCGTGGAAGATGTTGGAAGGCTCAGAAAGTCATGAAAACAACCAAGAAGAAACCAACAGCCGGGCGCTAAAAATGTTTGGGAGAGAATTCGTTTTTAAACGGTAATTGTTCTCCCAGGCTGCAATCAAGACGATTGAACTCGGAAGGTTCAAGAAGGGGTGGAAGGTGGGGTCCAGCTTCCAACTTGTTTGAATCATTTTGTCAGCCCGTCCTGGCCAGTTGCCTCGTAGCGGCTGGATCGTCAAGAAGCGCTTGCACCGAGTGAATTTGGTTCTGAAGACACGCCCGAAGTTGAACTTGAGATTGGTTCTGGCCTCATGTTCTTTGCATTGAATTGAAAGGTGGTGGGTGTTCAGTGTTATGAGGTCAGCAAGGCCCGCGCAGCCGGCGTCAAGGAGAACGGCGCTACTAAGTTTGTGGGAGAGAAGACTATCGCTCGGTATGGAACAATACGCCAGGTTCTGAGAGTGGCGCGTATTATGGAATAATTTTGAAAATGAATTCTGGCTTGGGCCGAGGATGTTTCTCAGCATCAACGACAGCATGTTTGGGAGAGGTGTCTGTGAGAGGAATTGGCGCCAAGGGCTTGGTCAATCATTCATTTCACTCCTATCAGTCAAGCAGAAATCTATTTTTTGAGGACCTTGGAAACCAGATCCAGCACTCCACAATGTACCAGACTGCCATTCGTGACAAAGGATGCGAAGAAGGCCGATTTGTAGGGATAGAGACTGCTGAATACTTCAGTGGATTGCCTTTGGGCTGGACGTGCCCTACACCCGGGTCGGTGAAGTCAGAAAGATTGGCCGGCCTGACTCTTCCATCGCAGGCGGGGTCAGACTAACTAATTTTTGTTAATTGCAACTGGATTTCGTTTTCAAAGTAGGCTGAGTCGGTGCACCCTGGATGTGGGAGGCGGCGGCAATCGATGCGATTTCAGTCTTTAGTGGGGTTGGAGGACTAGAAGTCGGACTTTCGTCGTGGGCCTGTCTTGTTTGAACAGGGTTCCTTCAATGAGTCAGCCGCTTTGCTTCTGTCCAGCTTCTATCGCTTTCATTTGCTGATTCATAATATTGGCTGTTGCCAGCAGTCAATCAATGAATTCGGTTCCACGTGGAAGAAAGGTTCATGAGGCCTCAGTAACCCAATGTTTGGCACTCCTATAATACTTACTAGCCACACACAGTTCTGCTAGATGATTCTTCCTTTCATTTGTTCTGTTCAACGCCATGGAGCGCAGCAACGCACCAGCTTTGCAAACAGTGCGGACCGTTGGGGTGAATCAAGTGAAGAGTTTTGGCCGCGCTAGTTCTTACTTTCGCGCATGATAGTATACAACAGTTCAAAAATCACTGGTTGTTTTTCTGAGGGTGTCCAGAGATGCAGTAGTGCTGTGCCGGTGGCACAATTCTTTGCTTCTTGGCTTGGTTTTCGGCGCCAGTGCAAACTTCAGAGTTTTTCCTCGCAGCATTACTACGATTTATTATCAATAATATTGACTTTGTGAGGTGGATGTGGAAGACCAATCACTGGATTGAGTACGCTCCGGCTAACGATGCTCTCCCAGATGCTGTCACCAACAACAGGCCTAGTACTAGGCCTCGCCAAACTACAGACACTGCGGAGCCACAGCTCAAACCGTAAAATGTCAAGGAAGTTTTTTGCCGCTGAGTCAAGCCTGCCATATATTTTATATATATTTGTTGTTACTTTCAGGACTCCCTGCGGCAACCTGCGGCTGGCCAGCTAGAGCCGCCCAAAAAGCGTCCCAGAACCTAACTTCTTGCCGCTGAGAAAAACACATGCGGCCCTTGGAAAGAGAGAGGACCTATATAACCGCTTGAATGTCGCACGGTGGTTCATCTGAAGGGTTCAGTTTCGGGGGACGGATGTGGTCCGTTCAGGTCTGAATTTCAATAGCCGGAGCGCAGACTAAGATTTTGTCACTGTGGTTCCTGGCGATGCCAGGTACAAGGCTGTGGAATACATCGAGCAAAGCCCAGTCTGCCAGGCTGTATTGAAAGCGAGGATGGCGGAAGGCAACTTGCCTACCGGCCACATCCATGGAGATGTGAAGACTTACCACCCCACAAGTTCCGCTGCGCGTCGTGCTGGGGCCATCGTTGGTGGGTTCCCGTGTCAGGCCTTGTGTTTGATGTGACGCGTGACGTAGTTGGCACGGTTTTGACTTTGCCCAGCCAAAAGGCGTTGATGTTTGCGAATTGACGTGACATCTGAATTTACCGTTTTCTTTGTGTGCAGGGAGTATCCCAAGCTGGAGCCCAAGCGGGGCTGCGTGACGTGCGCAGCTCGCTTGTCAGGGAACTGTTCCGCATATATGATGAGAGTGAGTCGGTGTCATGCCCCTAGTGCAGTAGATATATGGCTGTCAAGTATCAGTAGCTTTCACTCCTTGTGCAGTGTTGGCTGTTCCATTTGATTGAGGCGAATGATGTTTTTAGAAAACGTTCAAGCCCTTCTCTCTTTGCAGAAGGGCTGCAGAGACCTATTCTGGTATCTGGTGAAGGTCAGCGCCTGGATGAGTCGAGCTTTTTTGAATAGAGGCTGCGTTCAAGTTCCCCTGTAACAGCTTTAACTTGAATCGAGTTGACAGGAGTGCGAAAAGAGGGACTTGGTTCTCTCATGGACTTCATTGTGTTTGGCGAACGTGGGATTGCCAGCGAGCAGCTCGAGTTGGTCAGTTTTGTTTCCAATAAATCCGCATTCAAAGTAAATTTAAGGTTTTTGCCTCCCGCTCTGAGGCTGGACGTGGACGTGTTTTTCTTTTGATTCACGATGGTGGCCCGTCCCCTTGGCCGCTGGACGCAAAGGACATAAACCTTCAACTCGTGCACTCGCTGCTGTGTGTCCTTTTGCCAGGACATCAACGTGCGCTACTTCTTGGAGAAACCTTGGAATGAAGCCAACGAGGTGCCAGTTCATCGGTGGCTCAAGAGGGCTACTGATCCTGCCACGAAGGACAGAATGAGTTGCCTGGGCAACATCGTAGCGCCCCAGCAGGCCTCTATGGCTGCCCACATTTTGAATTCTTTCATGGAACTTTAGGCAGTTGTGGTCCAGTGAACTTACTTGAAAAGGTGTAGTAATTGACTGTCTAGCTTGTAAAGACAAGAGGCGGGTGTATTGAACAACTGAACAAGTTCTATTGTAGCCCAATTGCCAGAAGCAGAGTCGAAGGAAGGGGTCGCGTTTCATAAATGCGGCCCCGGTCCGCTCAGTTTGCGACGCAATCGTTGACGGACTAATTTGGAATTAGGCAGTGGAAATTTTTTTTGGCAGTTCGCGGGATATGGCCAAGATTGATCAGCTAGTATTAGGTCAAAGGGTATTGCAGTTCACGAGGTGCCAAGTCTTACTTGCATGCTGCAGTTTTGTTTAGGTTTAAACTGTCGCGAGTCTTCCTCTGAGACTCTATGGATGCCTTGGCAGAGTTGATGCCGTCCTCCGACATTGTCTTCACAAGGGTCTCGTTTGACCCGTCCAGCGGCGATCCAGTTCCAACCCGGCTCCAGCCAACCACTGCTGACTTTGTTCGGGACCTTTTGCCCCTGATGGAACGCCAAGATTTTTTGCTTCTAGCCTACACCCATGTTCAAAAGGTAGAGTGCCCAGAGCTACCCGGTGGATTTGGGTACATGCTAGTTGCTGACCCACAGAATGGCCAAGATTGGAAATTTCGGTTCCTTGGCTGGGAGCAATGTGGAATGCGGTCGCTCGCGCAGGGAACTGGTGATGTGTTGTCTCAAACATCAAGATCACGAGTTCTTGAACTTGATGAATGATCCTTTTGTGTAGAGTTTTTTGCAGCGTCCCCCAATTGTGCGAAGGCGCACCAACTTGGCTCAGGATGCTCTTTACTGATGTGATGGCCACCGTTACCAAAGATTTTGCCATGAAGATGGTCCAACTCGATCTTTCGTTGGCTGTGCACGCTTACTCTGAAACCTTTGATTTGAGATGTCACCCCTTGATCATCAGTGTTCATGATGACCTGACGCCCGAAGATGTGAGCAGCTTGCATTCTTTGTACCTGAGGACTGGGGTCTATGATTCTTGTGTTTGAATTCGGGCCATCGTTCTCTTAATTGTTCGGGGTCCATGTTTTGGAGTGCTGCTGATATTCTTTTCGAAACCGAACTCAGATCCAATGTTTGGTGCAGGATTGATGGCCACCAGCCAGAACTCGTCATGACCGTGCTGACCTGTCATGAGAAGTTTGCCCTCGTAGGCTGTGAGACTACGCAGCAAACGTTACGGGCCAGCAATCAAGATTGAGTTGTGTTCAGCAAACGCCAGGAAGAACGGTCCAGAGGGATGCGCAAAACAATGGAAGGCCGAGGAAAAACACAAGGTTTTTGATATTCCTACCCCGACTCATGTGGTGAGACTGTGTCGAGGTGATTGGAGGCCAGACTGGTGCAAACGGCTCAGAGCGGGGAAATCGCGCAAAAGCTTTGCATTCCGCGGTGGATTGGCAGTCAGTCTAGTTGCGGCGGTGTTCCTTTTTTGTTGCTTGAGGTTTAGTTTGCACCTGCAACCTTTGAAACAACGAAGACATGTAGCAGGCCCCATCTGTAGCAATTCACGGTTCACATTGAGTAGATTATCAAGTGAAAGGTAGAGATTTAGCGCTGACCCCCCATGCCTTTGGAAATGCGAACTGACTTCGATGAAAAACGCTACAACGTCGGGGCTAGTGCTCCACTTGTGGAATACGTGGTGGCGCAATGGAAGCATGACGGTCAGGTGCTGTTTGGCACATGTCTTGAACCGGCAGACTTGGCCTGCTTGTCTCAAGTCTCTTTCTCGGCCCACATTGAAGTGGAGGAGGTCAAGCTTGTCCTCAAGGAGAGTGCCCCTGCAGTGGCACATGGCTAGGAACCAGGACCACAAGCTGGTGCTGCCACCAAAAGTGCGCGTTGCACAGCCTCCTGCAAGCGACCTTTTTCAAAGGGGTTTAGAAGTTAGGTGAGCAAACGTGTATACAACATACCCCAAGGCCTAAGATGATCAGTTTTTCCTGGATGCAGGTTGTTCATCCATCTTCGTAGAGAGCGTGGCGAGAGATTAGCTTGTTCTTCGCATCCTCTAGCCATTCTTTGGTGATCATTTTGTAAGTGGCTGCCAACAACAAGAACGTGCAACAACTAGCAACTGTAACCAGTTTGTTGTTGTCATTAACGAAATCAGGTAACTGAATGTTACATCCACAATTGAAAGAAATGGCTGCAACACCACCAACATTGGCTAATTCCAATATTAATGGCAAACAATTGTTGCAACTTTCTTTGCCTTCAAACTGTGGCCATGAACTGATCAGCGTCGGGACGTGTGCTGCTTGACAGGCACGGGCCTGTTGCGCGCTTCTTCTCTTTCAATGTGAACTTGTTTGGCGTAGGAGAGGCACAAACGACATTCCTCATTTCAGGCCTTTGTCATCGGCGCCAGCGAGCTCTTTGCCCACCGTTCATTTTGCAGAGTGAGGTGCAGCGACCCAGTGCAGTTTCCGTGATGACAGTGCTTCTGAAGCGTATGTGTTCTGTGTGACAAGTTGTCTCGGAAGCTGTTTTTTAAGGTTGTGGTGACGGTGGTGCCGGTGGTTGGCTTTGCTTTTGAAGGCAAGGAGTTTTGCAGTTGGCGCAGTCAGCTAACTTTTTTCCTTGCAAAAGTTGCCTTCTTTCGGCCATCGTGGAAACCCCAGAGACGTCAAAAGGAAATAAAAACAAACTGTTCATCCCTCATAGAAAGGTGTGTTTGCAAACAGGTCACGTGTGTTTGGCATTCTTAACTTTTCAGCATTCAATCGCAGGCTGTGGGGCTGCGGGCTGCAATGCCCAAGAGCTTGGTCGTAGACAGCCTCAGTGAACCAGAGTCAGAAGCTCCTTTGGTTCCCAAGACTGCACCAAAGAAGAGGAAGAGAGGTGAACCGCCCGCAATTGATCAGAAATCTGAAGAGACTCTCAAACTACTTTTGTCAAAGCAGTGTGCTTGCAACAAGAAGACATGCTTACAACAGTTCAGACCGCCTGAACGGTTCGCGACGGTGCTTGAATACAGACGACACTTTTTTGAGTTGGAGAAGATGGATGCAGACAACTTTGCCCCTCGTCTCTTGTTTGGCTTTCGTTGGCGAGGGCTGAATATTTGGCAAGAATGGCTCACATTGGCAAATTTCCATTTTGGTTTGGGCCATGAAATCGGACCCCCCCAAGTCTTACACCAATTGCTAAAGACCTAGTATTTTGGAGGAGCCAAACGGGACTTGGGGGGGTCCGTTTCCATGACCCAATCCAAGTGGACATGTGGCACCTCATTTGTTTTCAATTTTTCACCGAAAGACAAATCCATTTGTTGTTCGGGCTAGGTGATGGAACGCATGAAGGAGTTGGTCCGCGAGTCGGAGGATTCTGAGAAGTACGTAAGCTGGAGTTTTCAAGGCCTACACACTTGCAGGCGTGCGTGGAAGTCTTTGCGCAATATGGGTGCCTGACTTTGCGGTTAATTGATGTGGTGCAACAGGTCCTAACTTCAAACTAGCTGCTAGCTAATAACTTGACCTCTAGTTTTCGTTCAAGGGTTGGTAATCTAAGGTAATAGTCGGACCAAACGACTGTACACTGCGGCGATGGATGGAGCTGACACAGCTCCAGTTGATTTGAGATTCTTGGCGCGGGGTCAGTTTTCGGACAAGAAGGGCCGAGTCGAGGAGGATGTGAGGGCTGATGTGGCGTCGTACTTATCGAATTTGTATGAATCGGTGGCAGAAGTCCTTCCGGACATTAAGGATGATGCGTTCGATGAAAACAATGTTCATGTTTTGAAGGATGCGTATGCCCTTGAGCTGAACAAGGAATCTGAATCTTCTGCTGGCATTGAAGCTGCAGCTCCGGAGTCTGGTGCGCCCACTGGCCCCACAGTGATTCGGAAATCCAAGCCCCGCAAGATGCGTCGTGGCGTTAGACTGAACAGCGACCGGTTGCCTGGTACTGCTGAACGTCCAGGTGGGTTTGAAGTTCGGAAGCTCCCGCCCTCGCCCATGAAAGAGTACTGGGAACAGTATCGCCTTGCTTCGCCTTTAGAGCGCCCTGCAAGCTTTCCAACGTTTTGGCGCGCTTCTCGACAAGATTGTTCAAAGTTCCCATCACAGTCGAAGATTGAAGCTCCAGAACCCTTTGTTCTTTCCAACACCATTGAAAGGCTTCCACTGAAAGATCAACAACAGGTGGTTTGAATCTTAAAAACTGTTCAACATTTCTTGAACTTGGGCACGTCGTGCTCACACATTGCAGAATAAGGTATGGTTGGCTGACTTCAGCTTCTTACAATTCAGAGAAAGGGGTCAGCACGCGCTTTGTGGCACATGCGTGAGGCACAGAGCAATGGTGAGGCACCTGGGGGGTCACTTAGCGGCGAGACGCGCGCAATTGCAGTTCCTGCACCGACACCTGCAAGATCAGTATTCCGACCGCCTGGTTTACTGGCACACCCGGGGCATTTCCCGAAGCAGAGGCAATGTCGTGTGCATGATCTGCGACGGAATGGACCAATCAAAATTTGAGCTGCCACGTGACCCATGCCTCAAGTCCAAGGAATTTGCGTCCATGATGGGGGTACGGATGCACATTTCGTGCGTCATTGCACACGGACGCTTCGTACTTTTCGTTGTGTCACCGCCGGATTGCAAGAAGGACGGTAGTTCGGTCACTGAAATCTTGAGCTTTGCCCTCACCGTGCTCCAGCGACAGGGATTGTGCCTTTCTTCAACCCACATCATTCTGCAGCACGACAACACTGCTAGAGAGTTTAAAAATAACAATGGGTTGAGATGGGCCGCGTCCCAGGAGCGGCAGACAAAATTTTGGAGCAGCGGTGTTCAACTGAATTAACGTACTTTTGTAATGTATTGTATAATACAATCTATAGTGTTACTAACCTTTTTGCAAACCACTTGATTCACTTTTGGCCACGTTTTTTGCTGGGAGGTGTCGTCCAGAAACATCGCCTCACTGACAGTTCAGTACCTTCGCAGCGGCCATACGCACGAGGATGTTGACCAGTGCTTTGGCTGGCTGAGTAAATATCTCCTACGCAAGCGCTCATTACAAACACCAAGTGACGTTGTGCAAACCATCCGCGAGTTTTTGGACAAAACCAAATTTCCTCACGAGACTGAGCGGCTGGTTGTCACCATGGACACAGTGAGAGATTGGACGTTTGGCAGTCCAGAGTAGTAATTGTCGTGTATTTTTAGCGTGTGTGTCTATTTGTTTATGCTTCTTCAGGGAGTGGCTTCCACTTCCGACTTAATCGTTGTTCATATGTTGCGCAGGTCTGGCTTCTTGGCCGAAGCTGTGCCATTCAGGGTGACAGGCATTGGTGGCAGCGGCGCTCCACATTACTTTTGCTTCCAACGGCGTGCGGATTCAGGACCAAGCTAGGGGTTGCGCAACGCCGCCAAAGGAATTGAAAGACTCACTACACAGAGTGAAACAATCCTTTAACTTTCTAGGTTCTTGAATTTGCTTATTGATTGAAAAGAACAAGTTTCAGTGGCAAAGGATTGGAAAGCCATGAAGTGCCCAATACACACTGGACAGCCTACGCTGAACACCCGGATGACGTCATTTTGAGGACCGCCAGACCAGTCGCCAAACCTTGTTTTATTGAGCTCAATTTGTGAATTGGATGACGAGTTCCTTGCAATACAATGTCTCTGGAGATGACTCTAGGTTTGATTTGACGACGGACAAACGGACATCAACCACATGTGACAGCATAGATCTGGCATGCGTATTCTTGCAGCAGGACGAAGCAGTGGATGGCGACCCCCGACTTCAGCGAGACTTTTCTCCTGTATCCACGCCGTTTGGCGCTTGAGCGGCTCCCGGTTGGTTTGCCTGTAGGCTGGACCCTGGAGTGTTCTTGGGCACTTGTTGACCTATTGGTTGAGCTTTTGTATGAGCCAGACGAGAGCTTGAAGGGGTTGACTCTTTGTGAAGGTTTGGCCGAGAAGCGGGAGATTCCGGAAGACCTCAAGAACAACTTGCTCAAGTACACTCCGGCCCTACGGAATCCACTGTTCAAGCTTGACAGGGGCGCCACCTGGCTTGAATCCTGGCTCTCAGGGTCATTGCCTCCTTCAGAGCCGCTGGATGTGAAAGCGTGCTGTTCTCAGGTGGAGGCTAATTGTTCTCAGGTGGAGTCGAAGTCGAATCGATCATTGTTGTTCTCGGTGCTTTGTCGTGTGCGTGTAAGGTGCATGATCACGACAGGGCCGAAATACATCTTTGCCAATGTTACCCCGCCTGCCCCGAACGCCTTTGATATTCAGCCAAATGTTGTTCGGCTTCTTGGCTCTTCCCATGCACCAGCTGTGGTTCTTTTAAAGAAATGCGGTGACAAGTGTTGCCAGTAAACAACCCTGCAAGCTGTTCAACACCGACTTGCTCACAGGATTGTGGCCGCGAACAAGGATGACAAGAAGCTTGTGGCGAGGTATGTTGCGAAAGCCCGGACGCAACTTGTGCATCAAATTGCTGCCCGTGCATGGTCATTGGGCGTCCCATGGGCGGATGCGCTCAGGGCAGCGTCGGCTGCTGTGGCTGCAGGTGATGCAGCCTCTAAGCCTCTCTCAAAGCCAAAAGCTTTCCCAAAGGGAAAGGCAAAGGGAAAGGGGAAGGGGCGGAAGTGAAAAGTGGATTTGGCAGCTGCAAAGTGTCCTTTTGGAAGCTCGACTTGTCGGTATCCTAAACCCTAAACGTGCTGGCCCCCTGAAAATTTGGGAGCGGCAGTGTAGTTTGCCTGTCGCTGTTTGTGGTTGTGGGTGGAACCCGTCGCAAACCGGAGGTTAGATTGAAGTGTCTAAAAGTGACCAAAGCTAGGTACTTTCAGTCACAAATCGTTCTTTCTTGAGAAAAAGGCACTGACCTATACATCTCGATGCTATCCCCAAACTGAAGCAATCTTTGGAAAAGTGACCGATGCTACCTAACTTTGGTCACTTTTTGGATGGGTTTTGGTGGGCTGAGGGTTTCGAAGTGACGGATTTGGGAAATTAGAAGTGACGGATTTTGAGAGTCTTGAAGTGACGGATTTTTGTGGAACAGAAGTGACGGATTTTACAGGGACAGGAAAGAAGTGACTGAAAGTAGGTACAATCCGTCACTTCTTCTTAACTCAAATCCGTCACTTTTGCAAGCTGGCAATCCGTCACTTTTTAATGTCTGGGCCGCTATGGATCAGATTGAGCCGCCTTGATGGTGTTTTTGGGGTTTGCAGTAGACTTAGAAGTTATTCGTGAACGTGTTTGTGCGCAGTCTTCCAATATTGAGTATGCAGAGTTAAAGAACAAATCCCATTTAAATCGGTATTTGATCGGTGCGACCTGTCTTGTCACATTCACTATGCCCATTGAGTTTGGTCCTTTATGACTTTCTTAATCTTGGGCAGGGCTTTTGGGTCAAACTAGGGTAGACCGCCAGCGGTTTTGGTGGCGCCGGATGCCGCCTGTGAAAAGGAAGTCCAAAGGTGGGGCATCTCCAGCAGATGCCAAGCAGCCAAAGTTGACAGAGGCCCCACACATTGCCAAAATGACGGAGTGGTTTTTGGGTTGCATGAAGAGTGCATTTTGGTTGACGCGTTGTCTCCTACCATTCTGTGATGAGTTTACCGAGGCTTCTACAGACAGTCGTGCCCAAGGGAGGGCCAGACAGGTACCTGACCAGCTTCTACGACACACAGGACGCTGCAAGTAACAGCATTAGTAAAGGAAACGTCTTGCGTTGACAGGACAAAATGGTCGAGTTTGCCCGATGGGTGGATGCCTTCTGTCCTCCAAACAATCAGCTTGGGGCTGAGCCAATCGTTTGCTGCACGAGGGAGAGTCAAGATTGCTCAGCAGTCATGAGGCTCCATTACGCCACGAACTATTCAGATGCTTCGCACCTACGCCCTTACATGTGCGCCTGGCGCGCAGACACAGGGTGCTCTGGGTTCTTCGAGCCAGACTTGGCTTTGATGCTCATGGAGTTAATTCTCTCCGAAGGGTGCCCGGGACATTTGAATTTAATCTACTCAGTATGTGTCACCAAACCAAAAAAAACTACATACACTTGGCGCAGTGCTTATCGCCGAGGTTCTTGTCTGATCCCGACCTTCCTGGCTGTGAGAAAGTCGCAGCAACACAGATTCCTCAAGAGTATCTCGATGCTGAGTATGTGGCATTGCCGTCACTCGATGGCCTCTCAGCCAGAAACATCGGTTTGAAAAGGCGATGTCCGTACAAGGTTCCATTTGTTTCATGCCCCCCTCAATTGTTGGAGACCCTGGGCTTTGCTTGAATTGAGGTGTGCTCCTTCCACCGTTTAGCGTTGGGTACACGAAGGGCTGGAAACGGTGCACCATGCTTTTGCTGGTTCTACATGGTGTGAGAGAACTGCAGCTACAAGATTCAATTTCGCATGCTATCAAGGCAGGCGGAAATATTGTTCCTATCCTAACGATGGTTCCAGATTGCAATTTTCACGGAGCAATTGGTTGGGTACAGTAAGTATCGGAGGGCGCCTTGCGATGTCCAACGTGTTTGGAGGCTTCTTGGGGGACGATCCATGCTTCTTTCAACAAGTACAACAACGTCCGGGCGCAAGTGGCAGCCAGCCGAGGCGCGGTTAGGGTTATTGCTGTTCTATCAGCCCATCACTTGCGCCCAAACCCTGGGTTGGCCACGTCCAAAATGCAAACTCCTGATCTCGGGTCAGCCTCACAAATCCCTTCTAACATATCAATACCTTTTCTAGATGCGTGAGTCGGACTCAAAGTGGAAAGTTATTGACCCAAACATGTGAGCCTCGTTGCTATTTTTTGAGCCTTTGCCGTGATGCAGGGGTCAGCCTGGAAAAGAGCGCAACCCGAACTCGCCCAAATTGCTTCCATTTTCATCGACAAGTGCAAATCCTTCAGCGTTGTGGCGCAGGGAATGCTGAACGACAATTCAAGGAGATTTTATAACTGTTAGACTTGCTCCATTTTTCTTTTGGCTTCGCTTCAAGGTTTTGAGCGGTCTCGATCCTCGTGAGAACACCGACACGAAACAAAAACGACGGTTAATATAAGGACCTTATTTTAGGTTCCACCTTCAACTTCGTTTTGTGTCCTGTCAACCCATCTGGAGAAGTTTAGACAAGACTTACGAGTTCCGACGTGATGCAGGAATGGGAGCAAGCAACGTCCATCGCTCGCGCCTTTACTATAGGCAAGAGCGAAGCTGCGGCGGTGTCTAACTTGATGGTCAATGTGCCAGAGGATGCTGCAGCCTTTCTCACCAACAGCGTCCGCTCAAGGGGCATGTGGCGCTACATCAGCCACGATGTGTTGGGGAAAGACCTGCTCAACCGATCCTACACTTCTGGAGTGTGCGGGCTTGAACATTGGAAAGAAGAACTTCGGAACACTGATGAGCTCGTCGCTCGTTCCAAGTTCTTGGATTTCTTACATTTTAGTTTACTGTAGTTTTTGCGCTTGTCAGTTGACTCTGCAGTTGTTTGGGTGCTTCTCGCCAAGCTTGGTGTGTTAAGGTGATGCTTATGGTGCAGCGGCTTCAAAGCGATCACGATGCCCTGCCAAGCAAGAAGGCCTTCAGTTTCAAGGAAGCCTTGGAGAAACTTCAGTGCTGCGGAGGGTTCTTGCATTTCCTTCGGCAGCTAAAGCTCATGAGCCCTCCGTCGGACTACGAGGAAGCAGCGAGGAGTCTGAGGCTGCAGTTCGCGTCTGGGTACATGGACCCAGATCTACAGCACGTGTTGGCCAATTCCTTTCCTCCTGGTGATCCGTCTGCAGTGGCTGCATTCAGGCGAGCAAAAATTTGCAGTTTGTGTTTCAGCAAATTGTAGCTAAATACATTGTATATCGTATGCGTATGGGTTAGTTTTGTTGGACATCGTTTGAATTTCCTTTTTCTGTGAACATCGGGGTTTTCTTCCATGGCCTTGGCAGGCCATTTGTGGCCAGCGTACAGAGCTCAAGGCGCATCGAAAAGGAGGCGAAAGAGAGCGAAGCTGAGAAGAACTTACGGGAGGCAGACTGCAAGTCAGCGCTGTTGAAGATTGAGGCGGACATGGCGATGTTGAAGGGCTACTTCCCAGATGAAACAGAAGCTGCTCTCAAGAACGCGAAAGACCTTAAGTACCTGCGCGACAGGCAACAGATCCTTGTCTTAAATTGTTCCCCCCGCCGGCGGTTTTCGTGTTTGGGAAACCGCGCCCATGATGAGTTGAGAGTTTGAAGCTTGCCGCGCCAGTCACCGACCCAGGAAGGGCGAAGCCTATGTGAATCGCTGGATGGCGGAGCATTGCTGCCTTGTTCAAGTGGACGAGACCTTGCAGGGAGCAGTGGCAGGCTTTCTGACTTTCAAGGAGCAATTCCGTGGCCGGCCAGGAGGGGAGCCTCCTGGTAGCAAATTGTTGCTTTGTATTTTTCCGTTTTGCTCGGGGATCCCGTGAATTCTTGTCTCAAAATTTGGCGACGGGGCCTGTATATACACATATATATTCGGATATATTTGGGGTGTTGAGATGTTATTTTTGGAGGCCACCTGCAGTCATCGTTTTGTTTAGGCCACCACCTGCTATACCGCCCGCATTGTGGCCGCTGAACAAACCCTAAACTCGGTTTTCAGATACGATATGATATATAGAAGAGTGGGCGCATGATTGTGCCTACCCTGTGAGGGGTGAAGGCTGGAACAAGTGGTTGGTTCGAAAGAACAGGTACAGTATATAACCATGCAGTTGAGAAACCAACAACAACAAATAGTTCCTCAGCAGTAGGCTGTTACTGTTGCGCTGCCGAGTCTGTAGGTATGCTGTGGTGTCCTTTGACGCAACGATTTGGCCCGCGAACGCATCACAAGTGTCGAACGCGACGAGTGTGCTGTCACAGTTGTTGGCGATGTCGTCAACGCACATGGGATGGGTGTTGTACCCTATTCTGCAGAGCCAAACGACGCAACAAGCGATGGTGAAGCGCAGACACCTTTTGGATTTGGCACTGTTGAAGGGCCAGGTGTCTCTGGGAAACAGTGTGCAAGTTCTGTACACAAAACCTACGAGTACAGCCAAAGACTCGCGGTCGTTGGCCCAACCTGCTCTTGCAACATTTCACCAGACTTACAATGATCCTGCGTGGGCATCGTCAGAGGCCGTCAAACAGGGCAAGGTGGGCCCCTGCCCATTGTTGAAGATCGCGGACTTCCAAGGGTATGATGACACTTCCAAGCCTGGGGCTTCAGCGAGGGCAGAGCAGCAGCTTGCAGAAAGTATTATGACAGCTTTTCAAGACCCCAAACCACCACTTACTTGTTGCGTGGGCCATATTATAATGTTAAAGTACTATGTTAGACTATATTGAATACTGGTTTAAACCTCAGCTGCTTTGGGTAAGGAGTGCTTACTAACTCTCAGTGTTGACCTGAGGTAGGAGACAGGTTGGGGTATTATTGGTGTTGATTTTTGCTTCCAAGCGGAGCTGTGCTTTGACGAGTTGTTGCAAACTTTTTCGTTGCGTCAACGCATCTCTTGAAAACCTTGAGAGGCCACAAAGGGCGCGCGTAAGCAAGCTTACTAACGCCCTCCCTTTGTGGCCTCTCAACTTGTCTTGGAAGCAACTCGCTTCCCTGGCTAGTCATGGTTCATGTTTTGAATTAAGTAGATATGTCGTCCAGTTGGCCGGGCCGCCGTTGTGGGGGTGATGTTGTCACAATCAAAACAATAGCATTTTGGGCTTTCCAAAAGAAGTAAAAACCGAGTCAGTGCGTGAGGAAGGGTATCGAGTGCGCCGATGCTATGATTGACGGTCTTTTGGACGGGATGCAGCTGACCGACAGCGACCGTGTGTTCTGGATAGACTTGGTGCCCAACGAGTTCTTTGGCTACGCCCATGAGATTTTTGAAGGCATTCTTTGTGTCGAAGGACTTTCACTAAGGGCCTGTATGTGATAGGTCAACATGTTTACCGCAATTATCATTTTGTGCCTATTATCCAGCACACGTGCGTGTCATAGACAAATCATTAACATTCATTAACTAATCGATGCTGTGCTTGTTACCTCAAGGGCGTGTATGTCAAGCTTGTGCGTCCATGACACATCTCCGCGCGGAAAGGAGCTTTTCGCAACATTACATTGGGAATCCTGCCGGTAGGATTTAATATCTTAATTGATGAAGGGGTTACGTTAGTCGTTTGCTTTTTTCTGTCATGCCGTTTGTGGGGGCAGTAGAGGTTCCCAGTTTTGCTCGGTTCCTTTCAAAATTTGCTGCCCGCCCAACTCCCACGTGCCAACGCACTTTAAAAACAAACCCGCAACATGGATCAGTTTGCCGAGGTTTGCCGAGTTTAGCAGAGCGTGCGCAGAGAGAAATTGGAAGAATGCCCGCAAAGTGCTGTATGTGGGCTTCTTGAACGCGAAGCAGGTCGCGCGAGCTACGCGAAGTTTGCGGGACTATGTCTACAAGGGTTGGGATGAATCCTCGGCTGCTCCGGCAAAGACACGCCCACCGGATGAGCAGGAGAGCAAGCCGCCCCCGGAGCTACAAATTCTTGCCTTTGAAGGAGGGCGCGCAGTTTGGCCACGGCCTTTGCTGAGTCGCTTTGATCCGGGGACGGAAGAACACTCAATGATGGCGGCCAAGAAGGCCGAATTCGATGCTGCTTTTCCGCAGTCGGCTGCAGAGACCAGGAACCCGGCTCCTGGCAGAACTTCAGGACAGCCGCAGCGTGCAGGAGGCCTGTGCGACTTTTCGATAGACGGTGGCTTGGAGCCCTTGGACGTCCAACGCGAGATTTCCTTAGCGGCCGTGACTGATGCTGACTTCGAAGCTGAGCGGAACGGAAGGCCTCACTGCCTCACATACACTCTACATTTTGTTCTGCCTGAAGTCTGCGTGGCCCAGCCACAAAGACTTGTTTTGTGATCTTGCGCGCGTGTGTGCGTGCGTGTGTGTCAGTCGTGTATTTCACCTGCCAGGCTGGGCATGTCAGAGAGCAAAGCTGGGAAACCAGCAGTGCTGATTGCCTCGAACCTCAACATCTGGTTGGGGAATGGGGCGGATGAGGACATGACTTTCAAGTGTCAAGAGCTGTTCGGATTTGGTGTTGGTGCGTTTGAGGAGAAAGTTGCGAGTGACTCGCAATGAATATTTGTCGTATTGTTCCCTTTTCAAGCAGTCAAGTCATTGTTCAACAAACTACTGCACACCAAAATTGCAGGAAAGGAAACTAGTTAAACTCACTATATGTTTCGCTCCATCACATTTTTTAAAGGCGATCCCAATGCAGAGAGCAATGTCCTGCCCTTCTGTTTGCGCACGGATCTGGATTTGGTGGCCTACAACATGGAAGTGTACCCGCTATGCTCGTACCTTCGATTCCTTGCCATTGAGAAGGGATTTGGTGAAGTGCAGGTCGAAGACCATCAGTTGAAGCAAAAGTACCATCCAGACCCTCGGTATTTCAATCGTGTCAGCTGTTCACCATGTTTCTGATAGCTGTTCACCATGTTTCTGATGTTCATGGATCAAAACATATCAAAACACAATACAAGCTACGTGCATGAGGCAACCGGTGAAGATCCTGTGCCTGTGACGTTCCGCTATGAGATCCATCCGAAGGAGTCGAAGGTGACGCATGTTTTCCGGCCACGGTCGGAACAGTCGACGCAAGGCACCACCATCTTTCGACCGCAATCTCTTGGCCAGGTGTTGCCCGTCAAAAAGACACTGCAATAAGTTCTGATGTGTTCAGTGTGTGAGATTAGTTGTTTCTTGTAGGTGGGTTCAGTTGCCCTTTTCTCATTAGTTGAGGCTGCAAGGCCATTTCAGCAAGATTTCTACTACGAACAAGCGTTTCCGATTGGTGTGGGAGGCCTGCTTTGTTGTAGAATTTTGCGTGGCTGTTGGTGCCTGGCACCGTCAGATATCGTTTGCCGGGAGGTGGACTATTCGTCCGCCCCTCCTACCGTGTGCGCAAAGCCGAAGATTTTTCTCACAGCTTGCGTCAATGCCCCAGCAAAAAGCTGGGTGAATCTGTCAGCGAATTCTTGAGTAGAGACCAACTTGGCTGTGCTAGCTAGGCGATTGATTTATGTAGTACGAGGCATAGAATGACAGTAAAAACTCCAACTCGTTTTGTACAGATGTACATATATATATATATTATGGTATTCAGGCTCATCAACGCAGCAAGTTGGTATAGCAATTGATTTGACAGCTCGGGGCATGGCCGGAACTTGCAGTTCATCGTTTGTGTTTTTGAGTTGATTCAGCAGTCTGGACTGTGAACAAACCTGATTCGTGCTTGCGGTGGTTGGCCATCAACCCCAATGACCGTTTTTGAAAGGTTTTTGATGAGAGCAGCTGGCAGTTCGTTCGTTCAGAATCCCTGCTCACCCTCAACCATGCCGTTGACAGGTGACATCCTCTCTCAAGCCCTGAGTGACAGGTGAAATTTCGTCCCCTGCTTTTGTTTACTGAGCGGATGCCTGTCATCAACGCGATCGATCAGCTCAGTGGCTCTGAGGCTCCTGGGTTTTTGGGGTGAGGTCTTAGCGCCAATTGTTTGTGCTCAATGCCTTTACTTTGCAGCTTTGCAGGACGAGCCCATGCCTGCGCCGACTGCAAAACCCAAAGCTAAAACGAAAGCGAAAGCAAAAGGACAACCAAAAGCGAAAGGAGAACCGAAGGCGAAGGCCAAACAGGTGGCCAAGACTTTACCCAAAAAGAAACCAAAGCCTTCTGAAGGAGAACCTTCCGAAATGCTGCCTGAACCACCAGTGGAGGGTGGACCTTCATCTGGCTCAGCTGGGCCAATGGAGGTGTCGGGCGCAGGGCCTCTAGAGGGCTCGACCGTGATGAAGAAGCCTGAGACGCGGAAGGGCGCCCTCCGAAAGCCAGCCGCATGCAAAACCACAGGAGGAGGCTGCTGCGGCGTTGTTTGTCCGGGTTACTGAGTTCTTTGTTGTGCATGTTAAATTGACTTGGCTCTGCTTGGCTGTGCCTGAAAAAACGAATACTGGAGGACGAGTTGGTACGCCGTATTTGTACAAGACTGGCATATGGGGGCTTAAGATTGATGGAAAGCAAGTGTTGACGGCTTCTGTTTTGCATTTCACCCAATGCTGCAGTGTTGAGTGTTTGCTTCTGTTTTTCAAGTTTGTGTGTCAAGGCAGAGTTGGCTCTTGTTTCGGAGGTTCTGTAGTTTTTTTGGGTTCAAGGTTGGCGGCAAATACAAGAATATTGCCAAGTGCAAGGAGATCATAGACTTGGCCGCTTCTGAGTTGATCAAGGGAGTTGACCTTGAAGCTGTGAGATCCATGGTGGCGGCTTGGCAGCCTTTATGTGTGGTTGCCTGTCCACCCACCGTGTTTTGCATGTGCTCGACACCATATTGTTGAACCGTGGCAACTGCATCTTAATATTGTATTTGTAGCGAGCCATTTGCAGGATCGACAACTGGGGTGCCCAAGCCGCCTGTTGGTGGTAAAGCCCCCATTTGCGCAGCAAATTGTCAGGGGCGTGAAGACATGGGAGTTACGGAGCTCAAACACAGACATCAGGGAACGGATTGGAATCGCCTTGTCGGGCTCCAAAACAATCCTTGGAGAAGCAAGCCTTGTGGACGTGCTGAAGCTAGATGCAAACGCGCTTGCAGCAAACTTTGACCAACACCAAGTTCCCCAGCAACATCTGAACCAATTCGTTTCGAACCCTGTGTTTGCCTGGGTTTTGGAGCGTGCGTGCGAGTATCAAATGCCAAAGCCGTACGAGCACCCGCTGGGAGCGATCAAGTGGGTTCAAGTCTCGCCAGATACTTTTCAATCTGATGGAGTTTCTCGACGGACATGGTCGGTCACGTTTCCTTCTCCTCGGGAACAAACCATGTTTCAACGTTTAATAACCCGGGCATTGACTAGCGTAGCCAGTTGCTTACTGTCTCTTAGGGACCAATTGGCCTTAGGTTAACATCAATCAACAGTTGATTGCAAGGGAGAGGACGTAACTGAATACCATATTGATTGCAAAGTTTGTTCGTTTCTTCAATTCGCAGTGACAGCAACATAAATTATTGATCTAAAACCGAGGCTGCGATGGTGAATACTGTTGGGCCTCGAGACCCGTGTGCAGAGGGCACATCTGAGCCGATGCCTGAAGCAGAGGTAAATGAGCCTCAAGAGCCTCAAGAGCCTCAGACTCAGGAGGACGACGAAATCGCCGAAGGCGAGGAAGAAGAGAAAATTGAGCAGGATCCACCTGCAGACCCTGAAGAAGTTGACTAGGTCTTAGGTTTCCTGACGCTGACAGCCTGTCGCTTTGAGCCAGCGAGAAAACTTCAATCGCTCAGGGGTGCTCTCATGTTGAGTTGCACTTGATGAAAGAGTCGCTAGATACAGGAAGGGATTTTGAGTGGTTCAGCTGTTTTCAAAGGAGAGGCTTATTCTAGTCTGTCCAATTTTTCGGATATTTGTTTCTCTCTGTTTGGTCGTTACTTTTGAATACTTTTGGTTCTAGGGGAGGCTGTCAGTTGAAATCACACATAAAATAGACAATCAAGCCCGTACCAACACTTAGTTAAAATATTAAGCTGTTGTGCTGGATATTTCAATAGCCACCCAGACTCTACCGACTGTTGCGCGTAGTAAGCTGAGTATGTAATGTTACATATTGTTTTCCTGACGTTGGCATTTTGGCAACAATGTGTGTGTGTGCGCGCGTTCGTGTGACTGGACTTGACTTTTGGACAGGCCGCACATACAGGACGGAACGGTGTCTATGAACAAAACTAGGGCATCAATTCCGATCAGATTATTAGGAAAACACATGAACCAGGAAGGCTTTGAACAATGCGGTGGACAGAATCAATATTCTTCCCCCGGAACGGAAATTGTAACATAGTGACCAAAGAAAAAGGCTCAAGAACAACAGTGGCAAGCCATGTGCTGGCCACGTGCGCCAGTGGCCACCTAAGGCTAAAATTTACGCATATAACGTGGGAAGAAGCTGCGCTCTCACTGTCCACAAGTCATGGGGGGCCCTACACCCCGATAAGTTTTGTATGCGAAGAGGCTGTAGCTATCACTGTCCACAAACCCGGGGGGCTCAGCACCCCAGTGCCCAGCCTAAGGCTAGCTTACTCAGTTGGCTCAAGGCTGTAGCTATCATCACTGTCCACAAGTCGGCTCAACGCCCAGGGCCCAGCTAAGGCTAGCCTACTCCAGGGGCTGTATAGGTATCACAGTCCACGTCAACGTCGCAGGGCCCAGCCTAAGGCTAGCTCACTCTCAGTATGCCAAGAGGCTGTAGCTATCACTTCCCACAAGTGGAGGACCCAATTCACCACAAGGACCCGATTGACAAGAAATTTCCTTTAAAAGGAAAGCCTAGGACTTTGCGTGTGACCGAACCTTCGAGACCTG
>CAXAMN010022791.1:4632-21198 GCA_963970005.1 Durusdinium trenchii | reverse complement strand
TGTATTGCTCATTGTCTTTTATTTTGTTATGTGCTTGTCAGTTTTGTGTGACTGGTACAAAGGTTTTGCTCTGATTCCGCTATCTGGGCTCAAACCGCTGCGATACATCAGACAGCCTTCACCAACGAATGGCAAGGGGATTGCTCCTACAATCCCAGTCCTGCACAGCAGAACACTGCAGCCCGCGTGAGGGGGTTAGGACCTTAGTCCTGATCCTCGAGGAAAGGAGCACATGGTCTGTAGGCAGTGTCTTCCGAATGAACGTAGGGCCGGGGGGATTGGACCTCACTCCCTTTGCTCGCCAGATCTATAAACATCCTGACGTGGAAGTATACTTTGTCCAGATCAACATCAAGCTAGCCCAAAGGCAGCTCCCGCTACGACTGGCTGTTGCTGGCTTCCCAAGGACTCCAATCGAGGATGGTACATGCCCTCGAATATTGGAAATGCAATTAGTTGCTGTTCCACCTGAACTGCGCAGCTCCACCTTTGTACTTCCTAGTGGGCAGGTCCTTTTTCCCTTCGAAGATTCACCACACATCACAAATGATGGTGTCCTCCTGCATGGCAGGAGTGCCCTACAAAGGGCAATTGTTTATCGCATTCTTCAACAAACAGAATGTATATCTCCCAATGGATGGGTGGTGGCGCGAGGGCAGGCCAGACCACCAGAACCGGGGGAAGTTGTAGCCTCTTTCCCCTTCTCACAGCTCTATGCCTTGCCAGCTGTACCTGACGCCCCACCTCGGCCGACACCACCAATTCCGCCCTGGTTGTTGCCGCAAAGTCGCCCCACCCCCGTCCAAGAGCAGACAACTCGAACATTTGGAGGTGCAAACTTGCCACAGGCCGACACAGTGCGCCCCCCTGCCCAGCTAGGTGTTTATGCATTGCAGGCTCTTACGGAACAGGATGCGAGTGCAGGTCAAGATGTGCCTTATGCGCGACTTAGTAGAGAACTCATCACCCGTGCCAGTACAGTGCGAGTGCTTGCGTGCGACATCCAACGCACCCTTCAAAACATACATGCACGTCGACAGCATTGCAATGTACAGCCAGGAGCCAATGCGTGCTGGGCATTAGCTAGCGAAATGGACATGATACTTACCGCCCTGAGAGAGACGCAGAGTGCTACCACATGAAGGGCTTCCAGAGCTAACCAGACCAACCTAGGTAACTAAGTTGTGGCTGACCGGCTAGCTAGCACACTAGCTCGCATCACGGGCCCCTTTACCTACGTAGCAAGCTACGGGCCACAGTTCTTTCTCCGGTAGTTGTGTTTCTCAAGCTCACCGCATGAGGCTAAAAGAGCCTGCTGCTGTTCAGGCTCGAAGTAGAACAGTGACCGCGCGCCTCTGCCCACCCTGGTTAAAACAGACAGTAGCTGTTGTTGCCCATGGCCCTCCCTTTCATTGTTGGCCCTCATCAATGCTCCCTCACTCAGGGCCCAGATGGTCGCCCTCAAGTTGAGGTTGTCTTGCGCATAAGGCTACCACTGGCGGAGTTTTTCGATGCTCTTCTCCTTACACTTGCAGAACAGCACCCCCTATTTCCACAGGGAGGGCACATGCTTGATCCGGCTACTATAGCCCCAGTCAAAGCAGGTCTGCTGACGAAGGAGCGCAGTAGTCCCCCTGTAAAGGAGGAGGCTTCGCCTAAACGGAAAACAGCTGGTCGCATACAACCCAAGAAGCCTGCTCATCCTCCCATGCAGGTTACACCTGCTGATCCCACTCACGAGAAGCTGCTTGCGGTACTCTCGCAAGCCGCGCAACTCCCTGACACAGTGGAGCGAGGAGGCGCTACTGCTTCTGCAGATCCCCCACCTACTCACCCGGGGGGAATGGCGAAGCCGCCTACCCAAGCGCCGGCCAGTGATTGGCCTCCCCGACAGGCCACAAGCAGTAGACTCCCGGCACAGCAGTACATTACACAAGGAAATGTTCTTTACCGTGTTGCGGAAGACGGCGCGCAAGAGCATCTACCACCGCCGCGTGCACTTGCGCACCCAAAGAAGTGCCCTGTCCAGTGAACCTGAGACGAGACTGCTTGCTCCCCTTCCCCACTCTTCCATGGGCCCCCCATAATTGTCTCCAGTTGTCTCTGCAGACTTTTGGCTCAGAGTGAGAGAAATAGATTGACAGAATAGCTTGACAGCTCTTCTCTTGAATCACATCAGCCGACTCGACTCTCGACCTAGCCTGCGCACATCGGGGTAAAGACGAACTGCAAGTCGAACTAGCCATGCAGGCGCATCCAGAGCCTTTGTTCCTGGCAGATGATGGTACCTACGTTGATGTCACTGATTTTGTTCGTTTTGAACTAGACCATCAGGACATTCGATATGGGGTCTTAGACCTCATTGTAACCTTCGTCTATCGGGGGAGGAGAGAGCGGTGCTACTTACTTCATTTCTTCCCGGTTGATGCAGTCAAAGAAAACGTACATACCCCCTTCCCAGAATGGACAGAAGGGTTTGAATTTCCGCCAGCTCTGCTAAAGCTCCGGGCAACTGTTGAAGGGGCCATCATCCCGCTTTATCATCAGGGCTGTATTGCAATCAACACCAGGGGAGCCACAACGTATGGCGCAAAGCGAACTCGACTCCGCAGGATGATTTTACACATACAGCACCACGAAAGCCACCTCCTCAATGTGCTGGCTGAAGCAGTGAGCGCTAGGCCCATTTCTGAGAATGCAGACCCCTTTGACATCTTTCTGCAGACACGCCCCTTTTCAGCCTCCCTTCCTAGGCGAGTAGGCTTTTGGTCCGCTACTGACAGACAACGACAGCATGTCCTTCGAGTAGACATGCAACCAGCTGCGCAACCGCCCCCACAGCGTCACACAGACCGTACGCATCACCAGATCGAATCAGCCCTGCATGCAAGAGTGCAAAGTCTGCATGCATTGGTACAGGAAATTGAACAAACAGTGGACTCTTTGCCTCAAGATGTGCAGGGTGCGCTACTCACCCCCCTGACTGACCTACATACCCAGCTGTGTGGCCTGGTTTACGTAGCATGGTTATTTGCTCTATTACACCCACATGCGGATGACCACGATCAGTAGTTGCAGGGCTCCTGATATGCCCCTGACACAACTGTGAGTCTCCCTCCAAGGCAGTTTAGGTTGAACAGGTGTCCCCGGCACTATGCTTAATACAGTTGATCTTTCATGAAGGCACTTTGCTGCAACGTTTGGCTCACAGCAGGTAGTAGTGCCCTGCATGCAGGAGTGAGGTCAGCCTTAGCTGACTTCATTTGTCTTGCCTGTTCGTGTGCTTTCGCCGCCGGGGCACCTGCCAACCTTAGTTGGCGGGGGCTATACCTGCATTGTCATACAGAGAAGCTAGAATGTCACATGACCCGTGGAATGAAGACAGTAATTCACTGGACCTAACGGACACCACAGAGAATAGAGTCCATGCTCCCTTTGTCTTCACACGTGACCATGCAGACTGGTTGACCATGGATGGCCAAGCCTGCTTTGCCAGGGGCACGGGAGATAGTGTGGCGCAGTCCCAGGATGAAGCTTATGCAGCACTGACTATGAAAGATACTCTTAGCAGTCCTTTCGGTCTTGATTCTGCTCGGCCTACACTTGGTCTGACTGACGTTCGTGCGCAGCCATCCAAAAAGGACGAGGGGTATGCTGCTCTCGACACAGAGGGAGAGTTGCCTGATACTACTGCCATTATTCAGACACTCATCTCACACCGAGACCTGATCGTGAACAATCACATGATTTACCTAATTGTGGACAATCGAGCACCTGCTGCTGTCCCATATTGGCCGGCTTTCGCTGCCTGGTGGGCCTCACGCAGAAGACTGGTGGGTCCCCAAGACGAGAGGACTGACATACTGTGGATCTGTGCTGATGCCACTACTGGCCTTCATAAAGTTCCATACTATTGGGCAGGGGTCTTTGTCCTAGAGGCAGCGCGTTTCCTGTACCCTGCACAGCACTTTGCACTCATTGATAATGACTGTGTGCCAGTTACGCTCTTCGAGGTGCAAGACCTACTGCAGCTAGCACATCAGCAGCACCGATGGGCTGACCTCATAGGACACGCACGCTCCGAATCTAGCCCTAGTGCTGGGATAGGCATGCTGCTTTTTACAGAAGCACACTTAGAGTATAATGCAGGTTTGGTCGTATCGATCGGCAATCGCAACAAGCACAGTCCGTTGGAACATGACACGTCTGCCCAGACCCTGGCAAAGAGCCTTCAGGCGGGTCGCCTTGCTCTCGTCTCAAGAGCCAGATCACCTGTTAATCCGAGCGACAGTGTCATGAGCGGCACCTTGTTTACCCCCTTTGTTGGGATAGCGATGCAGTCCGCCCTTGACCTCTGCATGGTGTGGTCCTTATACGGTCTTTACACGTGTAAGCACTTTTGGCCCATGCCTGTCCCTAGCCCGGAGGAGTCTAGTCCAGGAAGTCCAATCAAGTGGCCACGGCAATCCCATCCCAGGGCGCTCACCCCAGAAGGAAGAGAGCGAACCCCCTGGGTTACCAGCTGGGCACGAGCCACTTTCGAACAGGGCATGCTATCAGTGCTCCCGATGCTAACAGGGCCATGCACAGTTGCGTCGCTGCCAGGAGAACACCTTTTCCAGGCCAGTGCATTGCCGCGCAACCGAATGCGACCTGCCATATTTCATGCCTTTGGCAAGGCCAAAATTGGAGCACAGACAGCTCTACGCGAACTGGAGCAGCAGGGTTGGGAAACGCTGCCGATGGCTATACTCGGTATGCCCAACCTACCCCCTGCGTGGGCCGTTGAGACTTGGAAACCTGTCGGTGGTTGCAAGTTTACAGGCTACTCCTCTGGGGTAACTGGAAACAGTGCATTGCGTTTCTGCCTGCTGGTAAGGTGGCGAGCAATTCGTAAACAAGCGACAGAGCTTTTTCCGGAACAAAGGCAGGTGGACAGCCTTAGCTGTCTTCCTGCAGAGAACGGAGATTCAGAGGTGGAGTCAGTCTCCACACCCTCGTCCGACAACTCTGCCAAAAGAGCGGACCGACTCACTAAAGCAATTGAAAGTGACTCGAAGCAGGGCAGACAAGCACCTGGCTCTAGATCAAACACTCCCTGTCCGCAACAGCTATCTCCTTCCCTCTTTGTTCCTTGGAATCAAGTCGCTAAGCTAAGAGGGGTAGTAGCAGTCCACAAGGACATAGAAGCAAGTCCGTATGAGCAATTGCGAGCTGCGCTGGCACAACCCAAGTGCCTTGTCCCGGGAGAAAAAGAGCGATTTCTTCAAGCCAATCACGAGTTGTTGTGTCACCTTCGAGGCTCATTCATGCCCTTGGAAGGTATCGCACCGCAAGTCTTCGAAGCCATCTCTCACCACCTGCAGGATGAATTCGCCTGGGTCACAGTCCTATGGACGGTCGCCCAACTCAACGGATATTGGATGGGACACAACTTCCCACCACTGCCGTCGGTATTCCAAATCAACTGTGGAGGGCTGGGGGGAGGTGCCCTTGAAGGTGAAGTCCCCCCGCACTTCCATTGCATGTGCCCTCCCGTGGGAGAAAGTCACGTCTATGGGCCGTCCCTTTCCCCAGCAGATGTCCTCAAAGATGAGGAGTGGGGGGTTGCTTATGGCTGGTCGACCGGAGTGCATGAAGTTGCCACCCTCTTTGCGCTCATACAGAACCCGTGCCAAAAATGGGAAGACCTTGGGTATGGCAAGGCAGCCATCCTTTATCAACGCACGCAAGCTGTGCTGAAAGCAGCGAGGCTTCTCCCTGCTCACCGACGGTTGCCGCATGAAGCCTTCCTCAGTGGCCTGTGGTGGAAGCTGCTATCGCTGCAGCCACTACGACTCCTTGCCTACTTGCCAGGGCTGGGGTGTCTGCGGCCGACTGAACAAGCAGATCCCACCCATTTTACTGTAAATGGTTTTAGTGCTGGCAGCTACACGGGAGCAGTGATTGCCTTAGCAATTCGTTGCCTCTGGCCAGCCAGTCAGATCACAGCGCGCCTAGGCGCCATTGCAATGCCGAAGAGTGTCCTAGCGGCGCTCGTTGCCACTGCAGAGCCTGACAGGCACAACTACTATCTTGTCCATGCTGCTGAAGATTGCTTGTGTGACTGGAAGCCGACAGAGAACGAGCTCGACATGTTGCAACAATCTTTGCACATCACGTATGTAACAGACTCTGCAAGATGGATGGGCAAGCACAAGCACTGTTACTGGCACTGGCTCCAGTGCCAACTCCCTACGGGCAAATTAGCCTCACCACACTGAAGCTCACACACCCGGATGTGATTCCTCGCCGCGATCGGATTGCCGCTCCAATGCGACTTGCCTCCTGGATTCGATTTGAAACGGCCATGACGAGCGAGGATTGGGAAGGAGCTATCAGTTTGTTGGTGTCCAATCTCCATTGTCCTGACCAGGAATTGCTGGTGCTACTACAGAGCTGTGTAGCAGGACAGCAAATTGCCTCCATGGAAGAAGCGCAGGCGCTGCTGCTCAAAAACTTTCGGGTTGGCAGAGGTAATCAAAGTGCGTGTGCTCAATGGCTGACAGAAATGGCCCGAGACCTGCTAGCACCAATCCCATTTCGAGAGGTTTTCGTCATCCTAGCCCTGTTCCTCCCGCAACTCACATTTGTCGAGGAGGCTGCTACAAAGAAAGAGCTGTGGAGCAGTCCCACTGTCCGCAAGTTTGGCTTAGTTGTGGATGTCACTCCGACAGCCACGGGGTTACAAGGGATGCATGAATATCGTATAGCCTTTCCGGCGGGGTCACAGTCGGCCATCTTCTGCCCGGCACACTTCCAAAGCTGTAATTATGAGCAACTTGCTAGCAGCCCCTCAAGCACAGTTCATATGGGTTCACAGGCGGGGAAGGCTTATCGACTAGTTCTGGAGGAGCACGGCAAGTGCTATTCAGTCTTAGCACTCTTGCTAGCTTTTGCGACTCCTTCGCGGAAACGCAAAGGAGATGAGGCGCCCAGTGAAAAGCTACGTCGCTTGAGCAGCCCTAGGCACTGGGACGTCGCCCTCGCGCCGTTCCCGGAAGATTTTGTGCCGTTGCCCACGTCAGCTGAGACTGGCCTGGCGTGTTCTGCTCCATGGGCTTTCCCGCCCAGCCTCTGCGTGTTGGAATCTAGAGCAACGCGGATCCGAGTTCTGGACATTGCGGAAGCAGGTGACACCGTCACTGCAGATCATCTTTTGCAAATGGCCAGTTTAGCGGCAGAGCATAAGCCCACTGTGCTGGGAATTCCCGGCCAAGTACCCATTCCGTATCAGTTAGAGTGCACAGTAGTCCTACTGCAGAGTCTGCATGCTCTCTTCCAGCTACTGACCTCTGGCAGCACGATGCAACACTGTCCCCAAGCTGCCGGCTTCGCTGTGGCACTAGGCACTGCCGCCCGACATGACAACGGGCACATAGTGTCGATGGCTGCCAGCCTCGCGCTTGCCCTCAGATCTGGCAGGTCTACCCTGGCAGTAGCGGGAGTCTTTGGTGCAGGCAAGACCCGATCCCTGACCTTTCTCCTTGCCTGGCTGGCCCTCACCACTCACCTTAAGATTGCAGTAGTCCACAAGGAGAATCCGGCAGGCCGGGCAATCACCAAGTTACTCACAGCCTTTGATCTTGGATCAGATCACCAGAGATACTTCGTACGGCCTGTCAGCAGAGAAGAGGCAGAAACCAACATAGCCTGCACTGACTATGACTTGAGAGCAAGCGACGCGGCGTCATACATCCCTGGCTGCCATGTAGTAATCGTCACAACTGGGCTCGTCTGGGATCAGAAAGGGCAGACTCACTCAACGCTCAACACCCACATGGAAAATGTAGACCTACTTATCAGTGAAGAGGCACAGCAGGATATGGACCTCAAATCTGCATTTGCGCCAGCAGTCCCCCGGCAGCCTTTCTTTCGCCTGCTGCTGGGTGACCCCAAGCAGAGCCCAGGTGGAGTGGCCGATGGGCAGAGAGCTCATCGCACACTCCTACTCAAAGCACCCCTTGGGCTACGAGCCCCCACTACCTGGTACATGCCGCATGAAATACCAGGGGTCTGCCACATGCTCCTCCGGCACAGTCGAGGTTTTGGCCTTGGCGACCTAGAAGAAATGGCCAAAGTAGTGGGTCACAGGCCACTGGGGAGCAGCTGGTTTCGCCCAGAGAAGGTCAAAGCCACATCTCCCTTCGCCTGTCAGCTACAGTCCACCTACAAAGACCTCTCCAGAGTGGACCTGGACCTCCCGGAAGGACTGTTGGTAGGTCTAGGATATGCAGCCACCAGCCCAGACAGTCCACTTGACTTCCGTCAGGCGCAAACTGCGGCTGAGAGATCGGGAGTCGCAAACCCACACTGCTGGAGTTTAATGTTGCCGACGAGTGCAAGGGTTGCCCAGGAAGTGTATGAGCCGTTGATAGGTATTCAGTATCCCATGTTATGCAGCCGAATGGGAGACACCTGGCAAATAGGCACCACCTCCATTCGAGAGGATCACAAGATTGCCTCAGGCTTACGATTCATCCACTGGTGCCATGCGTCGCCCAATGTGCAAGCAAAACAAAATCCCAAAAATGACCCCACAGTTCAGGTGTATCAGCATATTGAAGACCAACTCACCAGAGCAGGCTCTGAAGCTGATGACATCTTGGCCCTCACAACCACCCGAGAAGGGGCCACGAATCTACGCAATTATTTCTACATTGCCGGTAAGAAGGCGAATGCAGAGACAGCAGTCAAGGTAGCCGGAGCCACGGCCAAGCATTGCATCGTCATTCATGGGGATTCCACCTTTCTCAGTGGCGAAGGACGCAACCTGGACTATGACCAGGAGTGCTTCACTCGAGCGAATGTAGCATACAGCCGGGCCACCGACCTTACCATCCTGGCATGTCCATTAAATATGCAAGGGATGCCTGGGGCCCTGCAAGTCCTAGCAGCCCTTCTGCATGGTGTCCAGACGATACATACCTATGACAGTAACAAAGAGCCCAACATCGTAGGCTCCCTGGACCTTACGGCCACACAAGTGGCACAGGCCACGACCTTTTTCCAACAGGCGCTCCTGCCTCACCCTATGTGGAGTGGCCCCCTGCCGGTCTGTCTCGTAGAACACCATCACGGTAAGGTTAGGCGCTTACGCCTCGTCTTAGCCACAATTACGCACCTAACCAAAGCGGAAATTAACAGCCTTGTCGAAGGGCCCTACCTGCCTGGTGGCACAGTCCTGCATGACCTCGTCTATGGATATGCAGCGGATGCCTCGATTGAGCCAGAGTGGCTAGTCATAACAGATGGGCAGCAGCCAGGACACTGGCGACTCCTCCACAACAGCTCGGGCCCAGGGCGACGACGCAGCGTAGGAAGCTCCCTACGCTATCAACCGACGCCGAGTATGCGCGAGCAGCGTAGTGCGCAGGATTATGCTTTCGAAGCTCTGCACCGTGTGTACTTCTATGATGCATGGAGAGCGCAGCCGGTCTTGGATGCCATAGGCTCTGATCTCATCCTGCCATCGCGACCAGGCCTTTTAGTGCATGGCTGCTACTGGCCTCAGCAAAGTCCGCCGCCTGAAGTCCTTCCTGTCTCTGATCGTGACACAGACAATGAGGAACATACAGCTCAAGAAGGGCAGATGCCATCCTCTCCTGCAGAGACAGACGATGCAATGGCTGTGGAAACCACACAAGACGTCGTCCTGGTCCACAGCTCCCCACCTGGGTCGCCCACTATCCCGAGCACAGAGAAACCAGAGGACGATGATGCCCACATGGAAGATACTGATAGTGCCAGCAGCTCTTCCACAGAAGCGGGTGATTGCCTTAGCAATCGTCCTGTTTCTCCTGTTCCACGTCCCGAGCAAGTGGACAGGCGGACGGCTGGTGATGATGCAAGGCGTGTGATACCCCCACAGAATGTGAACCATCCCAGTGATAGCCCCGGGTCGCACTTCTCTGAGTCCCCAATCAAGCGAAGACCAGGGCCTAAGGCTCGTACTGGGAGAGCGCAACCAAAAAAGTCACGCAAATCACCTGCCTCAACATCCAGGCAACCGCTCGACAGCGTTCCAGAGCATGCGCAACCGCCGGCCACGCTGAATGATCTAGCCAGTCGAAGCGCTCCAAGGCAGGAGACCCCAGCGCGCAGAAACCCAGAGACGCCACCTGACTGCCCTGGCTCAGCGCAAGAGCGCCCAGAAGCCATGACAGAAATTGATATTGTCAGTGATACAGAGCAAGCAGAGCGCGGAGGCACAGCCGCCACTGATCTCCAGCTGGAATCCGAACAGAGAGCCATGCAGATTTTGTACGACTATCAAAAGGCAGCGGGAACCACCAGAGAAGCTCACGGGCAAAAGGTGCCGCTCCCCTCCATACAGATCTACAGTGACCTGCCTAGAGAATGGCCGATGGCGAGGCTTGCTGTCTCCAGCAAGCAAATCAACCGCCTTGTCCGCACGTTCCTCTGGAGGAGAGTGACTGAGCAAGCTCTCCATGGCTCCTCGTTTATAGACATTCCAGATGAGATCAACCAGGCCTACATTGGTGATCTTCTCCTCATCAGTGAAGCTTTCGCTGCCCCTCTGTCTAATCTCTTTGCTTTCGTAAAAAATGGGCACCCAGCATGCCCTTTCATTCCACAGAAGCAGCTTGCTCTCTATGCAAACCCTCGTTTCTGGCAATATGGCCTCCTAGCTTTCATTGCGAGGTGCTGTTCCTTTGACAATCAACACAGAGATCAGGGTACAGGAGCAGCCCAAGCTAGAGAAGGAAAATCGCAGACCACAAAAGAAAAAGATGTAGACGCCCTCACCTTCATGCGCACTGTCATCATGTCCTTCGTCAGGGGGATGGAGTATGGAGAACAAACGCTACCCACCAATGACCTGTTTGTTTATCTACCAGTCCAGATCCTGCCTGACCTGGTCACAGCCATGGAGCAACAGGGCTTCAAGCCAGTAGAGGTGAAGGGGGGCTCTGGATATCGGCCAAAAGAAGAGGGGGCTGAAGACAACCCATTGATCGTAGTGGGAGTGCACACCAAAGACAGTGTTTATGATCGATACCCCCGCATGCCGAATACTCCCTGGGCCGAAAGAGCGTACTCTAGTGGAGCCCTTGACCCCTCTTTGGGACAAGCCTTCGCTTTCCCCTCCCTGTTGCAACTGCGAATGCGCATTGAAGTCCCCGGGAGGAGAGATCTGGCAACAGCCAGAAATCCCACAGTTGATCAGCCAGCAGAAGAGGACTCTGACTCAGACGACACCGGGTCAGCAGAACGGTCGCCACGACTTGCTCTCCCAGTGCCGGTGGGAATGGCAGAAACGCAGGTAGACGAAGCAGACGAAACCACAGAGGACGAGGCCATGAATGCTGAACCCAGCTATGCCTTTGCCAAGGGGTATGGAAGTTTTGGCATAGGCTACACTAGACTAGCAACGGCGCTAGGCAATTTCGAGCAAGGGGACAACGGCGCAGAAAGCACAGTGGTAGCACAATGGTTGACCTCCGGGCTCAGAATTGCCATGTCCCGCACAGGGTGGAATCTGATATCTCTCCGCTACAGCTTGACTAAGGTCCCTAGTCCTGTCCTCAGTGTGTACTACTGCAAAGGATATCCTCTCACTCCGAAGATGGCAGATCGTCCATACAACCAATATGGCACGACTCACTACTCCGAAGAGAAATGGGATGAGCTCTGCAGATGGCTCACTAGGAACCCCACGTTCAGGCTCCAACTCGCGAGCCATAAGAAGGCACTTAGGGATCACATGGGCTACAGTCAGGAAACCGCTGATCCAAGCAACAAAGCCCGCCGCACTGAAGCAGGAAGTTCCACAACTGCAGCAGGGTCTTCCTGGCACAGCAAGCCTCCCCCCCCACCTTCGCCCTCAGGGTGGTCCTACGGGTGGTGGCAGTAGTGTAGTCCTCATCAGGAGTCTCCACACACCACAACAGCCTCCGTGTCGCGCAACCTCCGCCATGAGATGGGTGACCTTAGTCACCTTCTCTATTGGGGCGTAGTTGCCACTATGGCTTTACAAAGGACACACCTCCTGTACCACAGTTGTTTGGCTCAAGCAAACCAAGCACCTACATAGCAATGCCGCCCCCCCAAGATCGCTTTGAGGTTAACCTTGAGTTGGTTACCGTAGCTGGCACGGAATATACGATGCAAGCAAACCTCACCCACTATGAGGATATAGCAGAGCTTGAAGATGACATCCTCTGCTTTCTGCCGACTGTGTCTGAGCTAGATGTCTTTGGCTGTGAATTAGAGTTGCTCAACCTCCAAACGCAGCGACCCCTGCCAGAGGCATTCCGCACTGAGCTCTTGCACCGACCGCAGCTCCAAATTGTTGTTCGTCCCTGCATGGTAGATGGGCATTCCATCTGGCAGTTCCAGGATGACGGCAAGGAGAGCTACCCCAAAGCTGTTCGTGTCCCGGCCAACCCGAGAGGGGAAATTGTAGACAGAGCTTTCTACGCGGCACCATCAATCCGACACGTAGAAGTGGCAACTGGCATCCAGCATGTAGGAATTGCGGCCTGGCAGAGTTGCCAGCAATTACAGATTGTCAAGCTTCCAATTTCGGTCGTCAGTCTGGCGGAAGGGACTTTCATGGGGTGCTATGTGCTGCGTCAGGTCGCTGCACCAGGGTGTGTCCACTATGGACAAAGGGTGTTCGCTGAGTGCTGTTCCCTAGGCAGCGTTGGGGTCAAGTGCGACTCAGAGGACAGCAGCGTCCTGGCACCAGGTGCGCAGCTTGGCAGATATGCCTTTGAGAGTTGCCTCACGCTTGCAACTGTCACCTTTAACACGGATAGTACGCATAAACCACGAGCACTGCCGGAAGGCGCATTCTGTGGAGCAGGCATTGAGCAGCTGTGTTTGCCGCATGACTTTCACAACATCGGGCCGAGGGCCTGTGAAAATTGCAAAAGTCTAGTGGAAGTCAACCTCATGAGCACAGAGATCTCAGCCCTGCTCTCTTCCACCTTTGCCCACTGTGTAGCGTTGCAGTGCATATGGCTTCCACCTCGCCTCATACAGATCGGGAAAGAAGCCTTCCTTAATTGTGTGGTGCTGCAGGAAGTTGTCATCCCGACAGAGCTCAGTGAAATAGGCAACCGTGCCTTCTGCGGGTGCGAGCAGCTGCAACGTTTAACCCTCCTAGATTGGGGAGACGTTGAACAGTGGGTGCAGGCAGAGCACAATGCTTTTTTTACGTGCGACAAATTTGAAAAACCTCATTGGCTAGAATTGCTCCCCGCGGAAGGACCAGATTCTGATGCCTTTGACGAGGAACTCAGCCACGAATATTGCCACTATCATGCCAGTCCAGGGTAGACTTTACGGAGCTACACTGCCATGAACGTTGCCATGCCAATCGCTCTGACTAGAAGCTAAACCATGTGTACCCTTAGCTTTGTGCCAGGCCATGAGAGGCTCAAGGGAGGTGCCTTAGCATCTGTCTTAAGGACACAGCCCCGGCCGTAGGAACAGCCCATGCGCAGACTGGACACCAGTGGCTCGCACAATGATCGCAAATAGCCTACCGCAAAAAGAGCTTGACAGTTCATCCATGAATAGCACTCCCATCGAAAAGGAGCCAGTCATGGAATGCCCCCTATTGCTGACAACGCTTTCGGGGGTAACCTTTCAGGTCTCTCTTAGTGTCGCCAAGTTCGACCGTTTTACTGATTTAGAAGACCAGGTTATGGATTATCTGGCCTCGGTCACTGACCTCCCAGTTTTTGGGTGCGTCATTGACTTTTTACACACCACCACGCAAACCTACCTAGAGGACCCAATTTGGGATAAGTTGCAGCAGGGTAGAGAATATACCATTGTCTTCAGGGACTGTAGTGTTACCCTGCGAGAACAAGAGCAGCTCGGTGGTTATCCTATTGATCAAGTCCCCTTAGCTGTTCATGTCCCAATGAACTCAGAAGAAACTGTCCCAGAATGGGCCTTTGCAGGTGTGCCACGCTTGCGACACGTTAGCGTCGAGTCAGGGATCAGGCTCATAGGAGCAGAGGCGTGGCAAGATTGCCGGCAACTCCGCATCGTCAAACTGCCGGCCACAGTGGTAGGCATTGCAGACAATGCCTTCCGGGACTGCAAGCTCCTAAATAGTGTCTTGGCTCCGGGTTGTCGCGATTTTGGTTACAAAGCCTTTTCAGAATGTTGTTCCTTGCAACGTGTGTATGCATCGGGTGGAGCTGTAAATGTGTTCAGCGGGGAAACCAATTTCGGGCAATACCTCTTCCAAGGGTGCATCAACCTTGCAGAGGTCACCGTTAGTGAGGTTTCATCCCCCCGATCTGAATTGAACGGGTTAACCCAGCAAGACAGGACCAGAGAGCTAGCTCCGGGCTGGGTAGGGGGATGGGGTCCCCAATACCACGGCCCGAACAGGGAGAGGTGGACCCGAGAGGGTCCGGGGGGACGTTAAGCTGCTAGTATAGCGCAGGGGAGTTGCTGAAGGCCCCCGTCCCTGTCGAACCGTGAATGAACACGGTACCTTGGTACTCCCTAGTCGGCGTGTGTTGACCTGTTGGGTGGCCCCACAGGTCACACCCTCATCTTTCTTTGCGGATTGATGTTGGGTGATCGTGCGGGACTTCCTTGGTGACTTGGTTGTCTCGATCGGTACACACGTGGTACGGGACCGACGGGTCTCACCTTACCTTGGGTCTAGGTCGGCCACGACCTACGATGATCCGGGGGAACAGGCAAGGCCGGTGAACCTCTTAGAGACTTGGGGACTTGTCTCGAGGAGGGGTCAACGGGGCAACCCGTTGGCTAACGGTCAACATTCACCGATGGGTAGCTAAGCTCACGGTGGACAAGACCGTCGGTTCCTCCCTAACTGGGTTAGGGTCCTGTCGCGAGACAGGTACATCCCACTGGGATGTAAGGGATCGCTAACGACTGGGTCACCGGTCGGTCCACTCTCTCTTTTGAGAGTGGGCTCAATGTACAGTCTGGCCACAGTGAGGGTCATCTGCGGGTGATCCGAGCTGTGCTCTGTGGGGACCGGGGTCACTGAAAAGGTGACCTAGTTTGACCTCTCCTTTGAGGTTGAACTACTCCTTACTGGTAGGAGTCCGGGAACCCTCAGGGGTACCTTGTGATGGTCTCTTCCTTGACTTGGGTGACGACCTTCCTGGAATGAAATGAATGGGTTCCGTATTCCACGTCCCCTCGGGGTGAACGGGTTATCTGTTCTCTCTTGGGGGAAATGAATGGTTTCGGTCTCCACGTCATTCCTATGGTTGGTTTAATCCTCTTGTCTTGGTTGGGTCTGCGTTCACTTGGTATGGAAAGGGGAGCGCCCCCGGCTGCGCCAGGTTGGCCCTCGGGATGCACATTCCCCGAGGTTGAGCTTCCTGGAGGCCAAAGCTCTCAAGTGGCCTCAGCTCTACAGGCATCTACACGCTCGTTCTCCCAAAGCACTTTGTAGCCATAGGAGCGCACGCTTGTGACAGTTGTCGACTGCTCAACAGTGTTGACCTCCGTAATACCATGATTGAAGAAATTCCGGAATTCACCTTTGTCCACTGCACTAGCCTTCGGGAAGTCCTCCTACCGACAACCCTCCATACAATCCGAGTTAAAGCCTTTATGAACTGTGCCGCCCTTGTTGAGCTTGCCATTCCACCTGCTCTCAAGTATATTGGAAGTAGGGCTTTCTTGGACTGCACTGCCCTTCGGAGGCTGGTCAAAATGCCCGGAACACGCAGATGGCATGGGGTTTACGCTGAAGAAAATGCTTTTGCCATCTGTCCGGCCATGAAATGGCCACCCTGGCTGCACATGATCCCAGACATGGGCTACACCCCTGGCTTAGGATAGAGGATCATTCCCCCATCCACAGCTGTCGTGGCCCTGATATCAATTTTGGTAGGGTCTGGGTGCGAGCCTTAGCTCGGGTCCGGAGTAGGCCAGCAACTGCGAAATAGTACTCCTCAACACGAGTCCTTAACCATAGTTGCCCTCTGTTATACACGGAGTAAGTGCCCAGAGGCTGTCGGATAGAGAAGGGTCTCGGCGTGGCGGTGATGTCGACAACGGCAAATCGTCCACCTGCCAGACACAGCAGTCGGTCACTGGTTTAGGGTCAAATGCTGCGGGACGTTGGCGCCCCGAGATGCAAGTTTTCGACACCATAGCATTCGATGACCTATAAGGCAAATGACCTTGAGCGACACAAACTATCTAGCACCAGCCTCAGCGAAGCTATGCTTCGGAGCCAGGAGAGAAGTAAGTGCGACGTGAGCGGTGAGTTGAGCCAAGTGTCAGTTTTGAGCATTAGAAAAGGATGATTTCCAGGTATATGCGGCAAGCGAAATGCACGGACACCAAGCAGAACCATGACCTCTTCTCGCCATCCGCTGCGAAGTGAGCCGATAGGAGCGAGAACCTTAGTTCTGCGTTCCTACACGGCGGGTGGTAGATAGTGGCAATGAAGGATGCCCAGGGGGAACCTTAGTTCCCGCTGTTGATGTCCGACATTTCTAATTTTGTACAAAGAGGTACAGATATCATGCTAGGAGAGCTCAA
>CAXAMN010022790.1:0-21211 GCA_963970005.1 Durusdinium trenchii | reverse complement strand
TGTGCAGATTTCGTGGCAGGCGCGGCACTTTGTGAACCTCATTTGGCTCTCCGCGCCATAGAAGGCCAACGGCCAAATTGCTGTTTGGATTTTACTTTCTTTCTGCCGCAACGGGATGTTTTGCTTGCCTAGACGGCCCAATCTACGACTTGCAGCCAGCATACGATCTTTGAGACAACCTAAAACAATCTTTTTTGTGTATTGCAACATGCACCCAAGGTCTTTCGACGCATGTTTGACAGTTATTGAGTGTTGCTCATGAAGAAAAAGTGGTTCTGTCAGCTGCCAAAACTGCGCATATCTTTAGATGTTCCCCATCCCCATGATTTATTGATTTCCACTTTCATGCGCAGTGCGCTGGTGAAATTAAGCGTACTCGTCATGGCACGAAACAAGGCACGTTGAGATGATGAAAGGAATGTCCAGTTGTCAGCGTATGTAAATGGTTGAACTTGAACATGCGACATACGATGGAAGAAGGTGGCTGCAATGGTAAGAATGGCGCAAACGGAGAGAGCATCTCCTTCTGGGGCCCCAGTTGTAGAAGGATGAGCGGGGCTAAACTTGGAGCGAATTTGAAGCATCCGTCACATCGGATTCCAATATTGAAAGAACATTTGGGATAATTTGTCAATATCCTGTGTATATTGATCCTGACTGAGAATCTGACGCAAGGGTAGTGTGGTTGCGGTAGGGGGTTCTATTTGGATCAAACGATCCTCCTGCACTAAAATTTTGACTGGAACAGAACCAAAAAGTGCGGGTCCAAGAACAAACTTGGTGTCACTTGAGGCCGAGGGTAGGTGACGAAAGCTAGCAGGGGTGCATCCGGACTGGTGGGACATCAAGCGGAGTGAGGCAAATGCTCATGAGGTTGTGAACATGTAAGACACACAAACAGCAATGACACAGCCAACCTTAGAATTGAAGTCCCCGATAATTAAGGAAGCGTGGCTGGACTTTGCCACACTGTTCGATGCATCCGATGTGTTCACGAACCTGTGAGCTTGTTGAATCTGTTGCGCTGTATCCCAAAACCTCCACGGAGGAGTTGAACCAGTGTGGATGCCATAAGAGGTGCCCAAGAGGTGTCCCAGAGGCAAAACAAAGCTGCTTGCATGATTTGTTTGGTTTCTTCTATCGATGTCGATGTCATGAACATGTGAGCTTGTTGAATCTGCTGTTGGATCGTCATGTATATGTAATGAGGGACTGAAGAAAAGCAACGCAGCATCATGAGCATCACGGGAAGTCACAAACCAGGCGTATCAGATACACCTGGCTTATGTATGTTTGTTTGAGCATCTTTGTCGAGTGAAGTGTCAGCCATATGCACTGAGATGCCGAAGGAAGCTCAAAGGCACGTGTATCTGATACGCCTGGTTTCTGACTTCCCGTGTTGCTCATCATTGAAGCCTTGAACCCTCGCGTAAATTTCATGTTTCATGCCCCCCCTTCCAAACTCAAACAGTGGCCTACTTCACCTGCCACCTAAACATAGCACTATAGCACGTACCGGAAGCGTCCCAGGGGGGAGTTGAACCCGCGGGGGAGGGTTGAAAGAGTGACTAGGGCGTACACGGTAGAGGTGCAGACCGCTAGTGTCTTTTATGCGCAGAGTCTTATCCTCTTGCTCTTTTAGGTCCATTGACCCTCTCTTGAGCCTTGAAGCAGTCAAGCATGGACACACTATATCAGCTGTTGGAGTGGAACCCTGTACAGGTAGGCTCTACTTTTCAGCAGGCACAAGATTCATGTCCACTTCTAGCTGATTGCGTATGTCGCATACTCTTTTTCTACTGCAAGGCTAAAACAGTCCAGCTAGCTCTGACAACTTAAAAGGAAACTACGGTGCCATGTACTTACCTAATCCAGTGTGTTTCACACTTCAGAGAAGGTAATCTCATAGCTACTAAATACAGTGAGGGAGCAATAGCTGACTCACCTCAAGTACAAAATCAAAACGATAATGTACCTCGGCTGGAGACTGTACTTTTCGCAGGCGGAGATACCATGTACCGGCGCTCACTAGCTCTTTAGGGCCTGAGCTAAATCAAACTAAAAGGGAAAGCGGCTTTTTCTCTACAGAGACCTATAAAAGAATCAAACGACACTCGCGTAACAAAGAACTAAAAATTCAAGACCGCACAAATTGCAATGAATTAAGATGCCTTGCAAAATGCAAGGAGCGCACGGTCCGAGGAATAATCTTCTCGTGACGTGGTCTCGACCGCTTTCATTCACAGACAAAATAAACTGCATCAAAAGGACTCTCTTTTACATTCACATCAAAAACACAAGAAGGAGATACCGGCAAATGTATGTACAAAAAATCTTGCACTACAATTGCAATCATGAAATGACTTAATCATCAACCATGACTGGTTGTCCATTAGAGGTCATCTCAGAAAAGCGACTGTGATAGATATCATCAGTTATGTAAAACTGTCCATACCTATCCAATTGCTAAAGCATATAAACCTGGAATGCAGGAGTATCTTCTTTGATAAAAAGTTTCTCCTCATTGCAAACCAGAATTTATTAAAACTTCAGCCTGGCAACTTAAAGTCAAGCCTGGAAGCAAAGTATCAACTGTAACCAGAAGTATCTTCACTTCCTAGCCATCATTTAAATTTCAGCCTTCGCTCAGGAATTATGCCGCTGCAAACGATGAAGTTGCTTGATCAGAAGTTGGCGGCCTTCCTTTCTTTCTATTCTGTTTCTGTCTCTCCTTCCTCCGCAAGTTAGCCTCATGAAGAGTTGCTCCCATGCGATACTGTCTTCTGTCTCCAGATGAAGAGGAAGCTGGTCTGAGTGAAATAAACATTGGACCATGACTGTCCTCGTCAGTGGGCCTTGAGCACATAACCTCTGTATCAATCATAGCAAAGTTCTCTGAAAAATTACAGATGAACTCCTTCGTGCTCACTGTGGAATTTTCATATTCCTCTTCACTCATTGAATGACCCCATTCAACAATGGTAGACAAACATGTATCGCCAAGCTGTGATCCTTGGTATTCTTCTCTTTCAACAGTAGAATATTCTTCCCAGAGTTTATCAAAGTAAACTTCACACTTCTTGAGGACCTGTGAAGTAGAACTGTAAAATGTTCTGGGAATAGGTGCTTTGATACCAGGATCTGCTTTGACACGAGCTTCTGAAAACCTGCGGATCCAATGCTGCATGGTGCTGTAATAGTAGTTAGCCATTGGCTGCCTTTTGTACCCAGACATTCTGTAGGCCAAACTATTTGCATCACCAGAAATGATGTCCACCTCATAGACAAAACACTCGTAAAGCATCAATGCTGTCTGTTCTCCTGTCAGTAGGTGGGCATCCACAGCACGGTGTGTATCAACATGATAATTACAGACTCTGATGGTATGCATGTTCGCTCGAGTAAGTGGAACACGCTTGTCCTCAGGACCATAGTCATCAAATTCAAAGTCTGCATCCTTGAAATCTTGACGAGGCCTTGTTTCTCCAAAACAAATCTCGTAGATAGCCCAAGTTACATCACGCTGTTCACAGTGACCAAGTTCTTGATCATGTCCAGCAATGATCTTGACATATCCACCTGGTGCCAATCTAGCCATCACTGCAAGATTCTCCCAATCATTGAAACAAACTGTCCAATTCTTTTGCTCAATAAATTCCTTGGCAGGAACAAGAAGATGAGCCTCCTGGAGAATCACGACATGTGCACGTAAAAAGAAGAGCGTGTTGAAGAAAAGATTGTTTTCAAATTGCTCATATTGAAGTGACATGGCACTCTGCTTGCGTGGCTTCATTGCACCATCAAGTCCTTGGAGAAACCTTGGTGTGGTGTACTTCTGACCACGAACCATGTTGCCATAGTTCCAGGATAAAAATGTCAAGGACTCTGAGCTGGCCAATAAATTAGTTCCATATGGTTCTTCTATTCTTCCCTTGAGGAACCTTCTGCACAGCTCTTCATAGAAGGTGACAAAGTCCCAACTGGGTCCCTTGGGACCATATGATTCCAGTTCCTTCTTGAGTTCCTTTTTCGTATCCTCCAATTCTTCTCGAGCATGACCTGCCCTTTCAAGGGCCTTTGGATCGACCTGATACCTGCCATCCAAATAAATGATGCGGTCATCATTGATGAAGAATCTCTTCAAATCATGCTCTGGTTCATGTTCATAACAATCAGGTGGAGGTACTGGACAGATATTGCGAATGGATCGAACAAAATCATTCTCGTTGATCCTTGACTGATAATGAGGATGGGAAATCTCACCTTTTCTGAAACAAACATGATTCAGCAATCTTGCATGAGTTTCCCTGAAGCGTAGTTGATAAAAGCCAATACCTGGATCTCCTGTAAGCTCTCCAAGCAACTTCAAAGGTGAAGTATGCAACTCATAGGTATTGTCAGCTTTTGTTGTATCCTTTTCAACAACTACTTCAGATGGAAAAGATTCTTGGATTTCAGCCTCCAATTTCTTCTCTCCATCATCCTCTCTGACCTCTTTTATTTTCTCCACCGCCTCTTTCTTCTCTTCCCTGGTTGCATCATCCTGAACTTCTTCATGAAAATGAGGATCAGGAATCTTATTCAGGCGGCTTCTCTTCGATTTCCGCTGACCTGAAGTATCATCAAGGTTAGCATCCATCTCACCTGATGGTAAGTGCGATGCAGTCGAGTCCTCACCTATCTCTCTTGACAGAAAGTGTGGTGTTGACTCTTCCTTGGCTTCCTCCTGGTCGTCTTCCATCTTTGGTTCCTCTGAAGGAAAGACACCTGCATTCTCATCAAATATTTCTTCTTCCTTTTCAGGTTCAACTGCAGGATCTTCTTCAGGAACTTCCTCTTCCATATTCTCATCTTCTAGAAGTGTCATACTGCCAGTATAAACTTCACCAGCGATAGTGGAGACTCTTGTATAAGGAGGAACTTCTTCACCTACTTCAAAAGCTTGTTCTGCAACATCCTTGGTGAGCAAGTCCTCTACAAGATTTTCTCCCTCGGTTCTTGGAAGAGGTCCTGAGGTCTCATAAAAATCTGTCCTCTCTGAATTGAAAGCTTCTGTCGCCTTCTCATTGTCCTTTTGATCCCTGAACAGGTGAGTAATCTTCACAGCTTCTCCCTGTAGCACCTGATCACCTCCTCTATACTTGTCGACAATGGAGCGCCATACTGGAACATCATCATCATCAAAATCAAGCTCCATATCATCTGCCAACAGGTATGAGATGTTTTGAGCTGCCTGTTCTTCTTCTTCATCACGTTCCTTGGCAAGCTCCTCATCCTTCTGGATCTTGAAGATACCCTTCAGGATGTCTTGTAGTACCTTTAAGTTCAGCTTCGATGATGGCTCATACGTCCCTGAACTTACAGGCTCAACTACAACACGAGAGCAAGAAATCGCCTCCAAAAACTTGGAATTGTATTGGCGTTCAAACTCTTCCTTCTTGATCATCTCATACAAGGGATCAGAAACTGCAACACGCGCCTGAACATACTCACGAAGTTGATAGCATGCATGTTGCACAAATCTACTGTTGGAGTTGTGAAGAAAACTCTCTAAATGATTCCTGTCACGGTCAATCAAATACCACACAATCCTTGCAGAAAAACGGAATTTCTTGAAGTTCATAGCAAAATGTGTATGATACTTCTCTGGATTCCTTTCTGCTTGTAAAGCGGCCTCTGAAGTCTTGTAAACAGGAAGTTTTGTGATTGGATCCAAAATCATAAACTCTTCCCACAAGATCGAATGCTTAAGAACCCACTTGGGAAGCACCTTGATGAAAAAGTCACAAACAAGTTCTGACACAAGGTGCATGACACGACCAATCTCTTCCTCCTGCTTGAAGCGATAGTGCAGTTTGGCAAATAAAGGATTGTTGAATGCTTCCTCCACTGTATTGCCAAAATTATCCCACTGAGGTTCTGGAATACCAAAGTTCCAACCCAGCAATTTGGGATCTCTGCACATATCCAAGAAGCTTGAAAGCTCTACAGAAGCAATGCCATGGTCTGTCAGAATTTCAGCCCAGCGGCGTCCATTCTCCCAAGCACGGATGAAGAAAAACTGTTGGTATCCAGTTTGTGCCAACTCCATCCACTGAGAAATTCCGGGTTCAAAACTCGGTGCATACGTCTTGGGGTCTTCCTCTGTTCCATAAACACTTGGACGTAGCAACTTGTATCTTCTACAAAAATATTCTCTCTGGTGCCTTGTCAACCTGTCCCAATCCCTCACAAGGATCACGTCTTCTCCAGTGCTCTGGAGTACACGTGTCCCTACACGATCATGGAGTGATACCATGCCAATGTCATATATCATCCATGGGTTGAGAACCAGGTTGTTGACATTCTGAATGAACCATGTCATCTCACGCTCAGCAACATGAGCAGAGTCATCTTCTTCATCTTGTTGAGGTTCTTCAGAAGTCCTGGCTGTTGGTCTCCTTGAAGTGATGTCTCTCCATAGGTGGTCAAAGCGAATCACTTCCTCATCAGCCTTCACCAGATTTTGCTGATCCTTGCTCAGAACTAATGGGTGTACCATAAACAACGATCTCGAGGTAGCACCATCTCCATTGACAATCAACGTTGGAGCACTATAGCCTAAGATGCTCCAAGGATCACGATCATCAATCTCCTTAGGTGGAATTAAAGACCATCCAGGTGGCATCTGATAATGGCCTTCAGGCATCACCTGACGTGACCTCAATCGTGAACGATTGTACTCACGTCTGGGATCATTGTCAGAGCTGAAAAATCTCACAATGGCATCGTACGTCAGCTCATCTAACCAAAGAAGCATATGCCTCCTTGCTTGTTCCACCCCAGGCTCAAAGGCATTAATCCTCCTGAGAGTTTCATGTGCAAATGCCGGGTCCTGTGAGAGTCTTGTGAACAAGGATCTCAATCTATCTTGTTGCTCCTTCTCTCTGTTGATCTTCTCCATTATCTTTTCTGCTGGCAAAGAGTTAATCAACTCCTTAGCTGGCTCTGGAGCATCTTCTGGTCGTGGTTCATCCACACAAATGTCCAAGTATGTGGGCTCTACATCACAATGCGCAAGCACCACTCCATTGTTGCTGAAATACAGAGGACGTCCAGCCTGAAGCCAACGAATCACATTAAGCTTCACATACAAAGGCTGTCCATAATCTCTTGGAACCACTGTACCTGGACCTAAAGGAATGTAAGGCAAAGTTTGTGGATTGCTGTACATGAAATGAACATAATCTCTTCCTTCACCTCTGTTCCTTCTATTCCAACTTTGTGGATCTCTCATCAAACCATACTTCTCAATGCTGGCCCAGTTCTCCTTCCTGGTAACATGAAAAACATGTCCCAAACATCTTGCCTCAATAGAAGTCAATCTATGATTCAACTTCTCTGGACTGATGTTTTGCATGAGTCCTGTATGCCCTTGGTTCACTCCCAAACGCATGGAGAAGGGCATATCATATTGATTGCCTGTGTTGTGCCAAACATTCTTGTCCAAGCGAATCACCAAATGAAATCTTTGCTTCTCATCGCTATGCAATATAGCAAAGAAAGTATTAGGATAAATACGAAAAGGCGATGGCATTCGAGCAGTTCCCTCTGTGATCAGAGGCATAAGCTCTATCATTGCCCTACTGTCCATCAACCTATCGAGAGAACGATCATGTCGTAGCATATAGTTGAGCCCCGTGGCTATCTTCCCATAATCGTTTTGCCTCCACGCGACTCTTGTTGCCACGAACTGCCTACTTCTCTCATATTCATCCTCTTCCTCTTGGGTGACATAGCCGAGAGCGTATCTGGCAATCTCTGCGAACCACCGTACTCGAAAATTGAACTTATCACGGTTCTCAGGTGCCAAACACATTGCAAGAATGTCGGTTAAGATCAATTCATCCTGCTCTGAGTTCCTATGGAACTCAACTGGCGTACGTGGGCGTCTCAAACGGTTTGCCCAGTTCTGAGGTTGTCCCCAAGGAACCTTTTGTGACCAGTTTCGAGCATACTCAAAGATGTTGACCATATTGGACGCTCCCTGACCGGTCATCTCTGTTGATACAAAGTACACCGGTCAGAGGCCAGTGTCCTAAGTTGTAGAAATGACAGGTAGTCAACAATGCAAGGCAATAGTCTTCGAAAGAAAGGTGCTGATCTTGCCAAGCTAATTTGAGCCGCAGGCACAAATTCATGAAAGAAATTCAAATTTCTCTCAAACAAAAGCACATGCATTGAATTCTCTCCTCTCACTCTCAGTGCAAAGAATCTCCAAGATAAAACACATCATGTGAAAAGTCAACATGTGTGCATACTGTAGGAAGCCATCCACGCAAATATGCCTTGTGTTCAATAAGAGATCTAAAAGGTGGATGTGCATCGACTTCCTTCAAACAACCGCTGCGTACTGCATCTATCAAAGCTTGTGGACTAGCAGACTTCTTAGTAAGACAGTCAGCGAGACACCACTGAGTGCGTATATGTGACAAGTCAGCAATTGCACCAGAGCATGCTTCCTTCCTAAGCATTTGGATCATATGAATAGTCTCCTGTTGCTCAGGAACATGGGTAGTACTAGCTGTAGTCACAAGATTGTTAGCATCAGTGCGCATGTGAATGTCAGTAGAGTAGCCTGTAATGTCCTTGATCAAGCCTCTAAGCATTTGGCAAGTGCCATAACACTTCATGAATGCATACAACTCTGCAACAGTTGTGGACAGGGTTGTTCTCTTGATCTTGGAAGATTCAAAGAAAATAAGTGAGCCTTTAGTGTTCTTCTGTTTTGCCTTCCTTTGCTCACCCATAAAAATAACCATAGCACGTTGAGAGGATTTGTCACTGTTGTTCCTGAATGCGGCATCTGGCATAGCAATTAACCGTGGACTACCTTCCAGTGGCCAAAAACGTAACTCCATAGGGTCAGTCACGATTTGTTTGCACAGCTTGTTCAGGGCCTTGCAATCACCTATTGTAGGTCCTGCTGATGCTGATGCTGACCTCGAGAATTGGTAGCATGCTTGGAATTGTGTTCCGGATTGTAACCAGTTTATGCTGCCAAGAAGTGATCTGAAGGCTGTGTGCATGTCTTTGTCACACTTTTCCTCATCCTTCAAACCTTTTGGAATGATAATCTCAGTCAATTCCTGAACACAAAGGGATTGTTCTACTGAGATGTACTCCTTCTTCTTGGTCTTCTCTTGCATCTTCCAAGCAACACGTTGTCCAGTAAACATCAGGTCATTAGTGTCCTCATGTCCAATCTTAAACTGTGACTTCACAATATCCTTGAACTGTTTCAAAAAGATATCATTACCTGTCACAAAAAGATCATCAACATGTAAACAACACATACCAATGGGTGACCTATTCTTAGAATTACTGCCATGCACAGGGTCCATAAAATGCTCAAGCAGCTCTTCCACAACTTCAGGTGTAAGCTGAGGCGTTTGTGTCACAGTATACGTATGTTCTGCAGGAAGAAAAAGACTGACAAGCATTTCAGCTTCTTCCTCTAACGTCACTGCATTCTTCTCGTTTCTGATATCCTTGTTTGTCTCGAGAAGCCACCAAACACCCTTACGCTTAACTATTGAAGTCCGAAAACAAAAACGCGAACGCGAATACGTAGGTTCGGGAGTACGAAGAGCTTTAGCGCGATAAGCGACTTGAGCATGGCCATTTGCATATTGACGCCAACCTGCCTTGTGCTCTACAGAGTCAAGGAAGTTCTGGAGTTCCTGATCTACCACAGGAGTCCATTTTCCATCCTCTGCCTTAAGCAGGCTACGCGTCACCGTCTTCTCCGACCTATTTCCGTAACACACCGAAAACAGACGTTCTTCACAGAGAAAAGACCTACGAACTTCCTCCGCTGTGTCGTGGAATTCGTTTGGCGGCGCACCTGCTACGTAGAAGGATACCGGTTCCGGTTCAGCTGGCATCTCCTCTGATGAGTAGTTCACAGCCTTAGGAACCCTCAAACATCCGGAGTAGCAAACGTACGTGCACCGATCGGCTCGAGTCGGAACTAATCCGAGTGAGTGCAAAAACTTGTCGAGTCGATTCCACCAGCGACGAGGCGCATCACTCAATCCGTACACTGAACGGGCGCACAATCCGACAAGATACGGAGGCAATCCGATGTCGGTCGGAAGTTGAACGTGAATAACGCGTCGCTCGAGGTCGTAAAGTTCCCCCTGAAGAAAGGCAGTTTTCAAATCGATGTGTAACAGGTCCCAGAAAGAAGAGGCTGCATGCTGACATGCTACGCGAAAACCATACCTGGTCGCGGTTGGCGAGTCCGTTTGGAGGTCCCATTTCTGGGCATCTTGGAAGCCTCGACAGACCCATCTGGCCTTAAACTTCTTAAAGTTACCATCTTTGTCAATCTTGATGGTCAGGACCCATCGACCAGTAACATAGTTATCGATCTTATGCTTTCTTCGGTCTCGATACTTCATCGCAGTAAAGTCTAAAAAGCTGCGAAACTCCTCTAGTTTAGCGTGCTTGATCTCCTTCGCATACTTCCGGAGCACTTCCGGAGTAACCACACTCTCTGCCTTTGGCGTCTTCTTAGCCATTGTCTTCGCAAGATACTGGCAGAACTGTGAAAAACCTTTCGGATCATACGAGTTAAAACTCGGAGGAGCTTGGTTCGGACCTATGACACAAAAATCCATGTCATCAAAACTAACAAAAAGATTTTTCTCATCGTCCAGATCCTTGTCTGGATCCTTCTCAAAACCTTTCACATCTTCTTCATCAAAAATAGGTTCTGAATCTGTTTCATTTGTATCAATCGTCTCATTGTCATCGTCTTCGACTGTGCTCGTAGGCACAGGAATGTCGGCTGCTTGTGGCTGATTCGAACTTGATGCTGTCGGATTCTCCGAATGTCCAGGAAAGAAACTTCTTGGCACTGACTTCGGAGGTGCCGGAATAGGTTCGTCATGTCCTGGTAACTGAACCTTAGAACGTTTTATCTGAAACTTCACCTTCGCCTTTGGCAAAGCATCAGTTGAGTCCACAGAAAGCTTCCGCATGTGCTTACTGTGACGTTCACGATTCTCCGGAACATATGGTTCTGGCTCCGGCGTGTTCGAATCTGACGACGGTACGAACGGATGAACGGGATCCGTATCACTCGGAAACCCTATCGGTGGTTGACCCGGATCATCTGGCGGACGGGATTCACTCGTAATCTCCGGCATTGCCTCTTCCGGATCGCTTGATGGATATCCGAGTTGCTCCAAAGGAACATCGGGATTTCCGAACTGATTCGGACCAGCTACGGAACCTGTCGGAGGTGGTCCCGGAGGTTGTCCACCCTGGTGATCATCAGGGTTGCCACCCGGTCCATCACCAGGCGGATACATATCTTCATCATCTGGATCAAAATACTGCTGTTCCCCCGAGACGGGAATCGGCTCATAAGCCATATCATCATCCATCGGTGGTCCGTAGTCTGGAGGTTGATCCTTTGGATCCTCTAGAGCTACTTCATCAGGAGTCACAATGCGCTTCACGGCGCCTGTCGTCTCTGCTTCGTAAACTATCATACTCCAATGATCTACCAAAAACTGTTCATGATGAGGAGACAGTTGTGACACAAACATAAAGAAAACCTGATGGTATTTTCCTGGCTTCCACATAATCAACACTGCATCATCCTCAGAGTTGAAAAGAGGATGCACTCTACCAAAAGTACCACGATAGACCTTACATCTCTCAAAATACATCTGTGGCAAGGTTCTTCGTCTAATCTCCTTCAGGCCTGGAATCAATGACACAATTCGAGAATCAGAGGATGTTGTCACATCAAACTCTGATCTCTGAGGTAGTGCATCGACCTGCCTCAAAGTTCTGATCAGTTCAGTCGTAGTGAACCTTTGTGGTAGTATATGTCGAAGTGGAACCGGAATTTCCGTCGTCTCTTCCGTTCTTACGGAATTCAACAAAATTGACTGATGAGCTTCTCTTTCTAACAAAAGAGCTGTTCCACACAAACTTCCAGAGTCAAAATTCTCCAGAAGATCTTCAATAAGGAAACTCTGACGCGTATCGGAAGTCTCACTATAAGGAAGGAAACGATTCATCTCAACCAAAACTGAAAATGGAAACTTCTTCCAGTCACCAATACCTTTCCATCCTTGGCAGGATGCATAGGAATGGAAAACTGTCACGTAACTAATTCCCTTAGGACAAGAACAAAAACAATTCATATCCACATCAAAGTGAAAAACCGGATTCTTCAAAGAAGAAATGAACTTCTGCAAAAACAGACAAAACTTGTTTCCTTTGGGAACAGTCACAAACACATGTTTCTTCCTTCTCAACTGCCACTCGATCACATTACAACATAGCAACCAAATCGAAGCTCTGTTTTGTTTGGGAGAAGGGTTGTTGATCACTACACAGTGTGGCTGCAATCTCTCAAGTTGCTGCCAAATAGCATCTTGACCCTTCAGAGTGGAAAAATTGTATCCTGCCTTGAAATCCAGAGGCGATGCAACTCTAACACCATTCTTTGAAAGGAACCAAGATAATCCACTGTTTCCATGAAGTAACTCAACAACATCAGGATGATCATCATTACAAAAGAAAAAGGACTGTTCTCCGAATTCGGCATCAACATACAGTTCGTGATCTTCACGTAAGTTCTCCGGATTCTCATCGTCTAATGCCGGTATGGAAACATCATGCCACTCATCGTGATCACGTCTAACCTTTGACTGATTCACACGTACTACTGCCTTACCAGTGTTGGCTTGGACCATAGCTCCTTCTTGTCCAAGTACTGTGGCACGAACCCAACGTCCTTTATCCTTGAACTTTGATGAATCCTGAGTCCAAATAAAAACCTTCTCTCCTTGGAAATAGGGACCGTCACTTGGCATAGTCCTTCTTGCAAGATCTGCTCGAAGGTCCTGAGCTTGTCGTGCTTCTTGATGAGCTCTCAAAGCCACACGTTGTAGTTCCAAATTTGTACGATCTTGTGCGGCGGCATTAGCTGACAATTGCTCAGGGCTTGCGGTCTCAAGGTCAAAAAGATCTGGTGGACGTCTTCCAGTTGCTATCTCTATTGGTGAATATCCACTGATAGTCAACTGACAATTTCTTGCCCAAACTACCTTCTTGACCACTTCTCTGACCGTAACACCACGAAAACGTGGGTCATCCAGATCTACCTTCATAACATGCCACATACGTTTGAACAAACGTACAGCTGTCTCTGCTCGGTTCGGCCAAGGAGTTCTTGGCCCACAAGGACATTGTTGTATACCATGGAACCTGTAGTATTCAACAAAAGCATCGGTGAAAAAGGCTTCGTCTCCTACGATGGCCTTTGGAACACAGTTGTTCTCATCAGACCATTGCCTCAATGCTTGGATGGTGGTTTGATCTATGAGGTCTTTCTGTGCCGTAGCCCAGAGAAGATTTGTGGCACCATCAAGAACAAGTAGAATGATATACTTGTTCTTGTGAAGTTCAACCTCACAATGATCAGCAAAAACAACATCACCAAAACATGAAGCTCTAATACCGGAGACTCTGGCTCGTGGCGGAGGTGCCACTGAAGTGTTACAAACACGGCAGTTCCTGACAACTGATTCATATTTCTCTAAAACAGAGTCAGGAAGCTTCAACATAGAAACACGTCTACGAAACTGAGTAGGACTCATATGGTAGTGCTTCACATGAAGCTTATAAAGCTCTACTTTGTCCTCCAGTCTCTGCAACATCTTCCTATATGCCGGTGTCATCGCAACAACTTCACTACCAGGTAATGGGATTGAAATCCGCCTAGGCTCAAGAGCGCCATCACCTGGTTCAAGTGGTTCATGTTTATCACTTGATGGTCCTTTTGATGCTTTAGGAATTTCTACAAGTTCACCTTCTGGCCTCTCAGGTGGTTCTGAAGGAGTATAACCTTCATGATCATCACCTTTTAAACCCTGTGGAGGCTCAGATGGTTTCGACTTGTGTCCTTTCCTTTCCAAAATGGATCAAAACCCTTACCGAAACTTCGGCGGCACAGGCTTTTCCGCGGCACTGGATGGTGCACCTTCCTTCTCTGAAGAGAAGCCTGGTTCCCTGTTCTTTGCAATGGGAACCTTCTCTGAGGAGGAGCGCACCACTGCATCGGGATCACCAATGCCACGGTGCTCAATGCCAGCCTTCCTGATCTTTAGATCTGGAATTTTGGCATCTGGCTTGAACTTAAAAATTGTTCTACCACGCCATTCATAGCCAATTTGCAGGTCCTTCCATTTTGCCTTGCGCCAATCATCTTGCTTCTTGATCTCTTCTCCACCTTCTTTCTTCTTGATGATTGTCAGTCGCAAGTCTTCCAGCAAGTCAGTGTCTACAGGACAGGACTTAGTTGCTGGGAAAAGAATCTTCCTGCAATCCTTGTGGTGACGTGTCAGTTCTCTCTTGTGAAGATCTACTTCCCAGTAGTCAACCACAGGATATGCATGCTCAGCTTCATCTTCATCACTATTGTGATCAACCGAAATATGGCCATATTCATAGTGAGTGAAGTGAGAATAAAAGCTCTTCTCGCGCCGAGCCTGCAAACGCACGTCAGACAGATACCATGCAATATCTTGGAAGTCCAAAACAAGATGAGTACTGGCTGCAACCTTCAACTCCAAAAACTTGATACCAAGAGGCACCGATGTCAGGTAAGCATGTTGAGGTGTCAGCCTGAGTTCAAAACCTAAGTTCCTCATCTGTGGCAAGCTCAACTATGTCGAACTCTGTATGGTGGATCGTCCATGCACGATCATACATGTCAATCACCAGTTTCTGAGAGCAAGAAGCCTTCTGAGAATTGGCAAAATAAAACTTGCTCTTGGTAGACTCAAAGGAGTACCATAGTCCACAGTCTGGATGATTGTCAACATAGTTACAAAAATAATCGACTGCACGCCTTGATCCCATAGCTCTAGTGCATCCAATGTCCAGGATTGCAATAGTTGGCGGGAAGCGATTTTCAGTCAAAAATGAAATAGCCTGCATCTCTTTCACTTCTTCCTCAGCGCTCATAAGCGCAAAGCCATCAGGAGCATCTGTGAGCATCTCCTCTGACAAAGAGTACCTCACAGGGGCACTCATGCCATCGAAGATCGTCTCACCATTGTTGACCTTACAGTCAGCTTCATCTTGACATGAGGTCATCATGCCTGACAGCAAGTCCACCTCACTGTCATGGACTTCAGCTGCTGCTGTCACACAATGTGCATAGAAACCTTGTTGACCTCCTGATGCTTGTGAAGTTCTTGAAGGTGCAGGTAAAGAACGTGGCTGTTGTTGATTTGCATAGTTTGCATCTTGTTTGCCATCTCCTTTATCTTTTCCTTTTCCTTTCTTGCCTTTTCTCTTGCCTTTTCCCTTTCCTTTGTGGGAAAACCATGCTTCTTCAAGTTGTTGCCAAAAGTCATTGGCATCTTCATGTTCTCCTTGAAGATAGTCATTCATATCTTCGGCAATGATAGCATCATATGCTACTTGATTTGACTCCCAAGTGTCCTCATAAGGATTCTCTTCAAAATACTCATCTGGATAAGTTGGCGGTTGCTCATCAGCATAGTGGCCTTTTCCTCGTCTCTTTCCTTTTCCTTTTCCACGAGGTCTGAAGAATGTGCGGCCTGATCTTCCTTTGCCTTTTCCTTTTCTTCTTCCTTTTCCTTTGCCTTTTCTGGCTCTTCTTCCTCGGAATCTCCTCTGGAACCAAGAGAAATTCTGTTCATCATATACCCAAAAGACATCGTCCAGGGCATCTAGGAATCCTTCTGTTCCATCTTCTTCATCTTCGGCCCAATAGCCAAATGTACCATCGAGTTCTCCTTCGTCTAGTACGAGAAATGATCTTCTACCTCCAGCACCTGTCGGCTGCATCAAAGGATTGTCTACTGAAGTCTTTGTCGTGCAGAACATCTCGATGAATACTGTCCTCAACTCTGTTGTAGTGTATTGCTGCAGGACCCTGCCACGATGAGTCATCAAAGAAGTCAAAGTGTTTCGCTGGTCCTGAGACAAATCTGCAAGTGACAGCATGAGTAATGCAATCAGATTTTCTCCTAAAGGAAAATCGTTCTGATGAAAAGTTCTCATATTGCCATTGATGGTCTGCATGATTTCCTGAGTCCTTTCTGCCGTTGGAGCTACTCCAGTCAACGCTGCATCAGCCTGCGTCTGAGCTAGGACCTGAGGATGTGCTTGTGTGACTGGCTCTAACATGTCCATCCAACTGCTCATAAGCCTTTGGAGTAAAATCTGAAATCTTGTCATCCATTTCATCATGTCCGCTGATCCGCGGTTGAAGCGCACGAATTGCATAAACCTATACAGGAATACATTGGTTGATCCTTTCACAAAATATGGACGTAGTACTCGTTTGAAGTATTCTACTCCTGCTCCTGGTGGATCATTCGCCTTCAATGCATCTCTGTCTAATACACGTTTGTATACGGCTGCTTCTCCTTCTAGTCTGTTTCTCAAAGCTGGTCCTCTTTTCTCATCTTCCAGCTCGGTGATATCGCACCAATCGTCTATGGCATCCTCATAGGAAAACCATGAAGTCTTTCCATCATAAGATGGGGGCACCTTTGTAGTGACCTGTGTTGTCATAGCTATCGCTGCTGGTTCTCTTCTCACATGCCTATTCACATAGGCTGCTGGCTCATAAGCCACATCCGCATCAGGCTCTTCCCAGTCGTCTATCCAATCCATGGCCGTTTGCCCACAAGCAATTCTATGCCTAGGAAAGGAGCTCACCTGGGTCTTCCAGGATCACTGCTCCGCTACCACTGAAAGAGTGACTAGGGCGTACACGGTAGAGGTGCAGACCGCTAGTGTCTTTTGCTCACGCAGAGTCTTATCCTATATCTCTTGAGCCTTATGGCAGTCAAGCATGGACACACTAGATAGGCCAATGGAGTGGAACCTGTACAAGTATGCCTATACATTTCAAGGGGGGGGGGGAATCAATTGATTTATCAATCATTCATCACATGGGAGGGGGGGGGGGGGGGGTGTTAGACATTGATCTACCAATCTTTAGTCCCGAGCAAGCTCTCAAGCCAGTCCCTTTGCTTCGCAAAGCAAACTCAAGGTAGTCCTTACCAGGCTACCTTTCGTGACATTCAACAGCTGTTCAAAACAGCACTCATCATACACCACTTGCCACTCATCATACAACACTCATCATACACCACTTATCATACACCACTCATCATACACCACTCATCATACACCACTCATCATACACCACTCATCATACACCACTCATCATACGTCATACACCACTCATCATACACCACTCATCATACACCACTTATCATACACCACTCATCATACACTGCTCATCATACACCACTCATCATACACCACTCATCATACACCACTCATCACACACCACTCATCATACACCACTCATCATACACCACTAGTGAGATGACTCAGATTTCGTGGCAGGCGCAGCACTTTGTGAACCTCCATGTGCAGATTTCGTGGCAGGCGCGGCACTTTGTGAACCTCATTTGGCTCTCCGCGCCATAGAAGGCCAACGGCCAAATTGCTGTTTGGATTTTACTTTCTTTCTGCCGCAACGGGATGTTTTGCTTGCCTAGACGGCCCAATCTACGACTTGCAGCCAGCATACGATCTTTGAGACAACCTAAAACAATCTTTTTTGTGTATTGCAACATGCACCCAAGGTCTTTCGACGCATGTTTGACAGTTATTGAGTGTTGCTCATGAAGAAAAAGTGGTTCTGTCAGCTGCCAAAACTGCGCATATCTTTAGATGTTCCCCATCCCCATGATTTATTGATTTCCACTTTCATGCGCAGTGCGCTGGTGAAATTAAGCGTACTCGTCATGGCACGAAACAAGGCACGTTGAGATGATGAAAGGAATGTCCAGTTGTCAGCGTATGTAAATGGTTGAACTTGAACATGCGACATACGATGGAAGAAGGTGGCTGCAATGGTAAGAATGGCGCAAACGGAGAGAGCATCTCCTTCTGGGGCCCCAGTTGTAGAAGGATGAGCGGGGCTAAACTTGGAGCGAATTTGAAGCATCCGTCACATCGGATTCCAATATTGAAAGAACATTTGGGATAATTTGTCAATATCCTGTGTATATTGATCCTGACTGAGAATCTGACGCAAGGGTAGTGTGGTTGCGGTAGGGGGTTCTATTTGGATCAAACGATCCTCCTGCACTAAAATTTTGACTGGAACAGAACCAAAAAGTGCGGGTCCAAGAACAAACTTGGTGTCACTTGAGGCCGAGGGTAGGTGACGAAAGCTAGCAGGGGTGCATCCGGACTGGTGGGACATCAAGCGGAGTGAGGCAAATGCTCATGAGGTTGTGAACATGTAAGACACACAAACAGCAATGACACAGCCAACCTTAGAATTGAAGTCCCCGATAATTAAGGAAGCGTGGCTGGACTTTGCCACACTGTTCGATGCATCCGATGTGTTCACGAACCTGTGAGCTTGTTGAATCTGTTGCGCTGTATCCCAAAACCTCCACGGAGGAGTTGAACCAGTGTGGATGCCATAAGAGGTGCCCAAGAGGTGTCCCAGAGGCAAAACAAAGCTGCTTGCATGATTTGTTTGGTTTCTTCTATCGATGTCGATGTCATGAACATGTGAGCTTGTTGAATCTGCTGTTGGATCGTCATGTATATGTAATGAGGGACTGAAGAAAAGCAACGCAGCATCATGAGCATCACGGGAAGTCACAAACCAGGCGTATCAGATACACCTGGCTTATGTATGTTTGTTTGAGCATCTTTGTCGAGTGAAGTGTCAGCCATATGCACTGAGATGCCGAAGGAAGCTCAAAGGCACGTGTATCTGATACGCCTGGTTTCTGACTTCCCGTGTTGCTCATCATTGAAGCCTTGAACCCTCGCGTAAATTTCATGTTTCATGCCCCCCCTTCCAAACTCAAACAGTGGCCTACTTCACCTGCCACCTAAACATAGCACTATAGCACGTACCGGAAGCGTCCCAGGGGGGAGTTGAACCCGCGGGGGAGGGTTGAAAGAGTGACTAGGGCGTACACGGTAGAGGTGCAGACCGCTAGTGTCTTTTATGCGCAGAGTCTTATCCTCTTGCTCTTTTAGGTCCATTGACCCTCTCTTGAGCCTTGAAGCAGTCAAGCATGGACACACTATATCAGCTGTTGGAGTGGAACCCTGTACAGGTAGGCTCTACTTTTCAGCAGGCACAAGATTCATGTCCACTTCTAGCTGATTGCGTATGTCGCATACTCTTTTTCTACTGCAAGGCTAAAACAGTCCAGCTAGCTCTGACAACTTAAAAGGAAACTACGGTGCCATGTACTTACCTAATCCAGTGTGTTTCACACTTCAGAGAAGGTAATCTCATAGCTACTAAATACAGTGAGGGAGCAATAGCTGACTCACCTCAAGTACAAAATCAAAACGATAATGTACCTCGGCTGGAGACTGTACTTTTCGCAGGCGGAGATACCATGTACCGGCGCTCACTAGCTCTTTAGGGCCTGAGCTAAATCAAACTAAAAGGGAAAGCGGCTTTTTCTCTACAGAGACCTATAAAAGAATCAAACGACACTCGCGTAACAAAGAACTAAAAATTCAAGACCGCACAAATTGCAATGAATTAAGATGCCTTGCAAAATGCAAGGAGCGCACGGTCCGAGGAATAATCTTCTCGTGACGTGGTCTCGACCGCTTTCATTCACAGACAAAATAAACTGCATCAAAAGGACTCTCTTTTACATTCACATCAAAAACACAAGAAGGAGATACCGGCAAATGTATGTACAAAAAATCTTGCACTACAATTGCAATCATGAAATGACTTAATCATCAACCATGACTGGTTGTCCATTAGAGGTCATCTCAGAAAAGCGACTGTGATAGATATCATCAGTTATGTAAAACTGTCCATACCTATCCAATTGCTAAAGCATATAAACCTGGAATGCAGGAGTATCTTCTTTGATAAAAAGTTTCTCCTCATTGCAAACCAGAATTTATTAAAACTTCAGCCTGGCAACTTAAAGTCAAGCCTGGAAGCAAAGTATCAACTGTAACCAGAAGTATCTTCACTTCCTAGCCATCATTTAAATTTCAGCCTTCGCTCAGGAATTATGCCGCTGCAAACGATGAAGTTGCTTGATCAGAAGTTGGCGGCCTTCCTTTCTTTCTATTCTGTTTCTGTCTCTCCTTCCTCCGCAAGTTAGCCTCATGAAGAGTTGCTCCCATGCGATACTGTCTTCTGTCTCCAGATGAAGAGGAAGCTGGTCTGAGTGAAATAAACATTGGACCATGACTGTCCTCGTCAGTGGGCCTTGAGCACATAACCTCTGTATCAATCATAGCAAAGTTCTCTGAAAAATTACAGATGAACTCCTTCGTGCTCACTGTGGAATTTTCATATTCCTCTTCACTCATTGAATGACCCCATTCAACAATGGTAGACAAACATGTATCGCCAAGCTGTGATCCTTGGTATTCTTCTCTTTCAACAGTAGAATATTCTTCCCAGAGTTTATCAAAGTAAACTTCACACTTCTTGAGGACCTGTGAAGTAGAACTGTAAAATGTTCTGGGAATAGGTGCTTTGATACCAGGATCTGCTTTGACACGAGCTTCTGAAAACCTGCGGATCCAATGCTGCATGGTGCTGTAATAGTAGTTAGCCATTGGCTGCCTTTTGTACCCAGACATTCTGTAGGCCAAACTATTTGCATCACCAGAAATGATGTCCACCTCATAGACAAAACACTCGTAAAGCATCAATGCTGTCTGTTCTCCTGTCAGTAGGTGGGCATCCACAGCACGGTGTGTATCAACATGATAATTACAGACTCTGATGGTATGCATGTTCGCTCGAGTAAGTGGAACACGCTTGTCCTCAGGACCATAGTCATCAAATTCAAAGTCTGCATCCTTGAAATCTTGACGAGGCCTTGTTTCTCCAAAACAAATCTCGTAGATAGCCCAAGTTACATCACGCTGTTCACAGTGACCAAGTTCTTGATCATGTCCAGCAATGATCTTGACATATCCACCTGGTGCCAATCTAGCCATCACTGCAAGATTCTCCCAATCATTGAAACAAACTGTCCAATTCTTTTGCTCAATAAATTCCTTGGCAGGAACAAGAAGATGAGCCTCCTGGAGAATCACGACATGTGCACGTAAAAAGAAGAGC
>CAXAMN010022789.1:0-21213 GCA_963970005.1 Durusdinium trenchii | reverse complement strand
TTCACACCACCTTCAAGGAGATCGGGCTTGGGTGGATCGGCTGGTGCCTGTGCGCTTGCCGCTGGTTGTGCGGATTCTGCTGCTGGCTGATTTGGTATCTCTTTTTTCACTGCTGTGAGTGTTTGAGTCCAATTCTCCCTAAGCTTGTCGATGGCTTGGGTTTCTTGCAGAGTCCGTCTTTGTTCTCTCTCCTGTAGTTCTTGTTTCATGTGCTGTAGATGGGGAAGCGCCGGTTCATCTGGCAACAGGCTATCTTCAGTCAGGAAAGATGAGTCCTGTGCATTGACAAAGACATATTCCCAGGACTGGTTCCACGTCGTATAGATCTTTTCTATTTCTTAATATATATATATCTATATATTAAGACCTGCGTTGGCTTCTTTATTTGGAGTCTCTGTGAGAGATCATGGGATATATCAGAACTATTTCCAAATCCATGCAGTTGCCTGGAAACTATTTGTGTTTCACCTGAGAAACCTACAGAACTGTTTCCAATTTGAGCAGGAACTATTTCAAACACTTGAAGGAATCCACCAGAACTATGTGCAGAAATCAACATTTCAAGCAGGAACTATTTAACAACAACACAAAAAACTCAAAGAACGCATGCAGATCTTGGCAAACCATTTGGTATGGAAATGCAAAAAGGTAGAGGCCCCAAGGCTTCCCAGTCTTTGGCACAGCCGCCAGATACCTCGCAACATTTACAATCAAAAGGAGGGGCAGTTACACTTCAAATAAGGGAAAATTCAAATATGTCAGCACTGAATTTTGACAGGGCTTCAAGAGCTATCTTACTTTCGTTTTTGCCTGAGCTGCATCATTCCCCATGTCGTCAACAGATGCTGGTTCAGTGGTCAGTGCATGCCATGTGATGGCTGGAGCTGCCATAGCATCACCAACAGAGTGCCATATCCGCATTCAACAAATTGTGTGGGCCAATGTTTTTTGGGTCACAAATGTGAGCTCTTTGTCTTTAAGTCTTTGACAAGAGTCAAAGAGTCTTTGACTCTTGCCTTGGCCAGGACAGAGTTTCTAGACGAAGATGAGCAAGACTTCTTCGAGGGTGAGGTTCCTGGTTTCCTGTCCTGGGCTGAAATAGCCTGCAAAGTTCTTGGTTTTAACTGCACTTCGCAGATTGGACCACCCATGGGAAGGCCAATGTCTCTTGGCACCAAATAACGCCAAATAAGTACCACCTAGTTCATCAAGTGAAGAAAGCACACACCAATCACACTGGGAATGAAACCAAGTTTGTTATACCTGTGACATGTGGGGCAAATGTAGCAGAGCAAGCATAACAGCAAGTTGATGCAATTTGCTGAATCCTGATAACTACACTGACTATAGTTACCACCCGTCTTAGCATCACTGATTTTATTTTTCCTTCTTTATGGTTCATGGCCAATGGTTACTCATAGAGCCAATTCTGAGTCATAGTGGTAGCCCAAACACCTCATCAGTCATACAAGGCAGTTTACTAGTTTCTAAAAAGACACCTTTGAAAGGAAGCTTCCACATTCATAGGGGCTCCGAACAATCTTCAACAATTTCTTCCAAATTTGCACGCAACCATTCAACCTCTGTCATAGAACATTACTTAGCGGTTTCTGGTTTGGACAGTGTCTCGTTTCCCAGAGCAATCATTCAGATACATTACACCCCTGCAGCTGCACATCTTGAGGCTATGCATCTCAGAAGGCTGCGCTGGTTTGGCCACTGCCACGCATTGCATGCCATTTGGCGGCATATCATATTGGCACAGCGTTGGCATTTCATTTGACCCTTGCTTATTTGGAAATTGGTAGGCAGGCAGCATTACTGGACGTGCAGGATTACCTCACCAACTATGAAGATGTGACATGAACATGACTCGACATGCCATGAAAGACGCTGGTGTTGAACCGTTGCTTAGGCAGGAGATCTCTGACGTTCTGAACATCAAGTGGTGCACATTGACAGCAACTGAGCGCCAAGAGATGAAGCGGAACTTCATGGTGCAGAACTACAGCAATGAAAGTGCCTTTGATACATTGCATGAGGGAAGCAAATAAAGGCAAAAGGAATAACCAGTGACCTGACCCCAAGTTTATGCCAGGGAAACCATGAACCTGGAAAAGTTCTTCACATTGGTCCATCCTAGCTTAAGTCTACCTGTTTTGATTCTCTTGAAACAAAGGTTGTCAACATGGTGTGCACGAAGGCGAGACCAAACAAAACAAGTGAGCAGTCATGCAAGCTGAGTCCACCACATCTTTGGCGACATGAAAGATGCAGTGACTGGTGGCAAGGGCTTCAAACATCCAGAGCTTGGCAAATGCTATGGTGGAATCAGCCTAGATGACGAGGACATTCGAGATGGGATTGGTTTGATGGTGTTCAGTGGTGATGTCATTGGTAGCTGCATGGCCAGGGTCCAGATTAGTACAATAAAGCCAGCCGTAAAGCCATAGCCCAAAGCCCAAAGCCGACCAAAACCCATGAACAATGGACGGTTTTGTTTTGTTTTTTACCAATTCATCTATGTAAAACGCTGAGGTGATGTGGTTGTAGTTTGCCCTGCTTGCCATCTCAGGTAAAGGCTACGTGTCCTGCAAAGAATCTTTTTTAGGGGGTTCCAAAGAATATATGACTATATATAGACTATAGTCTGACTATAATTAATCATTAATCATCATCAAATTTCAAAGTTATTAAATAGAATCATCATAATCTTAGAATCTTCTTTCAGTTTCCTTTCACCTCTTCTCTCCTGACAGGACATTTTTGTGTGGGGGCCACCATGTTGCCCGTACAGTGCGCTGTCTGTCAAGCGACAAGACAAGAATTACAATCCCTTGCTACATGAAGAGTCAGCGCCCTTTTTCCTGGGTGTCAAACACATCCGAGCCTTGCATGCCACATTTAGAGTTTGTGATTTTTCTCAGTGCTTTTGGAACGTTGGACCCATGAACCCCTGAACATAAAACATGTATCCTGGTCCTGGCAAAATTGCCACCTACACCACCTAAGGAGCCAAGCGGCCACGTGTTGCAGTGATGGAGGAGGCATGACTTTTCAGTGTGACACAAGTGTGCCTGTGGGAAACATCGATTGTCGATATGTCACATGTCTATAAGAAATACATGAAGCTGACAGTACATCATTACATCACATCTATAAATTGTGACCTGTCATATGCTGCACATGCCCATGGAACTGTACGATTTGAAGTGGTACGTCGTGATGTTACAAGCTTTTATTTTTGTTTATGGACAAACAACCTGATATGACATGACTGACTGTCACAATATCTGATATCTGCTGTATGCATAATGTATGCACTTTACAGATTATTCATTGACATGGTATGGATGGCAGTTTGGACACGAAAAGAGTATTTATTAACTTAAGCTTGAGCGTTGGTAACTAAACAGGTGATTTGAGCTAAAACCACTGTCGAGTCAATGCCGCATTTCATCAAACAACCAATGAACCATTTTTGGGAAACTATCAGATCCAAAAACGATTCAATGTATGCATGCTGTTTGCAAGACCTGTGTTTACCCACAAGTCCCAAGTCCACACCAGGTGTTGGGAATCAAGGAGAAGTTCCCAGCTCTGAGAAAGAAGAAGAAGTTGACCAAAGCAGAGCAAGAGTTCTATGCTTTGTACGAGGCATGGTGGGTTCAGTGGCAGGGCCCGGGTTTTGACATTGCAGTGCAGAGCAACAAACCGTGGGTGCATCGCAAATGTACCTCTCTGATTTCGATGCTCAAGGCATGTGAGATTGCATATAGTATACAGCCATGTTCTGTTTTTATACTATAATTTTATAGTCTAGTCTTTGAAAAACTATTGATGGATTGCAAAGTAGCAAACACATCAATGGCTCTAAAGGACTAGGTCGTGGTCAGGATGGTATTAGGCAATACTGCGCATCTTTCTTGGAAAACTCACAAGAGTCACAAGTCCAATTAAAAGCACTGCACTGCATGAATCATTGATCATGAAACTAGAGAGTGTAGCATAGCCTAGCCTAGCCAGCTGAAGAAAAGTGTTTCCTGCTTCAAAACCGTTTTGATTTGCAAAGCAATGGTGACCTAGTGGATCCATGATGAATGATGCCACTGCTCAACCTTCTCCCACGGCAAGAGGCATCACAAAAGACCAATAGATATTTCAAGTGCACTGCAGAGCAAAACCAATTGAGAACCGAGAAAGCCCGACTCAAAGCTCATGAGAAAAGAGTCACAAAGAAGTTGCTAGCCTCTGGCCAGGCACATGCAGAAATACCAGACGAATCCTTTGCAAGTAGTTTGCAACGAAGGTTTTTCACAAAAGCACTTCTGCATTCGCAGTATGAAGATACGAAGGGGGACACTGATGCACTGCAGCAAAAAAGTCCTGACGGGCAAGCGTTTCAAAGAGATAGGGCACGAGCTGTGTATAGCCTGATCAAAGCATTGGTGAGTATGCTGTTGCACTTGTTCCGATCCGAAGACCAAGATTTGTTTCATGTCCTCAATGTGAATGTGGTCGATGACACTTCAACCAGATTTAGAAGAGAGACAGCTGAGCCAACCGTGATTTGCACAGTGATGAATGTTTGTCAATCATTGCACATTCGCAGCAATGCAGAAGGCGATCCCAAGAAAAACTGCACTACAAGTGTGTTGGTCCCTACCCCATTGATTATTCTCGAGCAGGCCACTGCCTCGTCCATATTTGCAGCTTTTACTGATGTGGCAGCAGTAACAGCGAGAGGTGTTGGCAAATTTCTGCAATCTTGGGGGATTCCAAAACATCTTCTTGGAGCAGCCAGATTTCGCACCTATGTTTTCATAGGTGACAGCCTCAAAGCAAACACTGCAGCATTCAAAGATGTTCGTCGAGCTTTTGAACAACAGCGTCAGAGACAGGGCCATCAAGATCAATGTCTATTGGCCCTACAAATGAAATGTTCCATACATCAACTCGGGCTTACCCGGAAACCAGCTGTCTTGATGATACCAGGATTCTGGTCGAACCTGGTTCGCTTTGCACACCTGATGGAAGGGTTTTCGTTTCGTCGGTCATTAGCCAGTGCCTTGATTGCGGTAATCAAAGGCTCTTTTATGAGGATTGAATCCAGCGAGGCTCCCAGAAACTTTGCAGCGTGGCGGTTGCAGGCAGACCAATTGAAACAACAGTTTTGCAGCCGGTCCCCTTCACGGCTGCTAGCCCTTGAGAAAATGTGTGAGTTCTTCAACGGTGACTTCTTGTCCTCCAATACTTTGCATTGGTGCTTTCGGAACGATCAGGGCGAGCTTTGTTGCCAAAACCGCGCAGAAGCATTGGCCAAGGGGTTGAAGCTTGCCGTGGGTTTCTTTATGCAAAATTTTAGTGTCCCCTTACTGTACAGATGGAAGCACTATGATGAAGCAGCGTCCTACATAAAAGCTGGTTGCCTGATTCATGCTTTGTTGCCTCGCGCACTAGCAAATCTGAAAACCACTGCAACACATGATGACCTGATTGAGTTGGTGGAGCAACCTGACCTTTCAGCTGCAGTCCAACAGCTTCTTCATAGCAATGACAATGCAGAAGAAATCAACGAGTTGGAGGAAAGTTTCACTGCCCGAAATGCAAAGCGAACCTCCCTTGTTCAGCGTGAGATGACCAAACCTGGGTTCATTCAATCGGCTTTACTCATTGACATGATCATCAAGCCTGTTGATGAGATGATAAACCGGATGCTGAAACGAACCATGTATATTTCAACACTGACAGGCCTAGGAGACGCAAACAAGACGTGGCAAGACATGTCCACATCATCCCAAGATTTTTTTCTTGGACTTGGTCAATGGGGTTCTTGGCCAGAAATTGGTGAAGTTGTTCCTTTCCATTTTGGAGGATGGATTGGCTGATTCTATCAAGATGTCATTGAATCCTTCACCCGCAAATTTGGAGCAAATCTTTTGCATGGTTATCTTCTGCGCATCAGACAGTTGGCGCCGATTTGTGGATGAGTTCAACCAGTTCCCATACCAAACGTTCAAGTTGGCTACATGCGATCTACCCGATTTTTGCATGTTATGGGATACTTTCCAGGAAAAGCGGCAGACCTGTGTAACTTGTTTTGACACAGAATTTAGCCTGGCTTTGTTGAATGCTTTCCCACACCGTTTGGAATCAGAGCCAGACATGGTGCGTGATGATGTCTGTAGACAAGTCCAGCTCCTCCTGCAGGATGTTTGTACTTATTGCCCCGTTTCTTCAGACCAAGTTGAACTTCGGAATGGGCAGTGCCAGTTGATTTCTTCTGGCCGTGGCAGCCGAGCAGTGAAAAAGCCAAAGGCAGCTCGGGAGGCCCAAATGCTGTACACAGTTGTTCGGCAGCATGAGTTGGTCAAGAACCATGTGGAGCACGAGGCCATGCCACCACGAAAGACGACTGCCAGTATTTTGAAGCGCTGTGGAATGTCTTCAAAAAACAAGTTCAGCAAGGTTCGTGATTCTTGTCCGTCGATCAAGAACTTGTTCTGGCCAATCACTTGATATGTCTGAATTAGAGATATTGTTCTGAATGATATGGCACGAATCAGCGAGGAATTATGAATTGATTGATATGTGTTGTGTTATGTTATGTTAGTTGTATAAGTTGTCGTGTGGTTCTTTCCATAAAGTCAGGTGAGCGTCATGAGCAGAGTTTGTTTGTTTTTCCATTTATATTTATCATTATGATTCATGTATTGCTCTGTATATAAATTTTATCTATTCAGTTGATGCATGTTTGGAGTTTGTATGTGAAAAGTCTGAACAATGTTAAGTCCCACTCATGGCTGTTTTGGTAATGAGGTATGAAAGGGGTTGCTTCTAGGTGGGGCCTTGTTGCGAGAGAATTTCTAAGGAGGGCAAGCCATTGGCTGCTGTGAGCTGTCATGGGGAAAGCAAGAGACAACGGCAAGTGCGCATTCAAAGAGCTGCCACCAAAAAGCTTCGGAAACTGAGTGGCTGGAATATTTTTCAGCGGGAAAACCTTGGACAGTCAACCCTGAACCCCTATCAGTACAAAGCTGCCATCAAACAGCTTTCTGAGAAGTGGAGATCCCTTGGTGCAGATGAGCAGCTTGCTTACCAAGTGCAAGCGGAATTTGAACAAACTCATCGAGTACAAGCTATGGAGCAGCCCTTGCCAACAAAGGGCACATCCGAATCAGGATCAGCGGCCATGATCGGGCGACGGGCTGCAAAGAAGATTTCAGTGGTTCGTTTGATGCAGAATGTGCAGAAGACAGCTGCGCATGTTTCATGGAACAACCCTACACAATTGGGTTCAAGTGCCTTGGCCACAACAGTGCACATGTCACTCACCGTGTCATGGTTTGTGCAATAGAGGCTCGAGACATAGGATTCACTAGACATAGATTCAATACTTCCTAACTGTAACAGTACTGTGTTACAGTACTGAACAAGAAGATCACATTGAGTCAAATGGTACAGTATTTATTTGTACCTGTACTGCGTATAGGATTTAGTTATATTGTCATAATATCTATTTTGGACTAGTAAAGAAAGTAACTAGTAAATATGACTGACTATTATTGTCTAAGTTGAAGAGTCCATCGTTCACAATCAAGGCCGACAATAACATTGGACTTGAACTGGTTTGAATCTACTGATCACTGATGATGACGCTATAGTTTTCTGCTAACCTTGATTCTACTAAGCAACGCTAACTTGACGTGATTTATGATCTGATTTATTTAGTTAGTTAAGTTATTTATGATTTGATTTGTGTTTGGTTGCGTTGTGGATTTCAAGTCATTTCATACCCAGTACTTCTTACTTAATTTTCAGGTCAGGTAAACATGAACCCAATATAGACACTGCTCTACTGCACGACACTTGACACATGTTGAATCACAAAAAGCCAAGCAGGGCCAAACAAGTCTAGTTAGACACCACAAACATCAACATCACTACGGTCACTACACTGTTAAACTAATCGATGCAGCAGACGATGTTTTCCTGTCCTTTGTTTTTTGCTGGTCAGGTTCTGGGGCGTTGAAGATTGAACACCTTGATGTCGAGGCTACTGACCAAGATTGCGCGAGCTTTTTGCAGTCATGTGTTCACTGCAATGTGCCACTGCCAGACACTGATTCTGATGTGGACTCCAATGTGGACCTTGACATCAGCAAAACAGAGCTGGTACCCTGCAAGGCTGCCTTTGGATTGCGCTGTAAGGAAAATGATTTCAACCAAGTCAAGATCCTGGTCCAAAACTTCAATGACAAGCTGAAGGAGAATGAGATTCGGGTGGGTGATTTGCTTCATTTTTCTACAACGCAAACTTCCATGTTGGCATTTTTTGGGTCACAGCTCAAAAGGCCGACAAGACATATACAATGGGGGATGATACCACTTGCCAGTTTATGTATGAAGATGGTCACCCCAAGATCATCACCTCCCACACCTTTTTTCACAGTTTGACGAGTGAAGGCAGTGACAACGATGGGGTTACAGTGACTGTGGAAGTTTGGTCTCGTTGTGTTCGCTGGTGTGCTGAACAATCCCAAGTGCAAGTTGATGTGGGGGAGAAAGAGCAATCTTTCCAGGTTGGACTTGCTAGGCAGCAGAAACCTCCAAAGGTAAAGAGGAAGCTGCCCTTTGGATTGAAGATGCCAACAAAACGGAAAAAACGAGGTCGTTTGCAAAGCAAAAGCCTCAGAAACGAAAAAGGGCCAAGGCCAAGGCCAAGGAAATGAAACCGCAATCTGGTGTTGAAGTTGAAGAGGCTGGAGATTCAGGAGGGTCTGGTTCAGATGTGGAGACTGGTGGATCTTCCACTTCTGAGTCGGAGTTTTCTCAGATCAGGAGCAGGGATGAAGAAGAGCAAGAGCCTCTGCCACCCACCAAAGAGGCTGAACAAGAAGCTCATGAGCTAGAGTTGGAAGTGCAAGAATTTGAAGATGCTCAGCTGGGGCAGCTAGACACGCCTTCACCTTCCTCAAATTTGATGCCTAGCACCAGCGCAGCGGGTTCAGGAGCAAGCAGTAGCAGCAGCTCAATGCATCCAGCGCAGGTGGCAGCTCTTAGGGTTGGGGGTGCAGGTCCTGGTCAAAACGAAGGCTTGCAAGTCGAAGTTCCTGGGCATGGGGCTGCAGCCCCTGGTCGAAACCAAGCTTTGCCTCAGAAGGATGTGAAAACTTTCTTTTGTCAGGAGATTGGGCTTGATGATGTTGGACTGGCAGTTTCCAACAGGAGCAAATGTTACCATTGCAGCCAGAAAATACCCAAAGACAACATTCGCTTCAGCTGGTACTTCAGCACACTTCGACCCAGCAATTGGGTTCATAGCACTTGCTTGCTGCCACTGGTGACTGCCAAGAGAGATTTGAAAGATCAGGTGATAGCTCGTTTGCGTGTGTTGCTCCAAAAGGCTGAACAACCTACAGTGCCAAGGTCTCCTGCAGAGGCCAACATCGCATTCACACTGCGTGCAGTACTTGCTCAGATTAACGCTCTGAATGATTGATGAACAGCCAATCCGATATGTCCACTTGAACGCTGCTTCTCTTTGTGCAATAGAAAAATGGGAGCACATGTTTTGTGGTCAGGTGGCTGAGTCTCATCCACGAACAGTTTAGGGAACTGCTATAGGCTACAGGCTATGGCTATGGCTATGGCATATGATTGTCATGTCTAGTCCTGTGTCTAAAGTAGTGTGACGTGTGTTATGTACGACCCACAAGGATTGCCAATGTTTTTCCTTCAGCTGTTGGTTAGAAGTTCGATGTATTGCATCTAGTAGCACCAATTTCCAACCACTCACTGCTTCTTTATCATTCAACCTTTTGAATCCCGACAAACAAACTCTTATAACAGCAATACATGGGCAAATAAACGGTCCCCTCAATATGAACACCACCCGTGTTGAGTATGTGCTTTCTGAGAAATGACATTTGCAGCACCAAATCAATACTATAAAATTGTTATCTTATAATATGGTCCGTCTATATATAATATTAACAATATAATATAGTCTCATATCATAGGTTTTATATCATACACAATCATAATATATCAAATTTTATATGTATGACTAGTGGCGACTGGCTACAGGGTTTCAGGCCTCAGATTGCACAATAGAAAGTTTGGGATGGTCATCGTAAAACATATTGATTCAGTTTTGGATTGGGCTCATTCACCGTTTGTATTCTTGAAGCCAACGTTACTTCTGATTGTTGGCTGTCAGTTTCATTCCATGGTCCATTCCTCATTGTTCTTTCTGGCAGGCTCCATACGACTACTTCATGAGAGGAATTCTCCCAAGTGGTGAGAAAGTGGGCCTCCAATATTTGGAGGGATATTGCGTTCGGGACTATGTCCTAAAGCAGCTTTGCTTCAAAGCGTTTGTTGGGCTGGTGGGATATGAGCCTGTGGTTTTGGGGTACGGTATCGACGACAATGATGATGATGATGATAATAATGATTATGATGGTGATGATTCAGTGATGATGATTGATGATGTTAATGTCAATGTTGAATGTTCTGAATGTTTTAAGCGCTTTCGCCGTCGCTTTCAACTTTCAGTATCCACTTTGACAGGATGCTTTGCTGGTGGAAAATAAGTACTGTAGACTGTAACGAACTTCATTCTTACTGTAGATTACTTGTGGCTCAGAACAATCATGGTTGTAACACACTGGAGTTTTTCATTAGACTATGTCTATGTATGTCTATCTATGACAGGACAGTACAATACAAGTTCCAACATACCGTACGAAATCAAACCAATCATCCAATCATCATACCAAGAATCTCTTTGGTAGCCTTGTCTTATGGTGTCCTGTCTTGGTCAAGAGCTTGGGTAGCTAGTATCTTTTTCCATGTGTCTACTTCCAGACCATGCGGCTTTGCCCACTGAGTTCTCGAGACTTCAAGATGGCCCAGGGTCGTGGACGAGTATATTTCCTGATTGTTCAGGAGAGCTTAGTAAGTATGCCGGGCCTGGACAGGATTGAGACGGAAATCCTACCCAAGATCGAGGACTACTACCAGGAAAATGTTATTTCATCTACTGTTCAGCAGACCCGATTCTTTGTGAAGCGAGTCCTTGAAGATGAAGGGCTGTCGCCAACAAAGCCATCCAAGTCCGAGGACTGGGCCGCATGGGGGATGGTCTGGCCGATGGTGTCATAATGTGTTGGAAGCGGCTCCGAGCGGTTTTTAGAGCGGTTCAGAGCGGTTTCTGACAAGGGTGCTTTTCATTTGCGGGGGAGTCAGGACGGTGCCCGCAAAGAGGAATCCAAAGCTCTGGAGAAGGCGCGGAGAAAGGGCCTTGGGGTGGGGAAAAGGATCCCACTCTACAGCTCTACTCCTGAGCTGGGGGGTGATTCTGAGTGCTTGGGGCTGTTGAACAGTCGGCACAAGGCAGCTTTGGATTTGAACTATGGCGTTCTAGTGGAAACTTGGCAAGATGTAGTACTTAGAGCGGTTCCATTCTTGGGGGATTGTTTTTTTGTGATTCCCCAGGTATGGATTGGTAGGTTTTTTGTCTCAACTTGTTTTGCTTCAGAGTGATGAAATTCAACTTCAACCACCAGAAATCCTGAGCCTTTGTTATTCTTCTTCAATGCTTACTTTGGCTGGAACAGGAAAGGTCAGTCCATGTCCTTCCATAATATGATTCTAGAAACTTAGTTACTTAGCGTTATGATTTTTCAAGACAGATTTCAAGTACACTATGACCAGACTAGACCTAGACTAGACTCACTGGTCACTGGTTAAAAACATAACATAAGTAGTAGTGATGTGAGTTATGCGATGTTTGAAAACATTTCAAGGAACCGCTCTGAACCATTTAGAGCCGTTCCTTAGCAAAAAACACAAAAATCCAAATAGTTCCAAATAGTCCCAAATGGCTCCAAATAGTTCCGGGATTTTCTGGTAGCTTGAAATGGCTCAGAGCCGTTCGGAGCCGTTCCATAGGACATGAACCAACATGTTAGGAAACCGCTCCGAGCCATTTGGAGCCGTCTCTAAAGCAACCTATATAACTACATATAATACATACATAATACATATAAAATGTAATATAATAGACAAGTAAATAACTATATAAAAAACATATAAACTATTTATACTGCTGTATTTTATACTAATCATAGATCATAGAATCAAATTATGATTACAGCCTAGCTTTATAGTTATAATAATCATTAAATATATAAAAGTGTTATCTTATGAAACAAAAATAACAAAATCATATTATCATATAACCAATTTCATAAATATAACAATAACTTAACTATAGAATAAAAACACTACACTGTACTATGGATGTGTTCATGAAGCTACGTTTAAATGTGAACAATAACAGAACAAGGTCATGTTGTGGACACATCACGCCACTCACTTTGTTTCATATCACTGTGCGGATTGAAACAAAGTGATAAATTGATCGCCATGGACCATTATTGTTTATGTCATCCAAACCTGTCGTGGTCACATTGTTGCATAATTGTTACTGGACTAGACTATTACACTTACACAGAGTAGAAAAGGCGCACGGTACACATGTAAATTGTCTTTGTTTGTAGTCTAAAGTTTATAGTCTAGAGTCTAGAGCCTCTAGTTCAAAGGATGATGTAACGGTGATGTACCCATGTGTAAAAACCAAAGTGTGAGATATGGTGCAGGAAGACGCTGCATATTGAGATGATGAGAGTTTCCAACTATCAAACTATCTCAAAACAACTTTATATTGTGTTGCTGCACCGTGCCATGAAATATGTAGGTAAGCAGCCCAAAAAATACAATACCGTCTATGATTGAGCACTGAACACTCACAAAACTCGAAGTATACTGACACATCATATATGATTTGAGCATATGATACGCCAAACTTGTTAAACCAAAAACACTTGTGTACTGTGTACTGTTCTTGGTCCATGGTCCGTGGCTGCATGAACACCAACTACACAACTGCTGACCACATTGTGTTTGTTCCCCACAAAGAAGCACACTCAACAGCTTGACTCTCTCTTAGTGCGACATGACATGCCAATCACCTGCCTTCTTAATTGTATTTCAAAATCAGAATCATAACCATAGCCACCATGTGAGCCATACCTAGCCCCGTAATACCAAACACACCACACCACACATATTTCTGTTCGTATCAGTATCATTGCATTGTCATTTCAAACCATATCATCCATATCACACATGTGTGTCTCTGTGTCACATGTGTTTTAAAATGAGTAGCACATGCATCCAAACAATAAAATACAAGTCTTGAAAGGGTGCACAAGTCTACCAATTTCCATGTTTTATTCAAACCCCACTTGAACATACCAGGTGTCTGACAGAAGATGACATTGCCTTCCTACAAAACAAGTAATTACAAATTAGTCCTATGGTATGGTTTATGGTCCCTGGTCCCTGGTTTTCCAAATTCACGTTGCCAATGCCAATATTTATGGTTCAATGGCTGCCCAAGACATTTAAGCAGCCCAGGACCGTGGTGTGTCTGACCCGAGCACGACAAATTGTTTGACAGACCTGGCCCGTTCACACCTTACTTTGCCATGTTTGAAAAGCAGTACTTGAAGTAGTGGCGGCGCAAAGCTTGAAGTAGTGGCGGTGCAAAGCTGACTTTTGAACTACTGAAGCAACCTTAGAAGAAATTGAAATGTCCTTGCCCGTGTCATTCCCTTGACATCATTTTGCTGATTAGGTTCCTTTGGACGAGAGACCATCTTTCGTGATGGGAAGATCTCAGCTTTGTCAAAGTCAGTTCGACTTTGGGATTTTGTCGGGAAAGATCTGGTGTGTGGTGAGGACAGTTTTTTTTGAAAGATGATGGATGCTTCAAGAGTCTATCTCCATGCGCGTGCCGTGTCATCATATTCACTTCCATGCTGCATGCTGCTGTATGTTGCATGTACTGTTTACTAGAAGATAGTTTTCAACGTGTCAGGACCTACTTTGCTTGCAAGGCTTCAACCTCAAGAAGCTCATGCCTGGTCTGAAGTCCTGCAAGCTGAGCTACAAAGACATGAACGAATTAGCAGGACAGGTTTTGACGGGACTGGGGAAACAATGATGACAAATTGGGAGATGATATACAATGATTGATGATGCATGAATAGATTTATATTAGCTTATATTATATTATATACGGTAGGATATGATATGTTCTGATTCGAACTCTTCTTAGATCAGGATGTCATTTCCAATGAATCTTAATCTTATCGAAGAATGCCGAGGCCAAAATTGATCTGTCCCTGTTGCTTTTTGTCAGGGGACGCTATGTCGGCACCAGTGCTGGGAACTTTGCTGCTCATCATCATTGGCTACCTGATTCCCATGGCAGACAACAAGCCTTGCCTCGGATCATTGGATGTTTCTGGGCGGCCTTTGCAGATGTTGCCCAGAGTTGTCCATGCTGATGATGAGCAAGATGTGAGTGATGCTGAGACTGCCATCTTGGGGTTTGGGTCACCTGCACCTCCTCGGTTGGATGCCTCCATTGGTTTGAATGCGTTCTTCATCAAGAAAGCAACCCATGCTCAGTGGTTTTGCCACAATTGCGATGAAACGATCGAAGTTGAGGATGCAGTGCGTGAATGGTTGTGCCCCAAATTGCCATTCCATGCGGTCTATATTCATGCTGGATGCTTGCTGGCTTGGAGCGCCAGCAATGAGGCAGACCCAGAATGCTTAGATGCCTTGGAGAAGTTGAGCGTTCTGAACACACACAGGAATGACCCAAAAACCCTGAAGCTTTTGAATGACGCCCTCAAAGATTTTTTGGAGTTGGATGTTGCCAAGCGAAGCTTTGGCAACCCAATCGCTGAATCTGACTCAGATGTTGAGATTCTTGGCCCCCCCCACTGCCAAACGCCGCTGTTTGCCCTTGCTATCAAGGCCACGGCTTTGCCAGAGTTTTGGAAGTGAGGTAGTCAGGAAGCGAAGAGGACCATACATTTGATACTTCTCTCAGTTTTCACTGCCCAGGCTTCCAATAGGATCTGAACTTTGAACTCCAAGGTCCAAGGTTCAATCAATAGGAACAGTTGTTGTGCACTTGGAAAGGTCTTCAAGCTTGCATAGCCTCACATAGGCACCTGGCAGGGACGACTTAGTAGACAGATGTGATCTGTCTCTTATTGTGGTTTGTTGTAGACGGATGTTCAATGACATGATTATGATGCGATTACAAGCCACCTTTTATGTTGGTGTTTTTTGTTTACAAAGAGTGTCCAAGACCCTGCCATTCCCTCAGTGGATCTAATTTAAACGAGTTGGCTCAGTCTCTAGCTGTATTGACAGCTTAGAGTTAGGATGAGTCAGCTCCGGGCCTTCTGGGGAAAAGGAATTGGCCTGATATCACTATGGGCCGGCCATGAGTCATGCTCCTTGCAGTGTGGGGAAATCTGTAGTAGTGGAATTCGATTTCATTTTTTATCAGACTGACTTTGCCACATGATGTTAGAGCTCTGCAGCTCCTTTGTCTCACTGCCTGGGACAGTCCCTTGGCTTTGTTTGCCAGTGCCCCTCTAGTAGGTGCACCTGTTGGTCATGTCAAGCCATGGCCATGACATTGACCATGAGTTGGAGTGCAGTTCTTGCGTCCTTTGCCTGCAGGTCTTTGGTGCGAGTGATCGTGACACTAGTCTGTTGAGTTTAGATGCTTTCTTTTTGAATTTCACCCACCCAGGATGACGAAAGGTTTAAATGAAAACCTAAGAGCGCAATCATACGTTGATAGACGATACAAATGGTTGATCCTTTACAGCAATCTTCACTCACTGGAGGGAAAAACATATTGAATTACTTGCGGTTATTCGTTGATCAAGATCAATGAGTCTGGACCCCGATGTTTTGTTTGATTGGCCTGACATCAGGATGCACCAGAAGGCTTTGCTTTGGTAGTGGTTGCAAGCAAGTCGAACCAGACTGGGTCTTGCTTGAAGTGCCTCTACATCCACCGGGGCTCCTTCAAGAGCACTCCACTTGCAGTGCTTGCGAAGAATCTTCGTGAGTTCCCACAGTTGAACGACAAGTTTCTTGCTAGCAGGTTCTAGTGTGTACTGTATGTTGTTCCACGACCATAAAGCAAATCATTTGTCAATGAGGTTAACACATCCTTTGCTTATTGTAGGCTTCCTAGACTTTGTCTATGTTTGATCTTATGTGCTAGGCTAGGCTATTTGTTTGTTATTGTGAGGTGGCCAGGTCTTTGAAATCTTACTTTCTCTAAGGTTCTGTGAGCTCCGCCGTGCCCACGTTGAGCAGATCCTTCGCAACCCGCGTGCAAAGCCACGCCACGAGAAAGTGGACATTGCCCTGTTTACGCAGAAAGTGGAAGAGTTTTATCTCGACGTCTCACAGGACTGGTCTTCAGGGGTAACGGTAAAGTCGGTGAGGTCTGGACAAGTTTTCAAGGCTGCTGGCCCATAGCCCCACACCTATATGTGCCACCAATGCCTAAATAAATTACTAGCCTATACTAGGGCCTCGAATACTGAGTAGTTGAGGCCAATTGTCAAGGCTTTGGAGGGTCACATGGCAGGAGATGCTGTGGCTATCCATCAAAGATTTCTTTGCAGCAAATGCGACAGCTGACCAGAAGAAGCGCTGCAAAAACCACAGCCAAAAGAGACAGTGCATCCTCAAAGAGATGAAACTCCCTCTGCAGAAGGACTATGGGCCCAGTTCAAAATTCCTTGTGAAAACATGGCTGGATGGCTGGAATCAAGTAAAGCTAATGTGAAGGGAGTCATTGTAGTACTAGTCATTGTCATTGTCATTGTGTTTTTAAAATGAGGGACTAGGGTGATGGAAGTTCTCCAAACGATTGACGTGTAGTTGCGGGCAGCCTTCGAAGCATCATGAATCATTATGTCAAAAAGTGTTATGCTTGATGGGCTGATGGGTTCCTGGATGTCTATAGTTTTTTCTAACGCATTAACCTTTGACCTGTCAGGATGACACTGGCGTTGAAGGTGTGGCAGTTGAAAAGAATCCTGGCCAGAAGACCATCAAAGTGGGCAAGCGTTTGGCGAGCTCTAAGATCAAGCAGGAACACCATGAGACGAGGGAGGAGGCTAACGAGGCCATGGAAGCCAATGCGTCCAACCTCAAAGTTGATGCTGTTGATCAGGCCTGAGTATTTTGACCCGACTTCTTTTTGGCAGCCTTTGTCATGCCAGGCCAAACAGAACACTCTTCCTTGGCAGCCTGTACCAGCCATACATTGCATACAGTACATCTTGTTTCATACAGATTCCTACGTGTTCATTGTGATTCATTGCCACAATGCTTGTGAAATAATGACATTTGTTTTGATTAGGGAAACTGTTTTGATGGCATGGGGCATGGCCTGTATGTATGTCTGACTGCATCCATCAATATGCAGGAGAGGGTGGACGCGCTTGCAGCTGGAGAAGGTGACGGCTCGAATTCAAGCTCTTCCAGTGATGATGAATCCAGCAGTTCCAGCAGTTCCCATTTTGGATTGCAGTCCAGTGCTGCCCCAAAAGCCAAACCCAAAGCCAAGAAGCCAAAGGCTGCGGGTAAGGGCGCAGACAAGCCCAGTGCTGAGGTAGCACCACCGGTACCTCCAGTGGCATTGAAGACCATTGCCACCGACAATTCTGAGCCAAGTAGTGCTTTGCCAACTCCAGCTCCATCATCTAGATCAGAGAAGTCAGAGAAGCTTTCTGAGAAGGCGCAGCAGATGCTTTCAAGCCTTGAGCTGTTGACCCCAGCCACCATTTGGCAGACAGGAGTGGCAAAATCCAAGTCAATTGAGCAGACTCTGAACAAAGCGATGGAGTTGATCTCTCGCTTGGACGGTCAGTCTGAGGCAGGCCTGCAAGAGGCCAATGCCAAACTAGGGGCTGAAGCTGATCGGGTGTCTCAAACCTTCGACCTGGTGCATGAGATCAAAGATGCAAAGTCTGCGCTTGGCAAGTCCTTGATCGACAACAAGGATCGCTTGATGGCAATGGTGGGCCCGATGAAGCCGGAAGACATTAACATTGTGCTCATTGACATTGCCAAGCAGTTGGTGGAGGCACCCCTTGTCAATAAATGTTGATGTTTGTTGTTAGGTGATATATTATATATGATTATATGATTATATGATATGATATAAGAATATGAGATATGACTAGACTATGACTATGACTGAACTGGACCATAGAGCACCAGTCTAGAAACCATGGCAAAGCAGTTGCAGAAAAAATGAAGGCCTCCAGCTTCCTTCATTTTTTGGACATCCCAATGACAGGTCAACATTGAGAGCAGTGGCAATGATGCAGTGCTCTTCTCGTTCATTACCATCAACCAGACATCATGGAATGGTTTTGGTCTGAGTTCCTTGACCACGGAAGAGGTGAAACCCACTTTGTGCACAGTGCAAACCAATGTGATCAACTTTTGGTTGGACAAGCTTCGACCGCTTGGCACAGCAGCTTTGCACGGGGTTTTGGCTAGCATTCCAGCTGATTGGTTTCTTCCAGCTCTCACGAGGCAGTGCAAACACTTGTCTAAGTGTTGAAGTTTCGTTTAACTATGAAATACATTCACTCCTCTGACTTGACTGTGGGCTGACAAGATGTTCAAATTAAACTGCACTGTTGTTGGATGGATTACTGTTTATATAAGTTTTTGAAGTTTGAAGCTTGACTGGGCCCATGATAGATTTGTACCTGGCAAAGTTTCTAGAACATCTTGGGCATGGCAATGTTATGTTGGTTTGCAAACACCCACAGGCGGCCAATCCCGCCGAATGCAGATTTGACATTTTCACCACTGGACGAGTCTGTGGAAAACAAGACGGGCATTGTGACCAAAGCCCTTTTCGATTTGCAGAAGATGTTGGCATGTCAGGTGTGCTCCGATTCCATCATCGACAACAATGCCAAGGCCGAGATCAAGAGCATTGCGGGCTGCACTTCCTTCTCTGCAAGGGTCAGCTTGCTGTTCAAGTCAAATGCTGCATTGAGGCACGGTCGAGAGTTTCCTGACCCATATATACTTTCTTGGGGTGAGCCCTGTTCGGTCAAGTCATGCTGTGATGATGCTGCTTTTGATGTGTTGAATTGCGCTGATGATGTGGAGTAAAGTAAAGTGGAGTAATGACTGCTTGGCCTATTTTCCAAACTTGTTTCCTCCCTTCTTGTGGCAGGGAACTTTGGACAGTGTGGCGGGCAAAGGCGCTGAGCTAGTGAAAACATTGGGGCAAGTGAGCGACCTCTTCAAGACTGGCAAGTCCACAGATTTTGCTGCTTCCCATGAGCACTGGAAGACTCTTGAGTCCGTGGCGGACACCTCAAACTTCTTGGGCAATCTTGAAGGGCGCCAAAGTGAGTTAGATCAGCTTCAGGCAGCGAAGTCTACCTGTCTTGGGCTGATGGTCCATCATGATGAGCCTTACCAAGCATTGACTACGATGGTTGAGCAGCAGTTTCTTGAGGGGAACGAGGGCTTCAAACTGCAGAATGTGTCCGAACAGGATCTTTGCAGTGCTGGCATTGCAGGCTCAATTTTGACTTGCAAAACAAAATCATCAGGTTAGCATAGGCACTAGAGGTGGCTGGATGCATGCTTGCTTTGTTACCTCCTTGTTCTGTCACAAACAAAAATACATTGTCTCATTGTGATTCACTATCTGTGGCTGTAGTATCACACACTTTCTTCCTGAAGGTGTTTGCTTGGGCTTCCTTGAGCGGAAGGGCAGTCCCAGTGACATTGCAGTCCACAAGATGGTGGCCTGCTTGGTGCGAGAGCTTTGTGCATTTATGGCTTCCACCACCCACGAGGTTTGCAACAGCATTCAGCTCTGGAGGGCACTTTCTGCAGGCTTGTCGGGGGATCTTCGCACGGCTTCTGCCGCAACTGCCAAGCTGCTGCCTGTCCATGCTGCTACTCGCAAAATGATGTTTCGGTTGGAGCAGAAGATCTTGAGCAGTGGAAAAGACTTTGTGAAATCTTTGGTCAGTGAACTTGGTCTTGGCCCAGCTTTGGCAAGAGCTACCAAAGAACTTGGCTTTCCTGTGCCACCTTTGCTGGGAGCAGTGCTCAATGTGCTTCGTGCGTGCCATGGTTTGGGGGACGATTCCCTTGACACCAAGGAGGTGAAAGTCTCCCGTGACTCTTTGCAGAAGAACTTGCCAATGTACATGAAGCTTGTGGGTGTGACTGAGACCGAGCCAGAGTTCCTCAAGGAAGCTTTGCCGGATTTGTATGGCAAGGTTCTGCAGTATGTCACTCATTTCCAGGTTTGCTTGCTCGAGTGGCTTGAGGGAAAGGAGAAGTTCCTTGCAGAAAGTGAGAAGCTCTTGGACAAGTTCAGGCTTGTGGTTTTGTTGCCCCAAGGTCCCAAGGTCTTGAAGTTGTTGGAAACCAGGTCCATTGGGACTCATGACTGATTGAAACTACTGTATGTTTGACTGGTATCAGTTCTCAACGGTTTTTTCTCTGTCAGACTTTTTCAAGTTATCCATGTTCCATGTTCAAAAAAGAACTGCGCAGGCCTGTGCTGGAGGCCGTTCAAACTTGGGACTTCACCCAAGTACAGTGGCTGCTGCAGTGTCGAGATGCAGAGCAGGCCAAGAAGGTGGAAGATGAATCAGGCCAATTGCTGGTCGCGCGGGAGAAGCTTGGCAAAGATGTTCCATTGCTCAACTCCTTGAAGTACAGCAGTGGGAATCTGGGTGATCCTTCGTTGTGGGGTGGGCACTTCCTGACCAACTTGCCCAAGCGAGTTTCGGACAGGGTTGTGGGTTTAGATTGTGGAAACAAATATAACAGGATCAGTGATCAGTAGTACTAGGACCAGTGTTTTGAGGTTTCCATTATTGATTATTGTTTAAAAGATATTAAGATATGTGATGTGATATATACATACTACTGATATATACTGTGTACTGTGTACTGTACTTCTTATTGATTACATTCACCAACAGGGTCAAAGCCATATTGATCTTCACAGACCGTCTCAAGGCACTCCCCCTTGTAGAAGGGGTCAGCGGATTAAAGTTGGGGACCACATTTTCAAAGACAGCTGGAAATTGAGAAGTGTGAATTGTTGAGTGGCTTGCTTACTGCTTTCCTTGTGTCCAGGACTTCAGATCTACCTGTGCACATGCGATTGGGAGCATGTTGGGAGCTGACATGGTCCTAGCTGATGATGAAGCAACCAGGACTCCGAAGGGAAGAAAGGATACT
>CAXAMN010022788.1:0-21222 GCA_963970005.1 Durusdinium trenchii | reverse complement strand
TTCACACCACCTTCAAGGAGATCGGGCTTGGGTGGATCGGCTGGTGCCTGTGCGCTTGCCGCTGGTTGTGCGGATTCTGCTGCTGGCTGATTTGGTATCTCTTTTTTCACTGCTGTGAGTGTTTGAGTCCAATTCTCCCTAAGCTTGTCGATGGCTTGGGTTTCTTGCAGAGTCCGTCTTTGTTCTCTCTCCTGTAGTTCTTGTTTCATGTGCTGTAGATGGGGAAGCGCCGGTTCATCTGGCAACAGGCTATCTTCAGTCAGGAAAGATGAGTCCTGTGCATTGACAAAGACATATTCCCAGGACTGGTTCCACGTCGTATAGATCTTTTCTATTTCTTAATATATATATATATATCTATATATTAAGACCTGCGTTGGCTTCTTTATTTGGAGTCTCTGTGAGAGATCATGGGATATATCAGAACTATTTCCAAATCCATGCAGTTGCCTGGAAACTATTTGTGTTTCACCTGAGAAACCTACAGAACTGTTTCCAATTTGAGCAGGAACTATTTCAAACACTTGAAGGAATCCACCAGAACTATGTGCAGAAATCAACATTTCAAGCAGGAACTATTTAACAACAACACAAAAAACTCAAAGAACGCATGCAGATCTTGGCAAACCATTTGGTATGGAAATGCAAAAAGGTAGAGGCCCCAAGGCTTCCCAGTCTTTGGCACAGCCGCCAGATACCTCGCAACATTTACAATCAAAAGGAGGGGCAGTTACACTTCAAATAAGGGAAAATTCAAATATGTCAGCACTGAATTTTGACAGGGCTTCAAGAGCTATCTTACTTTCGTTTTTGCCTGAGCTGCATCATTCCCCATGTCGTCAACAGATGCTGGTTCAGTGGTCAGTGCATGCCATGTGATGGCTGGAGCTGCCATAGCATCACCAACAGAGTGCCATATCCGCATTCAACAAATTGTGTGGGCCAATGTTTTTTGGGTCACAAATGTGAGCTCTTTGTCTTTAAGTCTTTGACAAGAGTCAAAGAGTCTTTGACTCTTGCCTTGGCCAGGACAGAGTTTCTAGACGAAGATGAGCAAGACTTCTTCGAGGGTGAGGTTCCTGGTTTCCTGTCCTGGGCTGAAATAGCCTGCAAAGTTCTTGGTTTTAACTGCACTTCGCAGATTGGACCACCCATGGGAAGGCCAATGTCTCTTGGCACCAAATAACGCCAAATAAGTACCACCTAGTTCATCAAGTGAAGAAAGCACACACCAATCACACTGGGAATGAAACCAAGTTTGTTATACCTGTGACATGTGGGGCAAATGTAGCAGAGCAAGCATAACAGCAAGTTGATGCAATTTGCTGAATCCTGATAACTACACTGACTATAGTTACCACCCGTCTTAGCATCACTGATTTTATTTTTCCTTCTTTATGGTTCATGGCCAATGGTTACTCATAGAGCCAATTCTGAGTCATAGTGGTAGCCCAAACACCTCATCAGTCATACAAGGCAGTTTACTAGTTTCTAAAAAGACACCTTTGAAAGGAAGCTTCCACATTCATAGGGGCTCCGAACAATCTTCAACAATTTCTTCCAAATTTGCACGCAACCATTCAACCTCTGTCATAGAACATTACTTAGCGGTTTCTGGTTTGGACAGTGTCTCGTTTCCCAGAGCAATCATTCAGATACATTACACCCCTGCAGCTGCACATCTTGAGGCTATGCATCTCAGAAGGCTGCGCTGGTTTGGCCACTGCCACGCATTGCATGCCATTTGGCGGCATATCATATTGGCACAGCGTTGGCATTTCATTTGACCCTTGCTTATTTGGAAATTGGTAGGCAGGCAGCATTACTGGACGTGCAGGATTACCTCACCAACTATGAAGATGTGACATGAACATGACTCGACATGCCATGAAAGACGCTGGTGTTGAACCGTTGCTTAGGCAGGAGATCTCTGACGTTCTGAACATCAAGTGGTGCACATTGACAGCAACTGAGCGCCAAGAGATGAAGCGGAACTTCATGGTGCAGAACTACAGCAATGAAAGTGCCTTTGATACATTGCATGAGGGAAGCAAATAAAGGCAAAAGGAATAACCAGTGACCTGACCCCAAGTTTATGCCAGGGAAACCATGAACCTGGAAAAGTTCTTCACATTGGTCCATCCTAGCTTAAGTCTACCTGTTTTGATTCTCTTGAAACAAAGGTTGTCAACATGGTGTGCACGAAGGCGAGACCAAACAAAACAAGTGAGCAGTCATGCAAGCTGAGTCCACCACATCTTTGGCGACATGAAAGATGCAGTGACTGGTGGCAAGGGCTTCAAACATCCAGAGCTTGGCAAATGCTATGGTGGAATCAGCCTAGATGACGAGGACATTCGAGATGGGATTGGTTTGATGGTGTTCAGTGGTGATGTCATTGGTAGCTGCATGGCCAGGGTCCAGATTAGTACAATAAAGCCAGCCGTAAAGCCATAGCCCAAAGCCCAAAGCCGACCAAAACCCATGAACAATGGACGGTTTTGTTTTGTTTTTTACCAATTCATCTATGTAAAATGCTGAGGTGATGTGGTTGTAGTTTGCCCTGCTTGCCATCTCAGGTAAAGGCTACGTGTCCTGCAAAGAATCTTTTTTAGGGGGTTCCAAAGAATATATGACTATATATAGACTATAGTCTGACTATAATTAATCATTAATCATCATCAAATTTCAAAGTTATTAAATAGAATCATCATAATCTTAGAATCTTCTTTCAGTTTCCTTTCACCTCTTCTCTCCTGACAGGACATTTTTGTGTGGGGGCCACCATGTTGCCCGTACAGTGCGCTGTCTGTCAAGCGACAAGACAAGAATTACAATCCCTTGCTACATGAAGAGTCAGCGCCCTTTTTCCTGGGTGTCAAACACATCCGAGCCTTGCATGCCACATTTAGAGTTTGTGATTTTTCTCAGTGCTTTTGGAACGTTGGACCCATGAACCCCTGAACATAAAACATGTATCCTGGTCCTGGCAAAATTGCCACCTACACCACCTAAGGAGCCAAGCGGCCACGTGTTGCAGTGATGGAGGAGGCATGACTTTTCAGTGTGACACAAGTGTGCCTGTGGGAAACATCGATTGTCGATATGTCACATGTCTATAAGAAATACATGAAGCTGACAGTACATCATTACATCACATCTATAAATTGTGACCTGTCATATGCTGCACATGCCCATGGAACTGTACGATTTGAAGTGGTACGTCGTGATGTTACAAGCTTTTATTTTTGTTTATGGACAAACAACCTGATATGACATGACTGACTGTCACAATATCTGATATCTGCTGTATGCATAATGTATGCACTTTACAGATTATTCATTGACATGGTATGGATGGCAGTTTGGACACGAAAAGAGTATTTATTAACTTAAGCTTGAGCGTTGGTAACTAAACAGGTGATTTGAGCTAAAACCACTGTCGAGTCAATGCCGCATTTCATCAAACAACCAATGAACCATTTTTGGGAAACTATCAGATCCAAAAACGATTCAATGTATGCATGCTGTTTGCAAGACCTGTGTTTACCCACAAGTCCCAAGTCCACACCAGGTGTTGGGAATCAAGGAGAAGTTCCCAGCTCTGAGAAAGAAGAAGAAGTTGACCAAAGCAGAGCAAGAGTTCTATGCTTTGTACGAGGCATGGTGGGTTCAGTGGCAGGGCCCGGGTTTTGACATTGCAGTGCAGAGCAACAAACCGTGGGTGCATCGCAAATGTACCTCTCTGATTTCGATGCTCAAGGCATGTGAGATTGCATATAGTATACAGCCATGTTCTGTTTTTATACTATAATTTTATAGTCTAGTCTTTGAAAAACTATTGATGGATTGCAAAGTAGCAAACACATCAATGGCTCTAAAGGACTAGGTCGTGGTCAGGATGGTATTAGGCAATACTGCGCATCTTTCTTGGAAAACTCACAAGAGTCACAAGTCCAATTAAAAGCACTGCACTGCATGAATCATTGATCATGAAACTAGAGAGTGTAGCATAGCCTAGCCTAGCCAGCTGAAGAAAAGTGTTTCCTGCTTCAAAACCGTTTTGATTTGCAAAGCAATGGTGACCTAGTGGATCCATGATGAATGATGCCACTGCTCAACCTTCTCCCACGGCAAGAGGCATCACAAAAGACCAATAGATATTTCAAGTGCACTGCAGAGCAAAACCAATTGAGAACCGAGAAAGCCCGACTCAAAGCTCATGAGAAAAGAGTCACAAAGAAGTTGCTAGCCTCTGGCCAGGCACATGCAGAAATACCAGACGAATCCTTTGCAAGTAGTTTGCAACGAAGGTTTTTCACAAAAGCACTTCTGCATTCGCAGTATGAAGATACGAAGGGGGACACTGATGCACTGCAGCAAAAAAGTCCTGACGGGCAAGCGTTTCAAAGAGATAGGGCACGAGCTGTGTATAGCCTGATCAAAGCATTGGTGAGTATGCTGTTGCACTTGTTCCGATCCGAAGACCAAGATTTGTTTCATGTCCTCAATGTGAATGTGGTCGATGACACTTCAACCAGATTTAGAAGAGAGACAGCTGAGCCAACCGTGATTTGCACAGTGATGAATGTTTGTCAATCATTGCACATTCGCAGCAATGCAGAAGGCGATCCCAAGAAAAACTGCACTACAAGTGTGTTGGTCCCTACCCCATTGATTATTCTCGAGCAGGCCACTGCCTCGTCCATATTTGCAGCTTTTACTGATGTGGCAGCAGTAACAGCGAGAGGTGTTGGCAAATTTCTGCAATCTTGGGGGATTCCAAAACATCTTCTTGGAGCAGCCAGATTTCGCACCTATGTTTTCATAGGTGACAGCCTCAAAGCAAACACTGCAGCATTCAAAGATGTTCGTCGAGCTTTTGAACAACAGCGTCAGAGACAGGGCCATCAAGATCAATGTCTATTGGCCCTACAAATGAAATGTTCCATACATCAACTCGGGCTTACCCGGAAACCAGCTGTCTTGATGATACCAGGATTCTGGTCGAACCTGGTTCGCTTTGCACACCTGATGGAAGGGTTTTCGTTTCGTCGGTCATTAGCCAGTGCCTTGATTGCGGTAATCAAAGGCTCTTTTATGAGGATTGAATCCAGCGAGGCTCCCAGAAACTTTGCAGCGTGGCGGTTGCAGGCAGACCAATTGAAACAACAGTTTTGCAGCCGGTCCCCTTCACGGCTGCTAGCCCTTGAGAAAATGTGTGAGTTCTTCAACGGTGACTTCTTGTCCTCCAATACTTTGCATTGGTGCTTTCGGAACGATCAGGGCGAGCTTTGTTGCCAAAACCGCGCAGAAGCATTGGCCAAGGGGTTGAAGCTTGCCGTGGGTTTCTTTATGCAAAATTTTAGTGTCCCCTTACTGTACAGATGGAAGCACTATGATGAAGCAGCGTCCTACATAAAAGCTGGTTGCCTGATTCATGCTTTGTTGCCTCGCGCACTAGCAAATCTGAAAACCACTGCAACACATGATGACCTGATTGAGTTGGTGGAGCAACCTGACCTTTCAGCTGCAGTCCAACAGCTTCTTCATAGCAATGACAATGCAGAAGAAATCAACGAGTTGGAGGAAAGTTTCACTGCCCGAAATGCAAAGCGAACCTCCCTTGTTCAGCGTGAGATGACCAAACCTGGGTTCATTCAATCGGCTTTACTCATTGACATGATCATCAAGCCTGTTGATGAGATGATAAACCGGATGCTGAAACGAACCATGTATATTTCAACACTGACAGGCCTAGGAGACGCAAACAAGACGTGGCAAGACATGTCCACATCATCCCAAGATTTTTTTCTTGGACTTGGTCAATGGGGTTCTTGGCCAGAAATTGGTGAAGTTGTTCCTTTCCATTTTGGAGGATGGATTGGCTGATTCTATCAAGATGTCATTGAATCCTTCACCCGCAAATTTGGAGCAAATCTTTTGCATGGTTATCTTCTGCGCATCAGACAGTTGGCGCCGATTTGTGGATGAGTTCAACCAGTTCCCATACCAAACGTTCAAGTTGGCTACATGCGATCTACCCGATTTTTGCATGTTATGGGATACTTTCCAGGAAAAGCGGCAGACCTGTGTAACTTGTTTTGACACAGAATTTAGCCTGGCTTTGTTGAATGCTTTCCCACACCGTTTGGAATCAGAGCCAGACATGGTGCGTGATGATGTCTGTAGACAAGTCCAGCTCCTCCTGCAGGATGTTTGTACTTATTGCCCCGTTTCTTCAGACCAAGTTGAACTTCGGAATGGGCAGTGCCAGTTGATTTCTTCTGGCCGTGGCAGCCGAGCAGTGAAAAAGCCAAAGGCAGCTCGGGAGGCCCAAATGCTGTACACAGTTGTTCGGCAGCATGAGTTGGTCAAGAACCATGTGGAGCACGAGGCCATGCCACCACGAAAGACGACTGCCAGTATTTTGAAGCGCTGTGGAATGTCTTCAAAAAACAAGTTCAGCAAGGTTCGTGATTCTTGTCCGTCGATCAAGAACTTGTTCTGGCCAATCACTTGATATGTCTGAATTAGAGATATTGTTCTGAATGATATGGCACGAATCAGCGAGGAATTATGAATTGATTGATATGTGTTGTGTTATGTTATGTTAGTTGTATAAGTTGTCGTGTGGTTCTTTCCATAAAGTCAGGTGAGCGTCATGAGCAGAGTTTGTTTGTTTTTCCATTTATATTTATCATTATGATTCATGTATTGCTCTGTATATAAATTTTATCTATTCAGTTGATGCATGTTTGGAGTTTGTATGTGAAAAGTCTGAACAATGTTAAGTCCCACTCATGGCTGTTTTGGTAATGAGGTATGAAAGGGGTTGCTTCTAGGTGGGGCCTTGTTGCGAGAGAATTTCTAAGGAGGGCAAGCCATTGGCTGCTGTGAGCTGTCATGGGGAAAGCAAGAGACAACGGCAAGTGCGCATTCAAAGAGCTGCCACCAAAAAGCTTCGGAAACTGAGTGGCTGGAATATTTTTCAGCGGGAAAACCTTGGACAGTCAACCCTGAACCCCTATCAGTACAAAGCTGCCATCAAACAGCTTTCTGAGAAGTGGAGATCCCTTGGTGCAGATGAGCAGCTTGCTTACCAAGTGCAAGCGGAATTTGAACAAACTCATCGAGTACAAGCTATGGAGCAGCCCTTGCCAACAAAGGGCACATCCGAATCAGGATCAGCGGCCATGATCGGGCGACGGGCTGCAAAGAAGATTTCAGTGGTTCGTTTGATGCAGAATGTGCAGAAGACAGCTGCGCATGTTTCATGGAACAACCCTACACAATTGGGTTCAAGTGCCTTGGCCACAACAGTGCACATGTCACTCACCGTGTCATGGTTTGTGCAATAGAGGCTCGAGACATAGGATTCACTAGACATAGATTCAATACTTCCTAACTGTAACAGTACTGTGTTACAGTACTGAACAAGAAGATCACATTGAGTCAAATGGTACAGTATTTATTTGTACCTGTACTGCGTATAGGATTTAGTTATATTGTCATAATATCTATTTTGGACTAGTAAAGAAAGTAACTAGTAAATATGACTGACTATTATTGTCTAAGTTGAAGAGTCCATCGTTCACAATCAAGGCCGACAATAACATTGGACTTGAACTGGTTTGAATCTACTGATCACTGATGATGACGCTATAGTTTTCTGCTAACCTTGATTCTACTAAGCAACGCTAACTTGACGTGATTTATGATCTGATTTATTTAGTTAGTTAAGTTATTTATGATTTGATTTGTGTTTGGTTGCGTTGTGGATTTCAAGTCATTTCATACCCAGTACTTCTTACTTAATTTTCAGGTCAGGTAAACATGAACCCAATATAGACACTGCTCTACTGCACGACACTTGACACATGTTGAATCACAAAAAGCCAAGCAGGGCCAAACAAGTCTAGTTAGACACCACAAACATCAACATCACTACGGTCACTACACTGTTAAACTAATCGATGCAGCAGACGATGTTTTCCTGTCCTTTGTTTTTTGCTGGTCAGGTTCTGGGGCGTTGAAGATTGAACACCTTGATGTCGAGGCTACTGACCAAGATTGCGCGAGCTTTTTGCAGTCATGTGTTCACTGCAATGTGCCACTGCCAGACACTGATTCTGATGTGGACTCCAATGTGGACCTTGACATCAGCAAAACAGAGCTGGTACCCTGCAAGGCTGCCTTTGGATTGCGCTGTAAGGAAAATGATTTCAACCAAGTCAAGATCCTGGTCCAAAACTTCAATGACAAGCTGAAGGAGAATGAGATTCGGGTGGGTGATTTGCTTCATTTTTCTACAACGCAAACTTCCATGTTGGCATTTTTTGGGTCACAGCTCAAAAGGCCGACAAGACATATACAATGGGGGATGATACCACTTGCCAGTTTATGTATGAAGATGGTCACCCCAAGATCATCACCTCCCACACCTTTTTTCACAGTTTGACGAGTGAAGGCAGTGACAACGATGGGGTTACAGTGACTGTGGAAGTTTGGTCTCGTTGTGTTCGCTGGTGTGCTGAACAATCCCAAGTGCAAGTTGATGTGGGGGAGAAAAAGCAATCTTTCACGGTTGGACTTGCTAGGCAGCAGAAACCTCCAAAGGTAAAGAGGAAGCTGCCCTTTGGATTGAAGATGCCAACAAAACGGAAAAAAACGAGGTCGTTTGCAAAGCAAAAGCCTCAGAAACGAAAAAGGGCCAAGGCCAAGGCCAAGGAAATGAAACCGCAATCTGGTGTTGAAGTTGAAGAGGCTGGAGATTCAGGAGGGTCTGGTTCAGATGTGGAGACTGGTGGATCTTCCACTTCTGAGTCGGAGTTTTCTCAGATCAGGAGCAGGGATGAAGAAGAGCAAGAGCCTCTGCCACCCACCAAAGAGGCTGAACAAGAAGCTCATGAGCTAGAGTTGGAAGTGCAAGAATTTGAAGATGCTCAGCTGGGGCAGCTAGACACGCCTTCACCTTCCTCAAATTTGATGCCTAGCACCAGCGCAGCGGGTTCAGGAGCAAGCAGTAGCAGCAGCTCAATGCATCCAGCGCAGGTGGCAGCTCTTAGGGTTGGGGGTGCAGGTCCTGGTCAAAACGAAGGCTTGCAAGTCGAAGTTCCTGGGCATGGGGCTGCAGCCCCTGGTCGAAACCAAGCTTTGCCTCAGAAGGATGTGAAAACTTTCTTTTGTCAGAAGATTGGGCTTGATGATGTTGGACTGGCAGTTTCCAACAGGAGCAAATGTTACCATTGCAGCCAGAAAATACCCAAAGACAACATTCGCTTCAGCTGGTACTTCAGCACACTTCGACCCAGCAATTGGGTTCATAGCGCTTGCTTGCTGCCACTGGTGACTGCCAAGAGAGATTTGAAAGATCAGGTGATAGCTCGTTTGCGTGTGTTGCTCCAAAAGGCTGAACAACCTACAGTGCCAAGGTCTCCTGCAGAGGCCAACATCGCATTCACACTGCGTGCAGTACTTGCTCAGATTAACGCTCTGAATGATTGATGAACAGCCAATCCGATATGTCCACTTGAACGCTGCTTCTCTTTGTGCAATAGAAAAATGGGAGCACATGTTTTGTGGTCAGGTGGCTGAGTCTCATCCACGAACAGTTTAGGGAACTGCTATAGGCTACAGGCTATGGCTATGGCTATGGCATATGATTGTCATGTCTAGTCCTGTGTCTAAAGTAGTGTGACGTGTGTTATGTACGACCCACAAGGATTGCCAATGTTTTTCCTTCAGCTGTTGGTTAGAAGTTCGATGTATTGCATCTAGTAGCACCAATTTCCAACCACTCACTGCTTCTTTATCATTCAACCTTTTGAATCCCGACAAACAAACTCTTATAACAGCAATACATGGGCAAATAAACGGTCCCCTCAATATGAACACCACCCGTGTTGAGTATGTGCTTTCTGAGAAATGACATTTGCAGCGCCAAATCAATACTATAAAATTGTTATCTTATAATATGGTCCGTCTATATATAATATTAACAATATAATATAGTCTCATATCATAGGTTTTATATCATACGCAATCATAATATATCAAATTTTATATGTATGACTAGTGGCGACTGGCTACAGGGTTTCAGGCCTCAGATTGCACAATAGAAAGTTTGGGATGGTCATCGTAAAACATATTGATTCAGTTTTGGATTGGGCTCATTCACCGTTTGTATTCTTGAAGCCAACGTTACTTCTGATTGTTGGCTGTCAGTTTCATTCCATGGTCCATTCCTCATTGTTCTTTCTGGCAGGCTCCATACGACTACTTCATGAGAGGAATTCTCCCAAGTGGTGAGAAAGTGGGCCTCCAATATTTGGAGGGATATTGCGTTCGGGACTATGTCCTAAAGCAGCTTTGCTTCAAAGCGTTTGTTGGGCTGGTGGGATATGAGCCTGTGGTTTTGGGGTACGGTATCGACGACAATGATGATGATGATGATAATAATGATTATGATGGTGATGATTCAGTGATGATGATTGATGATGTTAATGTCAATGTTGAATGTTCTGAATGTTTTAAGCGCTTTCGCCGTCGCTTTCAACTTTCAGTATCCACTTTGACAGGATGCTTTGCTGGTGGAAAATAAGTACTGTAGACTGTAACGAACTTCATTCTTACTGTAGATTACTTGTGGCTCAGAACAATCATGGTTGTAACACACTGGAGTTTTTCATTAGACTATGTCTATGTATGTCTATCTATGACAGGACAGTACAATACAAGTTCCAACATACCGTACGAAATCAAACCAATCATCCAATCATCATACCAAGAATCTCTTTGGTAGCCTTGTCTTATGGTGTCCTGTCTTGGTCAAGAGCTTGGGTAGCTAGTATCTTTTTCCATGTGTCTACTTCCAGACCATGCGGCTTTGCCCACTGAGTTCTCGAGACTTCAAGATGGCCCAGGGTCGTGGACGAGTATATTTCCTGATTGTTCAGGAGAGCTTAGTAAGTATGCCGGGCCTGGACAGGATTGAGACGGAAATCCTACCCAAGATCGAGGACTACTACCAGGAAAATGTTATTTCATCTACTGTTCAGCAGACCCGATTCTTTGTGAAGCGAGTCCTTGAAGATGAAGGGCTGTCGCCAACAAAGCCATCCAAGTCCGAGGACTGGGCCGCATGGGGGATGGTCTGGCCGATGGTGTCATAATGTGTTGGAAGCGGCTCCGAGCGGTTTTTAGAGCGGTTCAGAGCGGTTTCTGACAAGGGTGCTTTTCATTTGCGGGGGGAGTCAGGACGGTGCCCGCAAAGAGGAATCCAAAGCTCTGGAGAAGGCGCGGAGAAAGGGCCTTGGGGTGGGGAAAAGGATCCCACTCTACAGCTCTACTCCTGAGCTGGGGGGTGATTCTGAGTGCTTGGGGCTGTTGAACAGTCGGCACAAGGCAGCTTTGGATTTGAACTATGGCGTTCTAGTGGAAACTTGGCAAGATGTAGTACTTAGAGCGGTTCCATTCTTGGGGGATTGTTTTTTTGTGATTCCCCAGGTATGGATTGGTAGGTTTTTTGTCTCAACTTGTTTTGCTTCAGAGTGATGAAATTCAACTTCAACCACCAGAAATCCTGAGCCTTTGTTATTCTTCTTCAATGCTTACTTTGGCTGGAACAGGAAAGGTCAGTCCATGTCCTTCCATAATATGATTCTAGAAACTTAGTTACTTAGCGTTATGATTTTTCAAGACAGATTTCAAGTACACTATGACCAGACTAGACCTAGACTAGACTCACTGGTCACTGGTTAAAAACATAACATAAGTAGTAGTGATGTGAGTTATGCGATGTTTGAAAACATTTCAAGGAACCGCTCTGAACCATTTAGAGCCGTTCCTTAGCAAAAAACACAAAAAATCCAAATAGTTCCAAATAGTCCCAAATGGCTCCAAATAGTTCCGGGATTTTCTGGTAGCTTGAAATGGCTCAGAGCCGTTCGGAGCCGTTCCATAGGACATGAACCAACATGTTAGGAAACCGCTCCGAGCCATTTGGAGCCGTTTCTAAAGCAACCTATATAACTACATATAATACATACATAATACATATAAAATGTAATATAATAGACAAGTAAATAACTATATAAAAAACATATAAACTATTTATATTGCTGTATTTTATACTAATCATAGATCATAGAATCAAATTATGATTACAGCCTAGCTTTATAGTTATAATAATCATTAAATATATAAAAGTGTTATCTTATGAAACAAAAATAACAAAATCATATTATCATATAACCAATTTCATAAATATAACAATAACTTAACTATAGAATAAAAACACTACACTGTACTATGGATGTGTTCATGAAGCTACGTTTAAATGTGAACAATAACAGAACAAGGTCATGTTGTGGACACATCACGCCACTCACTTTGTTTCATATCACTGTGCGGATTGAAACAAAGTGATACATTGATCGCCATGGACCATTATTGTTTATGTCATCCAAACCTGTCGTGGTCACATTGTTGCATAATTGTTACTGGACTAGACTATTACACTTACACAGAGTAGAAAAGGCGCACGGTACACATGTAAATTGTCTTTGTTTGTAGTCTAAAGTTTATAGTCTAGAGTCTAGAGCCTCTAGTTCAAAGGATGATGTAACGGTGATGTACCCATGTGTAAAAACCAAAGTGTGAGATATGGTGCAGGAAGACGCTGCATATTGAGATGATGAGAGTTTCCAACTATCAAACTATCTCAAAACAACTTTATATTGTGTTGCTGCACCGTGCCATGAAATATGTAGGTAAGCAGCCCAAAAAATACAATACCGTCTATGATTGAGCACTGAACACTCACAAAACTCGAAGTATACTGACACATCATATATGATTTGAGCATATGATACGCCAAACTTGTTAAACCAAAAACACTTGTGTACTGTGTACTGTTCTTGGTCCATGGTCCGTGGCTGCATGAACACCAACTACACAACTGCTGACCGCATTGTGTTTGTTCCCCACAAAGAAGCACACTCAACAGCTTGACTCTCTCTTAGTGCGACATGACATGCCAATCACCTGCCTTCTTAATTGTATTTCAAAATCAGAATCATAACCATAGCCACCATGTGAGCCATACCTAGCCCCGTAATACCAAACACACCACACCACACATATTTCTGTTCGTATCAGTATCATTGCATTGTCATTTCAAACCATATCATCCATATCACACATGTGTGTCTCTGTGTCACATGTGTTTTAAAATGAGTAGCACATGCATCCAAACGATAAAATACAAGTCTTGAAAGGGTGCACAAGTCTACCAATTTCCATGTTTTATTCAAACCCCACTTGAACATACCAGGTGTCTGACAGAAGATGACATTGCCTTCCTACAAAACAAGTAATTACAAATTAGTCCTATGGTATGGTTTATGGTCCCTGGTCCCTGGTTTTCCAAATTCACGTTGCCAATGCCAATATTTATGGTTCAATGGCTGCCCAAGACATTTAAGCAGCCCAGGACCGTGGTGTGTCTGACCCGAGCACGACAAATTGTTTGACAGACCTGGCCCGTTCACACCTTACTTTGCCATGTTTGAAAAGCAGTACTTGAAGTAGTGGCGGCGCAAAGCTTGAAGTAGTGGCGGTGCAAAGCTGACTTTTGAACTACTGAAGCAACCTTAGAAGAAATTGAAATGTCCTTGCCCGTGTCATTCCCTTGACATCATTTTGCTGATTAGGTTAAGATGGACGAGAGACCATCTTTCGTGATGGGAAGATCTCAGCTTTGTCAAAGTCAGTTCGACTTTGGGATTTTGTCGGGAAAGATCTGGTGTGTGGTGAGGACAGTTTTTTTTGAAAGATGATGGATGCTTCAAGAGTCTATCTCCATGCGCGTGCCGTGTCATCATATTCACTTCCATGCTGCATGCTGCTGTATGTTGCATGTACTGTTTACTAGAAGATAGTTTTCAACGTGTCAGGACCTACTTTGCTTGCAAGGCTTCAACCTCAAGAAGCTCATGCCTGGTCTGAAGTCCTGCAAGCTGAGCTACAAAGACATGAACGAATTAGCAGGACAGGTTTTGACGGGACTGGGGAAACAATGATGACAAATTGGGAGATGATATACAATGATTGATGATGCATGAATAGATTTATATTAGCTTATATTATATTATATACGGTAGGATATGATATGTTCTGATTCGAACTCTTCTTAGATCAGGATGTCATTTCCAATGAATCTTAATCTTATCGAAGAATGCCGAGGCCAAAATTGATCTGTCCCTGTTGCTTTTTGTCAGGGGACGCTATGTCGGCACCAGTGCTGGGAACTTTGCTGCTCATCATCATTGGCTACCTGATTCCCATGGCAGACAACAAGCCTTGCCTCGGATCATTGGATGTTTCTGGGCGGCCTTTGCAGATGTTGCCCAGAGTTGTCCATGCTGATGATGAGCAAGATGTGAGTGATGCTGAGACTGCCATCTTGGGGTTTGGGTCACCTGCACCTCCTCGGTTGGATGCCTCCATTGGTTTGAATGCGTTCTTCATCAAGAAAGCAACCCATGCTCAGTGGTTTTGCCACAATTGCGATGAAACGATCGAAGTTGAGGATGCAGTGTGTGAATGGTTGTGCCCCAAATTGCCATTCCATGCGGTCTATATTCATGCTGGATGCTTGCTGGCTTGGAGCGCCAGCAATGAGGCAGACCCAGAATGCTTAGATGCCTTGGAGAAGTTGAGCGTTCTGAACACACACAGGAATGACCCAAAAACCCTGAAGCTTTTGAATGACGCCCTCAAAGATTTTTTGGAGTTGGATGTTGCCAAGCGAAGCTTTGGCAACCCAATCGCTGAATCTGACTCAGATGTTGAGATTCTTGGCCCCCCCCCCACTGCCAAACGCCGCTGTTTGCCCTTGCTATCAAGGCCACAGCTTTGCCAGAGTTTTGGAAGTGAGGTAGTCAGGAAGCGAAGAGGACCATACATTTGATACTTCTCTCAGTTTTCACTGCCCAGGCTTCCAATAGGATCTGAACTTTGAACTCCAAGGTCCAAGGTTCAATCAATAGGAACAGTTGTTGTGCACTTGGAAAGGTCTTCAAGCTTGCATAGCCTCACATAGGCACCTGGCAGGGACGACTTAGTAGACAGATGTGATCTGTCTCTTATTGTGGTTTGTTGTAGACGGATGTTCAATGACATGATTATGATGCGATTACAAGCCACCTTTTATGTTGGTGTTTTTTGTTTACAAAGAGTGTCCAAGACCCTGCCATTCCCTCAGTGGATCTAATTTAAACGAGTTGGCTCAGTCTCTAGCTGTATTGACAGCTTAGAGTTAGGATGAGTCAGCTCCGGGCCTTCTGGGGAAAAGGAATTGGCCTGATATCACTATGGGCCGGCCATGAGTCATGCTCCTTGCAGTGTGGGGAAATCTGTAGTAGTGGAATTCGATTTCATTTTTTATCAGACTGACTTTGCCACATGATGTTAGAGCTCTGCAGCTCCTTTGTCTCACTGCCTGGGACAGTCCCTTGGCTTTGTTTGCCAGTGCCCCTCTAGTAGGTGCACCTGTTGGTCATGTCAAGCCATGGCCATGACATTGACCATGAGTTGGAGTGCAGTTCTTGCGTCCTTTGCCTGCAGGTCTTTGGTGCGAGTGATCGTGACACTAGTCTGTTGAGTTTAGATGCTTTCTTTTTGAATTTCACCCACCCAGGATGACGAAAGGTTTAAATGAAAACCTAAGAGCGCAATCATACGTTGATAGACGATACAAATGGTTGATCCTTTACAGCAATCTTCACTCACTGGAGGGAAAAACATATTGAATTACTTGCGGTTATTCGTTGATCAAGATCAATGAGTCTGGACCCCGATGTTTTGTTTGATTGGCCTGACATCAGGATGCACCAGAAGGCTTTGCTTTGGTAGTGGTTGCAAGCAAGTCGAACCAGACTGGGTCTTGCTTGAAGTGCCTCTACATCCACCGGGGCTCCTTCAAGAGCACTCCACTTGCAGTGCTTGCGAAGAATCTTCGTGAGTTCCCACAGTTGAACGACAAGTTTCTTGCTAGCAGGTTCTAGTGTGTACTGTATGTTGTTCCACGACCATAAAGCAAATCATTTGTCAATGAGGTTAACACATCCTTTGCTTATTGTAGGCTTCCTAGACTTTGTCTATGTTTGATCTTATGTGCTAGGCTAGGCTATTTGTTTGTTATTGTGAGGTGGCCAGGTCTTTGAAATCTTACTTTCTCTAAGGTTCTGTGAGCTCCGCCGTGCCCACGTTGAGCAGATCCTTCGCAACCCGCGTGCAAAGCCACGCCACGAGAAAGTGGACATTGCCCTGTTTACGCAGAAAGTGGAAGAGTCATATCTCGACGTCTCACAGGACTGGTCTTCAGGGGTAACGGTAAAGTCGGTGAGGTCTGGACAAGTTTTCAAGGCTGCTGGCCCATAGCCCCACACCTATATGTGCCACCAATGCCTAAATAAATTACTAGCCTATACTAGGGCCTCGAATACTGAGTAGTTGAGGCCAATTGTCAAGGCTTTGGAGGGTCACATGGCAGGAGATGCTGTGGCTATCCATCAAAGATTTCTTTGCAGCAAATGCGACAGCTGACCAGAAGAAGCGCTGCAAAAACCACAGCCAAAAGAGACAGTGCATCCTCAAAGAGATGAAACTCCCTCTGCAGAAGGACTATGGGCCCAGTTCAAAATTCCTTGTGAAAACATGGCTGGATGGCTGGAATCAAGTAAAGCTAATGTGAAGGGAGTCATTGTAGTACTAGTCATTGTCATTGTCATTGTGTTTTTAAAATGAGGGACTAGGGTGATGGAAGTTCTCCAAACGATTGACGTGTAGTTGCGGGCAGCCTTCGAAGCATCATGAATCATTATGTCAAAAAGTGTTATGCTTGATGGGCTGATGGGTTCCTGGATGTCTATAGTTTTTTCTAACGCATTAACCTTTGACCTGTCAGGATGACACTGGCGTTGAAGGTGTGGCAGTTGAAAAGAATCCTGGCCAGAAGACCATCAAAGTGGGCAAGCGTTTGGCGAGCTCTAAGATCAAGCAGGAACACCATGAGACGAGGGAGGAGGCTAACGAGGCCATGGAAGCCAATGCGTCCAACCTCAAAGTTGATGCTGTTGATCAGGCCTGAGTATTTTGACCCGACTTCTTTTTGGCAGCCTTTGTCATGCCAGGCCAAACAGAACACTCTTCCTTGGCAGCCTGTACCAGCCATACATTGCATACAGTACATCTTGTTTCATACAGATTCCTACGTGTTCATTGTGATTCATTGCCACAATGCTTGTGAAATAATGACATTTGTTTTGATTAGGGAAACTGTTTTGATGGCATGGGGCATGGCCTGTATGTATGTCTGACTGCATCCATCAATATGCAGGAGAGGGTGGACGCGCTTGCAGCTGGAGAAGGTGACGGCTCGAATTCAAGCTCTTCCAGTGATGATGAATCCAGCAGTTCCAGCAGTTCCCATTTTGGATTGCAGTCCAGTGCTGCCCCAAAAGCCAAACCCAAAGCCAAGAAGCCAAAGGCTGCGGGTAAGGGCGCAGACAAGCCCAGTGCTGAGGTAGCACCACCGGTACCTCCAGTGGCATTGAAGACCATTGCCACCGACAATTCTGAGCCAAGTAGTGCTTTGCCAACTCCAGCTCCATCATCTAGATCAGAGAAGTCAGAGAAGCTTTCTGAGAAGGCGCAGCAGATGCTTTCAAGCCTTGAGCTGTTGACCCCAGCCACCATTTGGCAGACAGGAGTGGCAAAATCCAAGTCAATTGAGCAGACTCTGAACAAAGCGATGGAGTTGATCTCTCGCTTGGACGGTCAGTCTGAGGCAGGCCTGCAAGAGGCCAATGCCAAACTAGGGGCTGAAGCTGATCGGGTGTCTCAAACCTTCGACCTGGTGCATGAGATCAAAGATGCAAAGTCTGCGCTTGGCAAGTCCTTGATCGACAACAAGGATCGCTTGATGGCAATGGTGGGCCCGATGAAGCCGGAAGACATTAACATTGTGCTCATTGACATTGCCAAGCAGTTGGTGGAGGCACCCCTTGTCAATAAATGTTGATGTTTGTTGTTAGGTGATATATTATATATGATTATATGATTATATGATATGATATAAGAATATGAGATATGACTAGACTATGACTATGACTGAACTGGACCATAGAGCACCAGTCTAGAAACCATGGCAAAGCAGTTGCAGAAAAAATGAAGGCCTCCAGCTTCCTTCATTTTTTGGACATCCCAATGACAGGTCAACATTGAGAGCAGTGGCAATGATGCAGTGCTCTTCTCGTTCATTACCATCAACCAGACATCATGGAATGGTTTTGGTCTGAGTTCCTTGACCACGGAAGAGGTGAAACCCACTTTGTGCACAGTGCAAACCAATGTGATCAACTTTTGGTTGGACAAGCTTCGACCGCTTGGCACAGCAGCTTTGCACGGGGTTTTGGCTAGCATTCCAGCTGATTGGTTTCTTCCAGCTCTCACGAGGCAGTGCAAACACTTGTCTAAGTGTTGAAGTTTCGTTTAACTATGAAATACATTCACTCCTCTGACTTGACTGTGGGCTGACAAGATGTTCAAATTAAACTGCACTGTTGTTGGATGGATTACTGTTTATATAAGTTTTTGAAGTTTGAAGCTTGACTGGGCCCATGATAGATTTGTACCTGGCAAAGTTTCTAGAACATCTTGGGCATGGCAATGTTATGTTGGTTTGCAAACACCCACAGGCGGCCAATCCCGCCGAATGCAGATTTGACATTTTCACCACTGGACGAGTCTGTGGAAAACAAGACGGGCATTGTGACCAAAGCCCTTTTCGATTTGCAGAAGATGTTGGCATGTCAGGTGTGCTCCGATTCCATCATCGACAACAATGCCAAGGCCGAGATCAAGAGCATTGCGGGCTGCACTTCCTTCTCTGCAAGGGTCAGCTTGCTGTTCAAGTCAAATGCTGCATTGAGGCACGGTCGAGAGTTTCCTGACCCATATATACTTTCTTGGGGTGAGCCCTGTTCGGTCAAGTCATGCTGTGATGATGCTGCTTTTGATGTGTTGAATTGCGCTGATGATGTGGAGTAAAGTAAAGTGGAGTAATGACTGCTTGGCCTATTTTCCAAACTTGTTTCCTCCCTTCTTGTGGCAGGGAACTTTGGACAGTGTGGCGGGCAAAGGCGCTGAGCTAGTGAAAACATTGGGGCAAGTGAGCGACCTCTTCAAGACTGGCAAGTCCACAGATTTTGCTGCTTCCCATGAGCACTGGAAGACTCTTGAGTCCGTGGCGGACACCTCAAACTTCTTGGGCAATCTTGAAGGGCGCCAAAGTGAGTTAGATCAGCTTCAGGCAGCGAAGTCTACCTGTCTTGGGCTGATGGTCCATCATGATGAGCCTTACCAAGCATTGACTACGATGGTTGAGCAGCAGTTTCTTGAGGGGAACGAGGGCTTCAAACTGCAGAATGTGTCCGAACAGGATCTTTGCAGTGCTGGCATTGCAGGCTCAATTTTGACTTGCAAAACAAAATCATCAGGTTAGCATAGGCACTAGAGGTGGCTGGATGCATGCTTGCTTTGTTACCTCCTTGTTCTGTCACAAACAAAAATACATTGTCTCATTGTGATTCACTATCTGTGGCTGTAGTATCACACACTTTCTTCCTGAAGGTGTTTGCTTGGGCTTCCTTGAGCGGAAGGGCAGTCCCAGTGACATTGCAGTCCACAAGATGGTGGCCTGCTTGGTGCGAGAGCTTTGTGCATTTATGGCTTCCACCACCCACGAGGTTTGCAACAGCATTCAGCTCTGGAGGGCACTTTCTGCAGGCTTGTCGGGGGATCTTCGCACGGCTTCTGCCGCAACTGCCAAGCTGCTGCCTGTCCATGCTGCTACTCGCAAAATGATGTTTCGGTTGGAGCAGAAGATCTTGAGCAGTGGAAAAGACTTTGTGAAATCTTTGGTCAGTGAACTTGGTCTTGGCCCAGCTTTGGCAAGAGCTACCAAAGAACTTGGCTTTCCTGTGCCACCTTTGCTGGGAGCAGTGCTCAATGTGCTTCGTGCGTGCCATGGTTTGGGGGACGATTCCCTTGACACCAAGGAGGTGAAAGTCTCCCGTGACTCTTTGCAGAAGAACTTGCCAATGTACATGAAGCTTGTGGGTGTGACTGAGACCGAGCCAGAGTTCCTCAAGGAAGCTTTGCCGGATTTGTATGGCAAGGTTCTGCAGTATGTCACTCATTTCCAGGTTTGCTTGCTCGAGTGGCTTGAGGGAAAGGAGAAGTTCCTTGCAGAAAGTGAGAAGCTCTTGGACAAGTTCAGGCTTGTGGTTTTGTTGCCCCAAGGTCCCAAGGTCTTGAAGTTGTTGGAAACCAGGTCCATTGGGACTCATGACTGATTGAAACTACTGTATGTTTGACTGGTATCAGTTCTCAACGGTTTTTTCTCTGTCAGACTTTTTCAAGTTATCCATGTTCCATGTTCAAAAAAGAACTGCGCAGGCCTGTGCTGGAGGCCGTTCAAACTTGGGACTTCACCCAAGTACAGTGGCTGCTGCAGTGTCGAGATGCAGAGCAGGCCAAGAAGGTGGAAGATGAATCAGGCCAATTGCTGGTCGCGCGGGAGAAGCTTGGCAAAGGTGTTCCATTGCTCAACTCCTTGAAGTACAGCAGTGGGAATCTGGGTGATCCTTCGTTGTGGGGTGGGCACTTCCTGACCAACTTGCCCAAGCGAGTTTCGGACAGGGTTGTGGGTTTAGATTGTGGAAACAAATATAACAGGATCAGTGATCAGTAGTACTAGGACCAGTGTTTTGAGGTTTCCATTATTGATTATTGTTTAAAAGATATTAAGATATGTGATGTGATATATACATACTACTGATATATACTGTGTACTGTGTACTGTACTTCTTATTGATTACATTCACCAACAGGGTCAAAGCCATATTGATCTTCACAGACCGTCTCAAGGCACTCCCCCTTGTAGAAGGGGTCAGCGGATTAAAGTTGGGGACCACATTTTCAAAGACAGCTGGAAATTGAGAAGTGTGAATTGTTGAGTGGCTTGCTTACTGCTTTCCTTGTGTCCAGGACTTCAGATCTACCTGTGCACATGCGATTGGGAGCATGTTGGGAGCTGACATGGTCCTAGCTGATGATGAAGCAACCAGGACTCCGAAGGGAAGAAAGGATACT
>CAXAMN010022787.1:0-21241 GCA_963970005.1 Durusdinium trenchii | reverse complement strand
CCTTCCCTTCCCTTCCCTTCCCTTCCCTTCCCTTCCCTTCTCTTCTGGGTGTGGGTGCAATACAGTTACAGGGGAATTTCCACTCCATGTGCTCTACATGTTGGTCCGCCACTTTGGGGCCGAGAGGTCATTGGGTCTGAGTCTTTCGCGCTGAGGTGATCTCACAAGAAGTGAACAAGTGACCCTACGGCGGTCTGTGGAGCACAAGATCTCCAAGCTCATGCTGAAGGAGAGATACTCTCCCTCAAAACCAGAAATTCTATAGAGGACTCCGGACTCTTTCTTTTGAATCCAGTCTCTGACTATCACTATCACTATCCAGCCATGGAAATACAGCCATGAGTCCCATGACTCCCATGACCACCTTTATCGCCATCCTCTTGCATCTTCCAAGTTGCCGCTCTCGACCAAGCCGACCAAGCCGACCAAGCCGACCGACCGAAGTTCGGCGACCGCCTGCCATCGCCATCGGCACCGGAGGAGTTGGAGTCCGACGGATTCCTCGTCTTCGACCCCACCAAGCCACCCTTGCACGCATGGGTCCCGGGAAAGGCGCGGGACGGACGCCGGAGCCGCTCCGGTCGGGTTCGATTCGGGGTCTCGACCGGTCAACGGTCCGTTCAGATCCCAACATGACGAAGAGATGAGGTCACAGATCCAGCGGAAAACATCATGCACAGAATCAACCCGTAGAATCTTTGGAGCTGTGAACATACGTCCACTCCAACAATGCCCGGGCGGAGGTCGTGTCCCACCCCTTCGCACAAAAGCCCTCCGCGCCACCTTCGCCCCATCCGCGACGTCCGCAGGGCCATGGCGGACGTTCCTCCGTGGCCTTGATTCCCCGGGCCTTGCGGCGGATCAAAACGGTTCCGCCCCGCGTCACCCGCGCCTCCACAGGACCGGTCGGTTGGTAAGGTCAGACGGGACGTGGGATGGGAGGCACCGGGTGTCACCAGGTGAGTTGGGTGGGAAAGGAGAGGGCAGTGAAGGGAGGATCTAATAGGAGATATATGGAGATATCATCATGTCATATCATTTCATATCATTCCTGGGGGGGTTCAGGCTGCAAACTCATATTATATATTATAGATGCTGTAATTTGTAATTAGGTGGCTCGCTTGGTTTTCTGGTTGGGATTGTCTATGAAGTGGTCAGAGTTCTTTGATTAGGTCTGAATGGGTCCTGAGTACTAGGGACCCCAGAAATAAAGATCCTCTTTAAGAATATAAGTTAGGACGTTTAGAACAGCACTCAACCAACGGACGAGAGAAGGAGATAGGCGATGAAGAGAAAACCCAGGCGATCAAAACGATTTGAATTTATGAAGTCCCAGGGCTTTCAGTTAACCCACATGCACATGTTCAGAATCTGACCAGACAAAGCAACCCTGTCCGCTCTAAGACTGAAGTCCCAACCTCGTCCTTTTGAGCCCGCGTTCGACTTTGACTTTGACTTTGCTGGCAGTACCTAGTAGCAGGTGGTGCTGTCTCCAGCAATAGCGACCCCCGACATCGCCAGGGTGCGGGGAAGGGAGTCAATTGAATGTGCTCGTGCTCATTGAAGAGGTCGATTGGTCGCATCTTAGCTTTTTGAGATCCTCAAACTAATCGATGATATACATTCAAGCTTATTCAACAAGCTTTGTCAAAAAGACACTGCAAAACGATGAACGAAAACAACGTGTCCTTCACCATCTCTTGATCGCTGCTGCTTTAGTGGCAAGAACCCCCTGCAGGACCAAAGACTGGTGAGCCTGTCGTGATGCGACTTCGAAAATTGCAGGCAGAGCGAACGGCCGTGGGCCGTGCCGCAGTGAACTGAACGAGTGGCCCGTAGCGACCCCAAAACGAATCACGAACGGAAGACCATGGCAGACCTGGTTTCTCTTTCTGTTTTCCTGGCATACAGGTTTTTGTTGGGTCCCTAGTAGGTCCAAGATGCATTAACTGGTACAAGGGTGCTGTTTGAGTTTGTTCATAGTCTTGGGTAGATTTAGTAGACATTGATTTGATGAGTTTGCGAATGTTAACACTTTGAACACTCAGTGCTCCAGGGTGGCTGACAAAGGATTTGACGTCGGACTGTGGCCTGCTCAATGAATAGCCTGTCGACTTGTACCCTATGTCTATATATTAATAATAAAGATCTATTGACCGGACATACTCTCCCCAAACAAAAGTTGGAGTGAACAACAACTTGAAAAGGGAAGGAGTACTTTCAAGGGGATACGTCCTACTTGCATGTTTGTTTATTGTAGCAGTGTGCTGTCACTCGGAACTACAGTATATAGCGTGTCTTCAAGTTGCTCTTCATGGGTTCACACGCACATACAGCATTGAAGACCACTCTGAAGTTCAGAAAACACCATAAAACAGCAAAAACCTATGAACATATATAGACCATTAAACCCTACAGTCTATATAGTTCCTAAATTGGATCCCCTCACTGGCCGGGTCTTCATTTCCGCAGGATATCTTCGCAGCGAATCCTCCGGTGCCTCGATTTCTGCCGGAACGGTTCGCCACATGGGTTGAAATAGAGAGACCTTCCGATGACCCGATGAACCCCCCGTGGTGAAAGGAAGACAAACACTCGCATTGGTTGGGGGTCTCATGGGTCTCGATTCTAATTCGTTTCCACCGAGACCGCTTCAGTTTGGTTTCGTAGTTCGGCCTTCGCCGTGTTGTCTCTCTTCGTGGTATTGTTGAGTGTAAACTGTGTGTTTCATGCGCTGCTAAGTTTCACTTATGTATTAATTATATAGTAGTATTTTATACACAACTAAGGTCACAAACCCTTTCCAGACCCGACTTAACACACTTCAAGGGCTTCAAGGGCAGTGATGTTGTTTCTATTCCTCCGCTTTGCGGAGGAACCCCGGTAGACTGGGTAGCAAATTCTCTCCTTGGCAGTCCCCATGACAATGTGATTTTTGTTTTAGCAAAAAGATATGGCTCTGGTATAAGACCAAGAATCAGGGCACCCACAAGGGGAATTGCGTCATCCGAACCTGAGGTTCAGACATGGACGCCGCATATGTCACCTTCCAGTAAATAGACACACACAAGATATTGCGCGCATCTGATGGTGAGAGGTAATTGTTTGAGATATCTAGCAGAACAATAGTATTCTCCAAGATTCAAGCTGCTGGGCGCTTCATCCTTTGCTGAGGATGAGTACAAAGAGCAGATCATCTTCAGGCAGACATTTCTGGACACGTGCGCGGCCGCGTGACAGACGTTACATGCACAGATAATATTTGAATATATATCATATATAGAGATCTAAAACAGCGTTCAGCATCCTACAGGAATCCTACTGCGTTAAACCATGTTAAACCAGCCATTGTTCAAACCAAGTACTGGTAAAGCTGTATTCAGGCGCCATGGCTCTCGGATCGCCCTCGGATGGCGATGACACCTGTCGGTGGACGACTCCTCAAATCTGCTGAGAAGACAAAAGGCAACGGGGGATTCATGTTGTTTGGTATTAGGAGATGGGACGAAATCATACAAATTCAATCAATATATCATCACACCACAAACTACCAGCTTCCTAGAAACACTGTATCCTGATGTGTAAGGTTTGCTGTGCAACGTGTCAGGTGCAGGGTGGCCCCGTAGGGTTCAAATTAAAAAGGGACACGACCTTCACTCAACCTCACTAGTTTCATGTTTGGCATTTGCATCACTTTGGCATGTATCAGCTATATACCCATATATAAGGACAAACCTGTTTGGCATTTGCACCGAACCACTTTGGCATGTCAATGGATAAGCTATATAAGGTTTTCGCAACCATCGTTTCCTGAACTCTCCGTCTCTCCGTGTGGATCACACAGCAGTGATCGGGCTTTCCAAGCACGTGCTGTCGCAGGATTTTCCATAAGGGAAAGCCAGGATTCGCCGAAGGTGCAGAAAAACCGCATCCTGAGATTCGGACCTGGATCTGTTGAAAAAGACCCTTTCTGTCGCACCTGTTGCCGCTTTCTTCCGGGAACCGTTTTAATCCCCGAATCTCCTCGCTCCATTCCCGATCCAGTCCGTCCTGACCGGCCAGGCAGGCGTCCGATCCCTGGTACGCCACGGTGGTGCTGCGGGGCTCAGTCACCGGCGGCCAACGCCTCGAGGGCGCTGCCTTGGGACAGTCGGCGCAGGACGTGGGTGGCACCCTGTGGGCCGATGAAGCCGAACGCGAGGCAGAAAATCAGGAAAAAAACCAGGAGATTCCAGACTTCTCTTGCTGCAGAGGTGCAGATTTTATGACCGGAGCCTTGCATTCTGTCGTGTCCGTCCTTCGAGCGGAAGGGTTTCGAGTTTCCCTCTTGCACCATTTGTGCGTTCCTTGTTGATTTGATTTGTGGGGTCTGAGTTCGGAATGGAATCCTCGCCTCCAAAGACCAAATCAACCAATTCAGATGTGACCGCCTGCGACCGGGATCGCGTCCACCGTTTGGGAGCCGATTTCTAATGGTCATCGACATGAGGCGAGGGGTCCTGAAAAACCATAGAACGGCATGCGGTGGATGAGGGAATAGCCTGCGGTATGGTGATTTTATATAGCAAAGCAGTATACAGCCTGCTGCTTGTCAAGCCTGGCGATGAGTCGACGTCCGCAGGAGGCACGAGAGGCTGCTCTGCGGACTTTGTTGGATCAACTTCCCAGGAGAAGCCTTGGTTGGGCTCAGCACGAAAAAGGCCAACGAGCAAAACCTGGGTATGACATGCTGTGACCACGAACTCACCTCATCTTTTCGAAAGACAAAAGCCCCCCCAAAAGATTCTTGTAATCTCGACGTAGGATTAATAAACGGGGACCCCCCCTTCAAGGTCAACAAGGTCAACAAGGTCTGAGATTGGAGGTATCTGAGGACCACATCCCCTTAATAAAGATGATGACCTGATGATGGATGATGAGATGAGGACCTGGACCTGATCATGGATGATGGTTGATGGGATTCTGTGCCATCAGAAGCCATCAAAAGGATTGGTGAGCAGGATGAGGCAGTTGAGAGGTGGTGGTGAGAATCAGGAAGATGAGGAGATGAAGACATTGAATACTAGCAAAAAAGAAAAACATAATGAATTATAGATACAATAGTAAACTATTTTTTTCTGGGGCAGCTGGGATTGATTAATAGGGGGAGGTTTCTGGTAGAGACAACAATTTATTAGGGTGATGGCAAGGTGGAAATCTAGGTTTTAAATTAGTTTAGTATTGGGGGGGTCGAGCTGGGATTGATTAATAGGGGGTGGTTACTCAATCCTATGTCAACATTATGGTAACGTCGTTTTTTATTACTGTACTGACTACAGCAATCTATATTCTAATGTGCATCAACAGTGAACATGAGAGCAGACCTTTGTTGATACTTTTGTTCCTTCCAAAAACTCAAGACGGCCAACCAGTCTTTTCTTTGGCCACCCTGACGACCGATGCGCCCTTTAGATACAAAGTCCTGCTAGCGGATGCGGGACCTTTGCGTGTTTTTAGTTTCAAAACATTCTACATAAGCTTTTGAGTGTGCTCCTTGATTTTCTGGAGTAACCAAATAGGAGGCCATTCAACATCTGGGCCTTTTCCCCCTTTTTCCTGTGCCTGGGCTTCCACAACCCAGGCAATCAGATACAATCAGTCGCCAGGCTTGTGCAAGCTACTGAAGCCAGGAACTGATATGATGAAGCAAACGACTCCTTAGACTCTTTGCAGGAGCTGCTTTCCACCTACCGAGACTCCTACCAGGCGCACGTGCCGTGCGAAAAGGACAGGTCACGTATACGGGTAAGCGGTAAGCGTGCGGAGAACAAAGAAATTGGAGATGCGATTTGAACCATAAGATTGACCGCTGGATAACATGGTTTTGTTATACGTTAAGTTATGTCTTTTTCATGGCTTGGCTTGGTTGTTTGGACAACAGCAGCGGGGGGTGTAGAAAAACCGATCGAGTTCCACGAGATGCTGGAGATGGATCACTTTTTCCGATGCTCTTACATGTCAGTTTCTGCAATTGGCTGCCATCACACCCCATTGCGCTTACTCCCGAGTCTAATCCCATGTCGGACCCCGTGGTGATGTTACGGACCCCGTTTGGAAGCCCCGACGCACCCATGTTGGAAGCGTCAGTTTGAGCCACCACCCATGTGAGCGCTCAGGTGACCTCTGTAATATATGCAGGTCGTACCAAGTGTGAGCTCAACGCGTATTTCAACTGTCAAAGGCTCCAGATCAAGTAGGGACTGTACAGCTTTAAGACAAAATATCAGGATTCACCTATCGTGTCCGCACTGCAGCCCGTATACGGGCGCCTATACCCACCGCTTGTCGGCCACGTTTCGGACACGCAGATGAAGACGAACCGCCCAATTCTGCCGTTCCGGAACGGACGGACCTGCCAGTTCAAAAGTGAGTCCTCCAAAGACTTGATAATACGACCTAGTAGCTTCTTGTTACTAGTAGCGATAGTCTCTAACCTAAGAGAGATGGCCTCCACCTATTAGCGTCCTTGTTGCTAAGTATATTTAGCACTTCGCAGAGGACCTTGTTGATTGTGTTTGACTCAGCTAAGCCGTGCCTTGACTTAAAGCGAGGCCACAGACGGCTGAAGCCAAAGGAAAGGTGTCCCGCTTTGTGACGCTTGGCCAGAGAGAAGCAGTGCGAATTCCCTGAAAAGAAAGCAGAAGTCGCATACAAAGCACCCACACAAGATTCAGGAGTGTTTGGTGCTTGTAATGTAGGGGTTGTTGATCAGTTGACCTGAAAACAGATCCAGTCACAACTTGGATGATCTCGGATTTCTTGTACTTGTTGTTATTTTGCTGAATTGATGATTTTTTGTATATGATATCTGGGAAGTTGAACCCGATCTGCCAGGAGCTCCAAGGAGCGGTTGTAGCTCCACGACTTCAGCAATAGGAAAAGAGCCCAGCAGGACCTCCAATTTAGCAGGACCTAGAAGGCCCAGAAAAGAGCTTAAAGAGCCCATGGTAAACATTGAGCAGGTTGCGCAAGAAGTTGTCTACCATTTTCTTTGATGGCAGTGGGCCAAATAAAATCTAGGAACAAGTGCATCGCTTCTAGTAACAAGTGCCTTACTAAAACCATAAATCAGAGCCACATTCCATTCATTCGTCCGCGGTCCATCACCGGTTCCATGTCCCGTTCCGACATGCCTGCCGAACAGAAAGGAAACCCAGTCCCCTCGGTTGAAGCAGCACAGGTTTATGGTCTCATGTCTCATGTCTCATGTCTTCGACACGAACCAAAGCTTATCACATGTCTTTGCTACAGGTGTCATCTTTCGTGAGAGAGAGAGAGATTAAGCACAGTGACAGTGGGATTCCATCCTCTCATGTTCGGAATGCGCGCATCAGATATGAACACCCTCGCATATATATATATATAGTCTTGTACGTTTGTAACCGACCTTTATCCAAAACCCATGTAGCCCTCAGCCCCTTTAGATCAAGAGGGGGCTGCTGCGGGGCCATGTCAAGCACAAGTTGCAGCTCTAGCAGTTCCAGTGAGGAGGCTGGTAGTGGTAGTGTGAAGGGCACTTGTCTTGGTTTTGGTTTTGGAATGTGTGTGGTGTTTCTTTCTGGGTTAGGGGTGCGTTGAAGGATCTATATACACCTCAATGCCTCATCGACTACACTGAAGTTGGCCCACAAATCTTGGAAGCATCTGGAAACTTTCCTGCAGTTTTTAATGAGCGGTTTCCTTTTTTTGGTTCGCCCCACTTCCTTTGATTCCTTCGCATTTCAGGATTGAAGCCATGGTTTGACAATCTGGTGGGAACATTCACCTACGCCAGTGATTGCATCTCAGCATATCTCGGCGGTGCTGAGAGTAGTTGAAGGTTCAAGCTGTGTGGTTTTGGCCTTGGGTCCATGCTGAGGTAGTGGCGCAGATGCGCCATTTCACGCGCTGGATATGTTATTTCACGCTGCAGGAAAACTTGAATCACTGCAGTTCCGGTCAGGGCCTAACCTGTGAGGAACTGTTTTTTTGCTGCACCACAGTTGGCCTTGGTGGGTGTCCCAGGTCTGCATCCGAGATACACCCAAAGAAAAGGTGGTTCCTCAAAGCCAATGCAGGGCGAGTTGGGGAGAAACTGCGGTTACATTTTAGTCATATCATATCATATTTTTTTGCCTCGAGTTTGATGGGGAAGTTGGCATCGACGGGTCTTAACTGGCATTTGACAAAGGATCTGCTCTGATATCTTCACCAAAGAGGCGGACCGCCTACCAATCTATGATGCTACTTGCCCGCCTATGAGAGTTGAATTTCATCAGAGTAACTTAGCGACGACTGCTGCAATTGCGTGGGGTTCTGAGGCATCTGCCTATGTAGCAGGCTTTCCCTGTACACCGTACAGCCTGCTGAGCGTTACCAGGCGCATGTTGCACGATGTGAACGCGCAACAATTGTTTCGTGTCCTCAAGCGGCTTCGTCGATACCGTCCAAAGGTTTCTTTGCCAGAGTTGGAGATTGAACCTTGTGACATTGCGCCTTTCCATCTTCAATGTATTTCTTGATTGCAGTTTTCTCCTGGCTCTCTGCTAAGGTAATTATCCTTGAAAATGTTCTTGGCTTTCAACCCATCCTCAAGAAGATTTTGGCACTCATCAAAGCCAATATTCCAGGGCAATTTGGTTGCGCTTTGGGTTTGTTTGTTGCATTAATTTGCTCACTACCTGGGGCGATTGGAAGTGGAGTTTCCTAGGTATGATGTTTGCACCTTCGTTTTGTCTCCGAGCCTTGGCTTCTATGGGAAACTCTGTGGGAATGAAATACAATGGTCACGGGGCAAATGTTCTTGATACCTTCTCAGGACATTCTTTGGACAACCTTTGTCCAGGCGCAGGATCTTTATCATTATGGTTCGTGAGGATTGCTTACGTGAGTTGGATGGGGATTTGGAGCAACACATCCTGGAAACCCTGATTGACATGCGTCAACCGCCCCAACACAAATGGTCCCTTGTCAAACCAAATTTGTCAGGATATTGAACATGTTTGCGATGGTTGGGGGTCTCTCTGTCTAGTCCCTGCGTGTTGCTGAGGCAGGATTTGCTGTTGCCGTTCAACCACTGGGCAGTGAAACAGGATTGTAAGAGAAGAGAGGAGCAACGGCTTGTCAATTCTGTGAAGTTACTAGGCTGAACACTCCACTCCGAAGTTACTTGTTTGAAGTTACTAGGGTCAAACATGTTCAAACAACTTGCACCCTCAGGCCAGTGGACCGATCGGCAAAATGGATTCAACAACATCGGGACTGGGCTATGGACCATGAGGCTTCATGAGTGACAGCCATGTTCACTAGGCATCAACTGCTTCATGGGTATTGAGTTGATGTGTGAATGTCATCCGAATAGGTGGATGCCGCTGCCGCCCACAAAAGATTTGTGGCCCAATTTCCAAAAGCAGTCCGATATATCACCACCCATCGAGAAATGCAGGCTGGGATTTGTAAACGTCTCTTCAACGATCTCTATATTGGGTCACCTCTCACGACAAATTCTGTTTCCCTGCTACCTGCGAAGGCAGCGGCGCTTCTAACAAGCATCCATGAAGATGTGGAGGTGCTCAACACAAGCCAATCCCTGCGGCAAATGCCTTTTGCGGGCGCCGACAAACCAAGTCTTCCTTGCCTAACGCTCGAGCCCTACACACACAAGCTCTCAGCTGTTCAGTTTCTGAATCACCATGAAGAACCTCTTGACACCACTAGTAAGTGAGACAAACAAACTCATGTGAAGCCACTTTGAGGCCCAAAGGAAAATGGCTGGTGCTTGGCGATCATCAGCGGTACCTTTTGGGTCGTGAGGTGATGACCCTTATGGGGTTTCCACTTCATCGGATGAACACTACTGAAGTCAGCGATGCAGAAGCACGCATAAATCAGAACTTTGTTGTGGTGTGGCATGAAACCCAGGAAAACTATTTGTATCAGGAAAACTCATTCTGGCATCTCAGGATCTCCATGACATGGGGGGCAACTCCATGTCAGTCCGTGTGCTGATGGCTCTGCTTGCTGCAGCTCTGGGCGCTACACGGCCCGATAAGATGGTGCAGTCTTGAGGAAAAATGGATTGATACCGGTATGCACAACAATATCATATGGGTATGCAACAGTGCACAATGGTATGCATCAAAACTTGGTACTCCACCGGCTCAAGTTTGATGCATAACCATTTGGTGAAAGTTGAAGTGTTTTGAACGTTTATACCTGTAAGCTTACCAGCCATGTAGTGAGACAAGTATACTGTATACTAGTGTGCTACTATTCTTGTCTATTCTTTGGGTCTGCCATGGCCCTGCTGCGTTATGATGCTGACAACGATGTTGTCATGACATGTGGTTTGGGACGATATGATGCCTCTTCCACATCATCGGAGTCATCGGACTCTGATGAACAGCACCTCATCTGCAATCTACCAATTGCAATGTGTGTGTGCCAGATTCAGCTGCAACCAGCTATTAATTGGTTCACTGTGAAACCAGGCAAGGCAGTGACATTGATTTGGATGCTGCTCTATATACAGACCCAGATTCTTCTGAATCTGGTTCAGATGGTTCTGATGATTCCAGTGATGGCTCTGAGACTGAGATGAGGGGTCGAGTAGAGATCTCGAGTCACCGGCTGGAGTGCATGCATGGTGTGGCATCCAACAAAGATAGGGGGTCTGTGTCAAAGTATGCAAAGAACGGTTTTTCCAAAGCCCGACTCAAGAGTGCTTTGAGAACACCAAAGTGTGAATGTCGTTGCCGAGTACCACTTCGATCGCTGCTTCGAGTGTGCATTGCATTTTGGATGCTTACAAAGGGTGGCCAGGACACAGTCCTGTGGACCATCCAACAGGAGTACCCCGGTTCCAAGAAAGACTGGTATATTGAAGGACTGCAGGGGTGTGCACAACTTATGATTGACAACATCTCAACACTGGGCCTGGAAAAAAAATCAGTTTACCCTGAACATATTGAACATATTCTCCATGCAGGACACCACGTATGCAAGGTTGCCTGGATGTACCTCATCGGAGTAGGCAAAAAACGTCTCTCTCGATGCAAAGACACATGCTATGGTAAAGACGGTAGGTCTACTTTTGGTCGATACTTGGTGACATTTGATGTTGTTCTGAATCTGATCCATTTGTATTATAGCCAGTGTGGAATCCAAATCAAATCCTGGCCACGAGTCACATCTCTCAGGACTGATCGGCAAACCAGCTCACCAAGCGGCCTCAGTGCGGGCATTCCTACTGCATATGTACTGGTCAGCTGCAGAACCCATGACAAAAGAGTCACTGTCCTGCAAGAGTTTATTTAATCCATGTCTCACCATGTACTTTAAGGTTGGGTGTAACATGAAAAGATAGAATCGTCCATATTCGAATCTTAGGGTGGCGTCCAAGACATGTTTGAAGCAAGCAGACGACAAGCTCAGAGAGGAGCTATTACAGCGGCTTGTCGACGCCCACTTGATGAGCCCCTTCCTCCAGGTGGGGCTCAACAATGACCCCACCAAACTCCCGCTTCGTGAACTGCCACATTCATCGTGGTCTGAACTTTTTCTAGTATACCAGAGCTATTGCCGGATAAAAACAGAGACAGCTGCATGTCGCTCGACATTTTTCCAAATTGTGGGGGAGTGGAAAGTCTGCCTGCGATTCCACAAAAAAACACAGCACGCGCAGTGCGCAACATGCGCACACCTCCGATCCCTGCTGCAAAACACCAGTGAGACTTAGTTGATCTTAGTTGCGTGTCAAAATATTATGTCATGGGTCAATGGTAAAAAGTAATAAGGGGGAAAGCAGCCACACTCATTCCCGCCCAGGATTTCAAAGAAGAAACTAGGATCTCGGACCAGCTGCTCGCTCACTACACACAAACCTGGAAAGACAGGCAGATTTACTACATGGCCAAGGAGAGGGCCAAGGTGCAAAGGGACTTGATGACAATCATAATTGACTCATACGACCATGCGAAGATGTCTTTGCCAAAATGGCCAAATGGAAGAACACCCAAGCGCTCGCTGTACGAAAACACAAGAAGCCATTGGGAAGAGATTGGTAACCTTTGTTTGGTGTATTGATTACAATTCATTCAGTCATATTGGTCCTTGCATTCATTGCCCACTGCCGTCTTCACTGAGGGACCTATTTAACTTTGACTGGGTGCATTGTGCACGGTGTGGGTATATTCATGTACATGTCGGATGAAGGGATGGCAGGAGGATCAAATTGGACCATTGAATGTGTGCCTCACTATATTTAGTGAATTATTGTGACAGTGCAAGTCTTGGAATCTTGGCCATGCTACTTTGAGTGAACTAGCACCCATCTTCTAAGTTGATGAAATCCATCGACCATGCTTGGGCCAAGATGCGTTCACTCAACCGAGAAATGCCGAGAGAGTTACCTGGCTGAACTCACACTTACAAGCCAGGGTTGAATGTGGACACCACAAGAACATTGTCCTGGGAAATGAGGCTGTGGATCCAGGGTGACAACACCCCAAAAGAGTTGAAGAATGGTTTCATTGGCAAATGGGCATGCATGATGACCCAGTCGGGATACTTCAAGAGTGTGTCCCACCACCATATGGTGGTGGGACACACGCATGAGGACATAGGCCTGGACCACAGCTGGCTGTCAAGCAACTACTGATGGATGTGATTCTTGTCTTTGGAAATCCCTTGTATATAAAAACGCACCTGTTCAGATGGTGTCTTCTCCCTCGTCACCGCCGCGCTTCGAGCAGAGAAGGAGCTACTGACACCCAGCGACATCATAAGGTTTCATGGCATTGGTTGATTTCCATGTCCCACGCTAAGTTCTCAGGCAACTTGCTTAGCATTTTGCTTTGGAGGTGCTTGCAAAAGAAGCTCAACCCCCTGTTCAGCAAAAGCGGCCTAGCACTTCACATTGAGCACGTCGACACGGTAGCATGTCTGCAAGCTGCCTGAGTCACAAGCTAACTGCCAGTCTTTCAAGGTCCTTTCAAGGTCCCACTCCCATGTTTTATCCAAAATGCCAACACATCAAGGTGCGAAATTGGTGCAAGCTGATGCCAACAACATCTTCCTTGAAGAATGCCTATCTGGGTCGCAAGACGGATGAACAGAACAACATGAAAGTTCCCCAGTCATTCTCCTTCATGTGCCGCCAAGGCTTGGCTTGGAACTCCCCCAAAATTAAGTATCCAACTGACAGTCATGTGATTGGCACTTGGACTCTCCATTGTTTCCCTGTCAGACTTACCTGGTCAAGGGCATGGCCTTCAAATCGATGAGAACCTACCACGACGTCTTCGAACAGCTGGCTCATTGAAAGATGTGTTTGCAATGGTCAAGGGGTACATGTCTGACCAGGAATTGATTCAGCCACCGCTTTTGGTATATCCTGAAGCCTTTCTAGATGGCACAGAAAGGTTCCTGAACCAAATCAATAGCACAGATGAGGTGGTCACCCAGAACTTAGACGGTGAACGCGCTGCAGAGCTTGAAGCTTTGGCAGAAGCAATTGCCAAAGACTTTCCGTCTTTTGAGAGAACCGCGCGATATTATCGTAGCTTGATAGACATGGCTAGATCCAGAAAGCCTTTCTCAAGGCTTGCATTTTTGGACGCTGGGCCAATGATTGGGAATGGCCTTGCGGAAGTTCAAGTGCCAGAGCGACCGCCTGAACCTATGAACCATTGGTTGCGGGTCGTGTTTCATCATTCTCGGGGATGATCAGTATGCCACAGAGCTGCTGAGAGTGGGGTTTGCTGATTGTGGGGTGTTGGATTTGGAGTAAAAGCTTGGAGGCTGTAGATTGAAGTTTCAACAAATCAGCACGTGATGTCTATTTGGTTCATGCTTGAAACATTGGTTCACATTTCCTGGCTCCAGGGTCTTTTGCAGATTCTTGTTTTGCTGGCTGTGCCTCACATTTGAGTCATGGCAGCTGCTGCTGCTGTGAAAAAAGAAGTTGGTGATCCCCACGAACAACTGCTAGCTTACTTTGAAACCGTCCTGTCCTTGGTTTCAAGCTATATTAGTGGCCACTTCTGCTTGATTCCGATGTTTGTTGAACTATCCATGGGTTATTTCCTGTTGCAAGGTCACTGCAAACAAGAATCTCGGAGAGCACGTCGAAGATGTGCTAGGTAACCTCGATCTGAGGATGAAGGCCGTTGTTGTCTAACTGTTGTCTATTGTTTGCAGTGACCGCCATTTAGTTCATTTATGAGTGAAACTCCAAAACCATGAATGGGGGTGACCGGTGTTGCGCAGGTGTTGAATCGCTTGGTGATGGAACGATCTGCTGACACGGATCCGAAGCCAACATTGACGTTGGTTCCACAAGCCAGCTTGTCTGAGTTTTGGCTCCCGCTAAGTGCATTTCATCTGGGCCAAGCAGCGAAGAATGGCTGTGCCGGGCTCAAATAATTACTCTGGTCTTGATGTTTGACATACTGACATACTTGTCTTGATCTTTTCTTTATGTCAACCCTGCAGATTGGCCACAAACCGAACAATGCAGACTACACTTCGGCGAGTTTTTGCAAGGATACCGTTCGTCAGCGGAATCTGTGGAGACACGGTTTCCCTTTGCAGACTCCTCGAGGAAGGTAAATCCTTTCTCGGTGTGCTTCAACGATGGATTCACAAAGGTGCTTCTAATGACAAGCATTTGCTGCTTCATCCACGAGCTGGATTCATGGCAAGTCAACATCTTGCAACACATCACTTTAAAGAGTTTCCTTTTGCCTAAGTTGGGCTTTACTTTTGGTCAAGGTGACTGAAGTTGCTGTTTCCCTAAGGAGTGGGATGATGAAGTCTTGGACATGCCACAAGTGTCCAAAATGCTGGAGAGTTTCAGGTGGATTCGTTGCAGCTTCACCTATTTCTCCAACCCAAGTCATCACTACCTTCATTCCCTGCGCGCCTCCAATGCAAATTGACTATAGTTGGCTTCAACCCAACCCCATCACGGTTGTTTCATGTTTTGCCTGAATTAAGGTGTTGGCTTTGTGACGAGCGAGAAGCAATCACCAAGTGCGCTTGATTTCCTTGGCGCCATAGGCCAGGCTGTGTCTGTGGAGCGGCGGCAGGCTCACACCAAGCCCGGCACTAGTAAAGCGCTCAAGGATCTTTTAAGCAAGTGCGTCTCTGATTTCAACAAGTTATGTACCGTGAAGTCCCATCGAATCGACACACGCCGCAAGTCTTTGATATACAACTTGACACTCGCCTGAGTCTAGGTGGCTGTGCTGTTCATTCAGTGCTTTGATTTAAGCTGTTCAGCGGTTCATGAAACACTGCAGCAAAGTCAGGATGAGGGCACCACCACAAATGGGCAATCTTTTGCACAATCACTACGACTTGTTCAAGCATGAGACCTCAGGCAGTTTTTTCACTGATGGGCTTACAGTATGATTCAAACAGTTACATAATAGTTTTCTTGGGAGGGTTTTGCAAACAAAGTGCGACTGCTGCAGGAGTTCCCCTGGACCTTTTACAACAAGACTATTGGGTACCAGGGGTGACAAGTCGTCAAGACTGTGCCAAGTATCAGGGCAAGCAATTGTTTCGTGAGATCCTGCACAATTCAGGGGAGACTTGCTTGCTTTGGCTCACTCGGCTGACAAAGGACCAGTTGTGTGCCATCCAACTTTGGGCGTTAACGTTTTGATTTGTTAACTGTTAAACTGTTAAACCTTGACACTCGCTGCAGCAGGATTTTGAGAGAAGGGTGCACAAAGAGTCAACGAACAAGGCGAAGGTCACCTTGGGGTTTTGTTCAAGTTTCAACCACCACACCACTGTAGCTGTACTTTATGTGACCACTTGTCCCTCATGTATACCAATTCAGCCCACCCCGTTTTGGGCGCCCTGTAGAAAGCTGCTCAGCTTGATGATGAGCAAAGTGTGGCGCTCTATGACATTTGCTGTTTGTGGATTTGGCTGCGAGAGCGCATGCAGAAGGCCTTTTCTGGTGACATTGTTGCCCAGCATGAACAACTGTTCAGCAAAGGGAAGCCTGGCTGTGAATTTACCTTTGGAACTCACATTAAATCATCCTTTTAGGATGGTCCATGACATTTCAAACAAAACCCGTCAAACTTTCCAAAACCCATTTGGCTGGCGCCAGCCAAATGATTAGAGTGTTTTGTGATTGGTTTCCCACGAAACCCGTCGCAATTTCCAAATTGAGGTTGGCTGGCGCCAAAGCAATAAAAGCAATCAAAGTCTGACCCAGAAAACAAGATCCAAAATGTGACTGGTTTCCCACGAAACCCGTCACAATTGTAATGAACAACGCTAGAGGGAATCACTTTCTTCAAGTTAAAATAAGTTCATTGAAGTGATTGGTCGCTTCTAGAAAAAGGCTTTTGTGATTGGTTTCGTGGGAAACCCGTCACATTTTGAAGACCGCTTTGGGGATCAAATTGTGATTCGTTTTGTCAGGTTTTTCTATTTTTTTCCATCCTGGCCGAGGAGCCTGGACACAGATTTGGGCGCCGTCCTGAAGGCGGCAGAGCCGTTCGAGTGGGAACGCATCCCATTCATACTTGAGGTGAGGCCTGGCCAAAGACCTATAGCACCCACAGGAAACATCGTAATATGGTGTTTTTCATGAGTTGCTTTATTCATTCTGGAGTAACAAGGCTGTAGAACCATGGAGTACCCATTCAAGCCTATTTAAGTTTAAGTGTCTTGCATATTGCAATATTCCAAATCTCCGAGAGAAGTTTGTATACTATATAATTGGACTTATAGGGCTGCAAGGTCTAAAACATACCCATTCACTTGGGATTACCCTGTAGATCCGTGGATCCTCCATTGAAGAGTTCATCGTGCAAGCGCAAGATCGCCAGAAGAACGCGCATTCCAAGTCCATGATGGCAGGATTTCAGAGTTGGGTTGAACAGCTACAAGCTGACCAAGTGACATATGAGAGCCAGCGGATCATGCTGCTAGTCTGAGATTGGATGTCAAGAACATGTTTTGTTTTTGGTGGATATTACTTTCTGTAGGGGGCAGCTATCAACACCCCAAGACTGTGCCATCCTGCCTCACTCTCGGCCATCTCTCTTTTGAGGTCGGAGAAGGAGACTGCGAAGCGTCGGGCAAAGCTCATTGGACAACTCGAGGAGGGGTTTGGGATGGAAAGGGAAACATGTTTTGCAAGGATGAACCTACAGAAAACAAAGGTCTCCCAATTGACTTGAGTGCCCTCTAGGAGCTTCACAAGAGAGCCTGGGATCTGGTTGGGACTTACATGACCGAGAGCCTGAGGATTTTTTCAGGTCTAGCGAAGGAGGCAGAGTCGACTGTCCTCCCAGTGATCGCGACATGGGTGGACGAGGTCTTCAACGACACTCCAGAATGCAGGGCCGCGGACGACCATGGAGTATTTCTTTGGGTCAACTTGCCAGCCTGCGGGGTGCTTTCAGTGCATCGATATGAATGGGTGATTACCGCCATAACCAACATCTTGGCAACTTATCGCAGAAACGGGGTATGCATCATCGTGCATCCTAATCGCGGTCAATCGGCAGAGAGGATAGGGATAGGGTTTTATCGGTTGAGCCTCTTTGTCCCACACTCTTCCCTAGATGTCTTTCCTTTGACCCAGTCCATAGAGCTTGACCAAACAAAATCACACAATCAAACAAACCCACTGTTGATTATCTCAAGGGTTTCAACAACTTTTGGACGTGGTTTTCTGGGGATGAAGTCGAGGAAAACAAAAGTGCTCCATTTGATGCTTCAAGCATGCCCTGCAAGGAAATCGTGCAAGGATGAGTCTGAGGATGAAGTCAAGCAGGAAGCTGAGGATCCGGTCAAGAAGGATGAGCCTGATGATGATGAAGATGAAGAAGCTGAAGAACACTTTGGCCTTAACCATGAAGACGCTGACATTCGTGACATGAAGTACAAGCTGGAGAAGCTTGGCTGCATGTCGTCTCCGGCTCAAACATGTTTCAAAGGTAAGGTTTTCCATATGTTACCTGTTACCATCATCAGCAAGGCAAACCAATGAACACACATTAAACAGTGGCAATAATGTAAACCATCCGCTTCACCCAATCTTGCCAATGGCAGCCCAAATACCCCTTGAAACGCTTGAAAACGTTCCTCTTGTTGTTGTTCTTTGCGCTTTTCCTTCTTCTGGAGCTATATATGATTGTATAAACTGCATAGATATCTCAACCGCTAGAATGCTCTTTGTGTCTGGAGTTATGCACTAAGTATGTCACAAGATATCCAAAACAAATTGAAACCTTGCAGGAAGGACCTATCTTTGAAGGAGCGCAACTTATTGATTCGGAACATCACATGGGTGTTTGATCAGGCTACTTGGAAATGCCTATCTGCTTATTGTCATTTTTGAAAGGTGAAGTAGCTGGGAATATAGTAGGTTGCAAAAGTATTGTGTTCACTTTCCATCCTGTCAAGCCCAAGGAAACCATCTACGGCCGTCGTGAAGGTGCCCTTACTGGCCTTGCAGTGCTCCATCGTGACAAAGCCAACACCTTCCGAGGAACAGCTGGCTTTAAGGGGGCTGTCATCCGTGATGTGAAGATGCTTCCTCGGAATGCCATGTGGAAGCCGCCCGTTTTTTGGCTTTTCTGAGGCACGTTCTCTATCGTTTTCTCTGAGATGCCCCTTTTTTTTCCAAAGATTTGTGCTAATGTGTGCCAATCAATTTGGCTTGAGTCCTGAGGCTAGCAACCAAACCCCACACTTGGGGAGAGCGTTCACAGACACTCAGGAGCTTCGACAGGCAGGTTGTCAAAACTTGCAGGTTATTATATTGTGATATTTTGGTGTAGGTTTTTTGTATCATAAGGTCGTTCAAGATCTGCACTCTCCTTTGTTCTATTTGTTTGCCGAAAACCAACCTGATGAATCGATGAATGTTGTTTCACCCTTCCTGGAGCATCAAGGTGGCAGGAGGTTGTGACTTTGTTCGAGCCACCCTCAAAACTTGGGTCCCAGCGAGCATGCAAACAACAATGGTTCTGGATCTCCTGACCTATGATGCCTTTCCAGCATTGGCAGTGCTGGAGGACTGGTGTGACTTACTGACATGTTTGTTTATGGTTGTTTAAACTTGGCCTGGCTCCCCATTGCTATTTAAACCACCAATGCATGAATCAGCAAACCCATTGCCAAAGGAGGTGGCAGATGGCAGAAGGATCATGTGTGGCTCCGTGGTCCTGAACGGTGATCCTGGAATGGTGCAGAGTCGAATTGCAAATGCTCTATATGAATCGTGTCGTGCTGGGAACTCTGTGCTACCGAACTTTCCAAGCTTTGACACAGTGGTGCAAGCTCTACGAGAGAATGGCACCTCCACCCCCACTGTGACCTACAAGGTTTGTGTGGCGAAGCCCAATCGGCTTGTTGTCCTACAGTCGTTGGCCCGCCGCTGGACAGAATACGAGCAAACCAAGGACGAAGCCACCAAGCTCATTGAGGAACACAACAAGCACTTCAACATTGATGGTGACTTCATGGAAGATGATGAGAGGACTGCGACCTCCAAAATGTTCCACCATGTTCCACCCTTGTTTGAATTTGGTTTCATTTTGGAGATGAGCATCTCTGAGCCCACCTGACTGCCCATTCCCTTCTGTAGGCCTGCCAAACCTGAAGCTGCAGAACGGCCATCGAAGAAGATCAAGTTGGCAGACCTGACAACATGCACAGAGGCGGACATCTCAAGCTTGACCAAACCGTATCTTGATCAAAACCCCGTCCAATTCTTTTTACTTTATCTAATTCCGACCAAGGCTTTAATGGGTCTCAATGGCAAGGTTTCTGCTTATTGTCATACTTTTTTCTACCATGTTCTACCTGAGGAGCAAGCTCAGCATCAATGGATCTGCCGAGCTGGTTACTGATGAATCAGGGGAGAAGCTCTTTCTGGTTAGCCGTTCTCGCAATCAGTTTCTGCAGCACCGGGAAATGTTTCTTGGTTTTGCTTCAATTTGGGAAACATGTTCTCAAGATGTTTCTTGAATCCACCCAAACCTTCTACAATTGATATGTCAGCGGAGCATCAGGTTCAGCTTTGGATCTGGTGAGTGGAGAAATGGAAGTGATGCTCAACTTGATTTAGGGAAATGCAAATGCCTCTCAAAACCCAGAGTTCAATTTGCCAATTTAACTTCCCCTGGAAAGCCGGCCAAACCAAGGAAGCCACTGAAATTTCCAGTGACCCAGAGGGTCGATGGTTTTCGTTCCACATTGACGTCAACGCTATTCTCTTGATGGAGAAAAAAGGGATGCCTAACCATTTACAGAGCTTGCCATGTGTGGACAGCCCCACTGATCTAAGCACCATCATCCGTGAACTGGAGGATGCGGGAGAGGCCAGAATTGGGAAAAGGTATGAAAAGGTTTTGTAGATTGATCCATATGTTTCCCACAATCTCCTAGGGGTATACATGGGCATACAGTATAACATATTCCCATCAGATCCCGTCAGTGTTTGATGCTCTTTTAAATGTTGACGGGTATCCATGAAATCCCTCAATGATCCTCAATGCCTTGACTCTTACAGTGTTGACTTGCCCCTGCAAGGTGAAGATTGGAGTTAGCCACCATTCCATCAATGCGTCCCACGACCAGCTGACATCGGAGAAAGCTCTTGTCTTTGTCGCAGGGCCCCCAAAGGGTGATGAGGAGGAGGGCAAGAAAAAGAAAAAGAAGAAGGCCAAGAAGGATAACACAATCAACGCGAACAGCTTTGGGAGTGGCCTCTCCTTCAGCAAGTTCAAGGGGAACAAGAATTTCATTATTGGCTATCGTTGCAGGCTGGGTGTTTCCCAGTTCACAACAACACGGATATCGAAGTAACAGTGACATTAAATTTTATGACCTCAATAACAACAACTGCACCTCATGTGAACCAAGGGGTGTCAACAACAGATAGCAGCAATATCAGCAAGAACTGCAGCAACAACAGCAACAACCACAACACCAATGGCAATAACCAACGTCACAATGACAGCAGCACCACCACCAACTACAAAAACAGCAGCAACAACAACAAAAATAACAAGAAGAAAATCATACACATAACAAAGAAGAATCCTGATACTAAATAGAAGAAGCGGGAGAATAAAAAAATAATTAGAAGAAGCAACATAAAAATACAAGTAGAATGATAAGAACACACTATAATTATATAAACTAACAAAAAGAACAAATAAAATGCAAACTAGCAGCA
>CAXAMN010022786.1:0-21243 GCA_963970005.1 Durusdinium trenchii | reverse complement strand
AATTTGGGATAAGTTGCAGCAAGGTGGAGAACACCATTGTCTTCAGGGACTGTAGTGTTACCCTGCCAGAACAAGAACAGCTCGGTGGCCTCTTGATCAAGTCCCCTTGGCTGTTCATGTCCCAATGAACTCAGAAGAAACTGTCCCAGAATGGGCCTTTGCAGGTGTGCCACGCTTGCAACACGTTAGCGTCGAGTCAGGGATCAGGCTCATTGGTGCAGAGGCGTGGCAAGATTGCCGGCAACTCCGCATTGTCAAACTGCCGGCCACAGTGGTAGGCATTGCAGATAATGCCTTTCGGGACTGCAAGCTCCTAAATAGTGTCTTGGCTCCAGGTTGTCGCGACTTTGGTTACAAAGCCTTTTCGGAATGTTGTTCCTTGCAGCGTGTGTATGCATCGGGTGGAGCTGTAAACGTGTTCAATGGGGAAACTAATTTCGGGCAATACCTCTTCCAAGGGTGCATCAACCTTGCAGAGGTCACCGTGAGTGAGCTTCCATCCCCCCGATCTGAATTGAACGGGTTAACCCTGCAAGACAGGACCAGAGAGCTAGCTCCGGGCTGCCTCAGCTCTACAGGCATCTACACACTTGCTCTCCCAAAGCACTTTGTAGCCATAGGAGCGCACGCTTGTGACAGTTGTCGACTGCTTAAGAGTGTTGACCTCTGTAACACCATGATTGAAGAAATTCCGGAATTCACTTTTGGCCACTGCACTGGCCTTCGGGAAGTCTTCCTACCGACAACTCTCCATACAATCCGAGTTAAAGCCTTTATGAGCTGTGCCGCCCTTGTTGAGCTTGCCATTCCGCCTGCTCTCAAGTATATTGGAAGTAGGGCTTTCTTGGACTGCACTGCCCTTCGAAGGCTGGTCAAAATGCCCGGAACACGCAGATGGCGAGGGGTTTATGCTGAAGAAAATGCTTTTGCCATCTGTCCGGCCATGAAATGGCCACCCTGGCTGCATATGATCCCAGACATGGGCTACACCCCTGGTTTAGGATAGAAGATCATCCCTCCATCCACAGCTGTCGTGGCCCTGCTATCAATTTTGTTAGAGTCTCCATGCGAGCCTTAGCTCGGGTCCGGAGTAGGCCAACAATTGCGAAACAGTACTCCTCAACACGAGTAACTAACCATAGTTGCCCTCCGTTATGCATGGAGTAAGTGCCCAGAGGCTGTCGGATAGAGAAGGGTCTCGGCGTGGCGGTGATGTCGACAACTGCAAATCCTCCACCTGCCAGACACATTAGTCGGTCACTGGTTTAGGTGTCAAATGCTACGGGTTGTGGTCGCCCCAAGATGCAAGTTTTTCGGCACCATAGCATACGATGACCTATAACGCAAACGACCTTTGGCGAGAAAACTATCTAGACCCAGCCTCAACGAAGCTACGCTTCAGAGGCAGGAGAGAAGCAAGTGCGACGTGAGCAGTGAGTTGAGCCAAGTGCCAGTTTTCGAGCATTAGAAAAGGAGGATTTCCAGGCATATACGGCAAGCAAAATGCAAAGACACCAAGTAGAACCATGACCTCTTCTCGCCATCCGCTGCGAAGTGAGCCGATAGGAGCGAGAACCTTAGTTCTGCGTTCCTACACGGCGGGTGGTAGATAGTGGCAGTGAAGGATGCCCAGGGGGAACCTTAGTTCCCGCTGTTGATGTCCGACATTTCCAATTTTGTACAAAGAGGTACAGATATCATGCTAGGAGAGCTCAATGTTTCACAGGTTTCACACGGGCCTTGCACGCACCTCTCACTTTTTGCCATTACACAGCGCCTCACAGACTCAAGTGACATCCCCTTTTGGCACCGTTGAGTGCCGAAGGGTGTTGGGTCTGCCTCCCCACGGGGAGGTGGTGCCCGGTTCACCCTTAGCTGCAGGCTTCTCTCGCTAGGAATTGCCGCCGTATTTGAATTCTGTCCGGCAGCATGTGCCTGGCCTTGTATGCGCCACCGGTTGAACGGGTTGTGCTGCAAGTATGGTCTTTTCCACGGATTGCTGCTTAGATCTTCGCACATTCGGTTGGCCTGACTACAACCACTGCTGGAGCATTGCGAGACACCTGACCTGCAAAGTGACCTTGTTTTGCCACACTGTGGTGTGGCCGCTGGTCACCAACACTTGGTAAGGAAAGTCCGTTTGAAGCCTCCTAGGCGGCTTTCCATGAACACAGCTTGCGCTGCAGTCCTTTTCTTTTGCGAATTCAGGCCCACTAATTGCCACTAGTCTCAGTTTCACACGTTTCACCTAGTGTAGAGGGAAGACTACAAGATGGTGGAGTTTCGGCCTGCGGGCTTGGGTGTTTGGTTTTGGGTTGGTTTTGGGGCCTTCGTTCCTTTCTCCACCATCTGTCTGTTCTTCCCTTCCTTCAACGATGACCTGGGCACCATGCCCACACGGCGTCCGTACTCGTGGAAAAAAATCAGCACCTTCTTCTTTTGGCCGATATCCCTAGCCCCCCTTCACCTCCGCGGGCTTGATGCCCTGCTGCTCCATGGCTGTGACCAGGTCAGGCAGGATCTGGACTGGTAGATAGACAAAAGGTCATTGGTGGGTGGCATTTGTTCTCCATACTCCATCCCCCTGACGAAGGACATGATGACAGTGCGCATGAAGGTAAGGGCATCTACATCTTTTTCTTTTGTGGTCTGCGATTTCCCTTCCCCAGTTTGGGCTGCTCCTGTACCCTGATCTCTGTGTTGATTGTCAAAGGAACAGCACCTCGCAATGAAAGCTAGGAGGCCATATTGCCAGAAGCGAGGGCTTGCATAGAGAGCGAGCTGTTTCTGTGTGATGAAAGGGCATGCTGGATGCCCGTTTTTCACGAAAGCGAAGAGGTTAGACAGAGGGGCAGCGAAGGCTTCACTTATGAGGAGAAGATCGCCGATGTAGGCCTGGTTGATCTGATCTGGAATGTCTATAAACGAGGAGCCATGGAGTGCTTGTTCAGTGGCAGGTCACTGTAGATCTGTATTGAGGGGAGCGGCACCTTTTGCCCGTGAGCTTCTCTGGTGGTTCCCGCTGCCTTTTGATAGTCGTACAAGATCTGCATGGCTCTCTGTTCGGATTCCAGCTGGAGATCAGTGGCGGCCGTGCCTCCACGCTCTGCATGCTCTTGATCACTGGCAATATCAATTTCTGTCATGGCTTGTGGGCGCTCTTGCGCTGAGCCAGGGCAGTTAGGTGGTGTCTCTGGGTTTCTGCAAACTGGGGCCTTCTGCCTTTGAGCGTTTCGACTGGCTAGATCATCCAGCGTGGCCGGTGGTTGCTCATGTTCAGGAACGCTGCCGAGTGGTTGCCTGGATGTTGAGGCAAGTGATTTGCGTGACTTCTTGGGCTGCGCTCGCCCAGTATGAGCCTTAGGCCCCGGTCTTCGCTTGATTGGGGACTCAGAGGAGTGCGACCTGGGGCTATTACTTGGATGGTCCACGTTCTGTGGGGGTAGCGCACTCCTTGCATCATCGCCTGCCGCCAGCATGTCATCTTGTGCAGGACATGCGTCAGGAAGAACCGGACGGTTGCTAAGGCAATCACCCGCTTCTGCGGAAGAGCTGCTGGCGCTATCATTATCTTCCATGTGGGCATCATCGTCCTCCGGTTGCTCTGTGCTCGGGATAGTGGGCGACTCTGATGGGGAGCTGTGGACCGAGACTACTTCTTGTGTGGCTTCCTCAGCCATCGCAGCATCTGTCTCTGCAGGAGAGGATAGCAAATGCCCTTCTTGAGCTTCATGTTCCTCGTTGTCTGGGTCGCGATCAGAGACAGAGAGGACATCAGGCGGCAGACTTTGCCGAGGCCAATAGCAGCCATGCACTAAAAGGCCTGGTCGCGATGGCAGGATGAGGTCAGAGTCTATGGCATCCAAGACCGGCTGCGCTCTCCATGCGTCATAGAAGTACACACGGTGCAGTGCTTCGAAAGTATAATCCTGTGCACTACGCTGCTCACGCGTGCTCGGCGTCGGTTGATAGCGCAGGGAGCTTCCTACGCTGCATCGTCGGCAGGTAGGGCCCTTCGACGAGGCTGTTGATTTCCGCTTTGGTTAGATGCGTAATTGTGGCTAAGACGAGGCGTAAGCGCCTAACCTTACCGTGATGGTGTTCTACGAGACATACCGGCAGGGGGCCAAGCCACATGGGGTGAGGCAGGAGCATAGGTATGTATCGTCTGGACGCCATGCAGAAGGGCTGCTAGGACTTGCAGGGCCCCAGGCATCCCTTGCATATTCAATGGACATGCCAGGATGGTAAGGTCAGTGGCTCGGCTATAGGCTACGTTTGCTCGTGTGAAGCACTCCTGGTCGTAATCTTGGTGGCGTCCTTCGCCACTGAGGAAGGTTGACACCCCGTGAATAACGATGCAATGCTTGGCCGTGGCGCCTGCCACCTTGACTGCAGTCTCTGCATTCGCCTTCTTACCGGCAATGGAGAAATAATTGCGTAGGTTCGTGGCCCCTTCCCGGGTGGTTGTGAGGGCCAAGATGTCATCAGTGTCAGAGCCTGCTTTGGTAAGTTGGTCTTCGATATGCTGATACACCCGAACTGTGGGGTCATTTTTTGGATTTTGTTTTGCTTGCACATTGGGCGATGCATGGCACCAGTGGACGAATCGTAAGCCCGAGGCAATCTTGTGATCCTCTCGGATGGAGGTGGCACCTATTTGCCAGGTGTCTCCCATTCGGCTGCACAACATGGGATACTGAATACCTATCAACGGCTCATACACTTCCTGGGCAACCCTTGCACTCGTGGGCAACATTAAACTCCAGCAATGTGGGTTTGCGACTCCCGATCTCTCAGCCGCAGTTTGCGCCTGGCGGAAGTCGAGCGGGCTGTCCGGGCTGGTGGCTGCATATCCTAGACCTACCAACAGTCCTTCCGGGAGGTCCAGGTCCACTCTGGAGAGATCTTTGTAGGTGGACTGTAACTGACAGGCGAAAGGAGACGTGGCTTTGACCTTCTCCGGGCGAAACCAGCTGCTCCCCAATGGCCTGTGACCCACTATTTTAGCCGTTTCTTCTAGGTCACCAAGGCCAAAGCCTCGACCGTGCCGGAGGAGCATGTGGAAGACCCCTGGTATTTCACGCGGCATGTACCAGGTAGTGGGGGCTCGTAGCCCAAGGGGTGCTTTGAGTAGGAGTGTGCGATGAGCTCTCTGTCCATCGGCCACTCCACCTGGGCTCTGCTTGGGATCACCCAGCAGTCGAAAGAAGGGTTGTCGGGGGACTGTCGGCGCAAATGCAGATTTGAGGTCCATATCCTGCTGTGCCTCTTCACTGATAAGTAGGTCTACATTTTCCATGTGGGTGTTGAGTGTTGAATGAGTCTATCCTTTTTGATCCCAGACGAGCCCAGTTGTGACAATTACTACATGGCAGCCAGGGATGTATGACGCCGCGTCGCTTGCCCGCAAGTCATAGTCAGTGCAGGCTGTGTTGGTTTCTGCCTCTTCTCTGCTAACTGGCCGCACGAAGTATCTCTGGTGATCTGGCCCGAGGTCAAAGGCTGTGAATAACTTGGTGATTGCCCGACCCGCTGGATTCTCTTTATGTACTACGGCTATCTTAAGGTGAGTGGTAAGAGCCAGCCAGGCGAGTAGAAAGGTCAGGGATCGGGTCTTACCTGCACCAAAGACTCCTGCTACTGCTAGGGTAGATCTGCCAGATCGGAGAGCCAGCGCGAGGCTGGCAGCCATCGACACTATATGCCCATTGTCGTGTCGGGCGGCAGTGCCTAGAGCCACAGCGAAGCTGGCCGCTTGGGGGCAGTGTTGCATTGTGCTGCCAGAGGTCAGCAGCTGGAAGAGGGCATGCAGACTCTGCAATAGGACTACCGTGCATTCTAGTTGATACGGAATGGGCACTTGGCCGGGAATTCCCAGCACAGTGGGCTTATGTTCTGCCGCTAAGCTGGCCATTTGCAAGAGGTGATCTGCAGTGACTGTGTCGCCTGCTTCCGCGATGGCCAAAACTCGGATCCGCGTTGCTCTAGATTCCAACACGCAGAGGCTGCAACACTCTCGCACCTCTGAGGAGTTGGGGGAAAACGCCTCTTGATAATCACTATGGGTAACATTTCGGCTTGCGCAATCACGTGCTCGTGCCCAAACCCTTGCCATTCATCAACGATCTTTGGGGGAATGTTGAACCCGAAGGCCAGTGGTGATTCTGTCCGTGGAGACAGGACCACTGCACCGCAGGAGGCAGTGCCCCCTTCATACGCCCCGTCCGTGAAGATCAGGCACGGCATCTCGTTGTTCACCGCCTCCAATCGTCTCGGAGGAGCAGTCCTCAACAGGTCGGCTGACAACCTGAGTGCTTTGCGAATCTCACTCGTCACCCCTTTAACACTTCTATTCATCAGCGCCCTCTGCTTCACGGGGCCCATAAGGGGCGCCAACCACCTCCCACTGCACTGTGCCTCCGCAAAGTTCAATCTGCCATACACCTTAGCTGCCGTGGCTGCCGGGAAGGACTGAACGGCCTCCATCTCTTCTATGGTGGCTTCCAACTCTTGTACTCTGTCCTCTTTGTTACGTACTATCACCACTCCATCACTGGATTGACTCAAGTCTACCACCACCCCCAAGACCGCAAACTTTCTAGCCGGCGGGATCCTCTTCTTGGCCTCCTCTGCAATGCCCCAGCCCAAGGTGCGCATGGCTTCTTCCATGACCACCTGAGTCTTCACTACCATCACCTCTAAGTCGACATGCGGGAAGTCATCGAAGTAGTTGATCACTGGGATCAATAGGAACCTCTGCAGCACCTCTTTCAGCGCCCTGGCCGCCCGATTGAAGGCCATCACAGACCCCGTCGCCCCAAACGGGAGCACGTAAAAAATAAAGTACCTCACTTCATTGCTCTGGGGGTCTAGGACTGCAATGACTGCGCAGTTCCGGTCGGTTGGGGATAATGGCAGCTGCTTGTACGCAGCCTTGAGGTCAAGGCACCTACCGCTAAGCTGCAGCTCTTTGCCTCTGAACTCCTCCCCTTTCTGCCCCTCCAGCACTAGCCCCGTGGACAACTCGACCCGGCGGGAAGGCCCATGGAGCTGAGCACGCCAGGCCAGTTTCAGGTGGCGTGGGCAACGGCACAAACTCTTCCGGGAACGGCACTAAGGCGACGTCCCAGTGCCTAGGGCTGCTCAGGCGGCGTAACTTCTCGCTTGGCGCCTCATCCCCTTTGCGTTTCCGAGAGGGAGTCACAAAGGCAAGCAGGAGCGCTAAGACTGAATAGCACTTGCCGTGCTCCTCCAGAACGGGTCGATAAGCCTTCCCCGCCTGTGAGCCCATGTGAACTGTGCTTGAGGGGCTGCTAGCTGGTTGCTCATAATTACAGCTCTGGAAGTGCGCAGGGCAGAAGATGGCCGACTGTGACCACGACGGAAAGGCTATACGATATTCATGCATGCCTTGTAAACCAGTAGCTGTTGGAGTGACATCCACAACTAAGCCAAACTTGCGGACAGTGGGACTACTCCACAGCTCTTTCTTTGTAGTGGCCTCATCAACAAATGTGAGTTGCGGGAGGAACAGGGCTAGGATGACCAACACTTCTCGGAACGGGATTTGTGCCAAAAGGTCTCGGGCCATTTCTGTCAGCCATTGAGCACACGCACTTTGATTACCTCTGCCAACCCGAAAGTTTTTCAGCAGCAGCGCATGTGCTTCTTCCATGGAGTCAATTTGCTGTCCCGCTACACAACTCTGTAGCAGCACTAGCAATTCTTGGTCGGGTCGGTGGAGGTTGGACACCAACAAGCTAATGGCACCTTCCCAATCATCGCTGGTCATTACCGTTTCAAAGCGAATCCAGGAAGCCAAACGCATGGGGGCAGCAATTCGGTCCCGGCGAGGAACCACCTCAGGGTGTGTGAGTTTCAGCGTTGTAAGACTGACTTGGCCTGCAGGGAGCTGGCACTGAAGCCAGTGCCAGTAGCCATGTTTGTGCTTGCCCATCCACCTTGCAGATTCTGTTACATACGTGATGTGCAGGGATCGTTGCAACATGTCGAGCTCATTCTCTGTCGGCTTCCAGTCGCACAGACAATCTTCGGCAGCGTGGACAAGATAGTAGTTGCGTCTGTCAGGTTCTGCAGTGGCAACCAGCGCTGCGAAAACACTCTTAGGCATTGCAATGGCACCTAGACGCGCTGTGGTCTGACTGGCTGGCCAGAGGCAACGAATTGCTAAGGCAATCACTGCTCCAGTGTAGCTTCCTGCACTAAAACCATTCACTGTGAAGTGGATAGGGTCTTCTTGTTCAACCGGCCGCAGACACCCCAGCCCTGGCAGGTAGGCAAGGAGTCGTAGCGGCTGCAGCGAGAGCAGCTTCCACCACAGGCCACTGAGGAAGGCTTGGTGCGGCAGCCGTCGGTGAGCAGGGAGAAGCCTCGCTGCTTTCAGCACCTGTTGCGTGCGTTGATACAGGAGGGCTGCCTTACCATAACCTAGGTCTTCCCATTTCTGGCGCGGGTTCTGTGTGAGCGCCAGGAGGGTGGCGACTTCATGCCCTCCGGTAGACCAGCCATAGGCAACCCCCCACTCCTGATCGTTGAGGACATCTGCCGGGGAGAGTGACGGCCCATAAACTTGACTTTCTCCCACGGGAGGACACACGCAATGGAAGTGCGGGGGGACTTCCCCTTCAAGGGCTCCTCCCCCCAGCCCACCGCAGTTGATTTGAAATACCGACGGTAGTGGCGGGAAGTTGTGTCCCATCCAATATTCGTTGAGTTGGGCGACCATCCATAGGACAGTGACCCAGACGATTTCATCCTGCTGACGTTGATAGATGGCTTCGAAAACTTGTGGTGCGATGCCTTCTAGGGGCATGAATGAGTCTCGAAGGTGACACAACAAGTCGCGATTGGCTTGAAGAAATTGCTCTTTTTCTCCAGGGACAAGACACTTGGGCTGAGCCAGTGCATCTCGCAATTGCTCATACGGACTTGCTTCAATGTCCTTGTGGACTGCAACTACTCCTCTTAGCTTAGCGACTTGACTCCAGGGCACAAAGAGGGAAGGAGACAGCCGTTGCGGACAGGGAGTGCATGGTCGAGGGTCAGGTGCCTGACTACCCTGCGTTGAGTCACCTTCAATTGCCTTAGTGAGTCGGTCTGCTCTTTTGGCAGAAGTGTCAGACGAGGGTGTGGAGACTGACTCCACATCTGCATCGCCGTCCTCTGCCGGAAGACAGCTAAGGCTGTCCTCCTGCATTTGCTCCGGAAAGAGTTTAGTCGCTTGCTGACGAATCGCTCGCCACTTTACTAGCAGGCAGAAGCGCAATGCACTGTTTCCAGTTACCCCAGAGGAGTAGCCTGTAAATTTACACCCACCTACAGGTTTCCAAGTCTCAACGGCCCATGCAGGGGGTAGGTTGGGCATACCGAGTATCGCCATCGGCAGCGTTTCCCAACCCTGCTGCTCCAATTCGCGTAGAGCTTCCTGCGCTCCAATTTTGGCCTTGCCAAATGCATGAAATATGGCAGGTCGCATTCGGTTGCGCGGCAATGCACTGGCTTGGAAGAGATGTTCGCCTGGCAGCGATGCGACTGTGCATGGCCCTGTTAGCATTGGGAGCACTGACAGTATGCCCTGTTCGAAAGTGGCACGTGCCCAGCTGGTAACCCAGGGGGTTCGCTCTCTTCCTTCAGGGGTGAGAGCCCTGGGATGGGATTGCCGTGGCCACTTGATTGGACTTCCTGGACCAGATTCCTCCGGGCCGGGGATAGGCATGGGCCAAAAGTGCTTACACATATAAAGGCCGTATAAGGACCAGACCATACATAGGTCAAGGGCGGTCTGCATTGCTATCCCAACAAAAGGGGTAAACAAAGTGCCGCTTATGACTGCGTCGCTGGGATTGACAGGTGGTCTGGCTCTTGAAACGAGAGCAAGGCGACCCGCCTGGAGGCTCTTTGCCAGGGTCAGGGCAGACGTGTCATGTTCCAGTGGACTGCGCTTATTGCGATTGCCGATCGAAATGACCAACCCTGCATTATATTCCAAGTGCGCTTCTGTAAAAAGTAGCATGCCTATCCCAGCACTAGGGCTAGACTCGGAGCGTACATGCCCTATGAGATCAACCCACCGGTGCTGCTGATGCGCCAGCTGCAGTAGGTCTTGCACTTCGAATAGCGTGATTGGCACACAGTCATTGTCAATGAGTGCAAAATGCTGTGCAGGATACAGGAAACGCGCTGCCTCTAGGACAAAGACCCCTGCCCAATAGTATGGAACCTTATGAAGGCCAGTAGTAGCATCAGCGCAGATCCACAGTATGTCAGTTGTCTCTTCTTGGGGACCCACCAGGCACCTACGTGAGGCCCACCAGGCAGCGAAAGCCGGCCAATATGGGACAGCAGCAGGTGTTCGATTGTCCACAATGAGGTAAATCATGTGATTGTTCATGATCAAGTCTCGGTGTGAGATGAGTGTCTGAATAATGGCAGTAGTATCAGGCAGCTCTCCCTCTGTTTCGAGAGCAGCATACCCCTCGTCCCTTTTGGATGGCTGCGCACGAACGTCAGACAGGCCAAGTGTAGGCCGAGCGGAGTCAAGACCGAAAGGACTACTAAGAGTGTCTTTCATAGTCATCGCTGCATAAGCTTCATCCTGGGACTGCGCCACACTAGCCCCCGTGCCCCTGGCAAAACTGGCTTGTCCATCAGTTGTCAACCAATCTGCATGGTCACGTGCGAAGACAAAGGGAACATGGACTCTGTTCATTGTACTCTCCGTTAGGTCCAGTGAATTGCTGTCTTCCATCCACGGGTCATGTGACATTGGAGTTTCTCTGCTCGAAAATGCAGGTATAGCCCCCGCCAACTAAGGTTGGCAGTTGCCCTGAGAGGCACGAGCGCACGAAAGGCAATACGAATGATGTCAGCTAAGGCTGACCTCACTCCTGCATGCAGGGCACTACGACCTGCTGTGAGCCAAACGTTGCAGCAAGGTGCTTTCGTAAAGGATCAACTGTATTTAGCTTAGAATCGGGGACACCTGTTCAAACTATACAGCAAAGGAAAGAAGACTTTATATTGTTGCAGAGGCATGTCATCAGGACCCTGTCACTACTGATCGTGGTCATCAGCATGTGGGTGTAATAGAGAAAGTAACCACGCTACGTAAACCAGGCCACACAGCTGGGTATGTAGGTCAGCCAGGGGAGTAAGAAGAACACCCTGCACATCGTGAGGCGTGTAGTCCACTGTTTGTTCAATTTCCTGTACCAATGCATGCAGACCTTGCACTCTTGCATGTAGGGCTGATTCGATCTGGTGGTGCGCACGTTCTGTGTGACGCTGTGGGGGTGGTTGCGCAGCTGGTTGCGTGTCTACTCGAAGGACATGCTGTTGTTGTCTGTCGGTAGTGGACCAAAAGCCTACTCGCCGAGGAAGGGAGGCTGAAAAGGGGCGTGTTTGCAGGAAGATGTCAAAAGGGTCTACGTACTCAGCAATGGGCCTAGCGCTCACCGCTTCAGCCAGCACAGTGAGGAGGTGGCTTTCGTGATGCTGTATGTGCAAAATCATCCTGCGGAGCCTAGTTCGCTTTGTTCCATAGATTGTGGCCCCCCCTAGTGTTGATTGCAATACAGCCCTGGTGATAGAGCGGGATGATAGCATCGTCCACGACTGCCCGAAGCTTGAGCAGGGCTGGCGGAAATTCACATTCTGGGAAAGGAGTGTTTACGTTTTCTCTGACTGCATCCACCGGGAAAAAATGAAGTAAGTAGCACTGCTCCCTCCTCCCCCGATAGACGAAGGTTACAATGAGGTCTAAGACCCCATATCGAATGTCCTGATGGTGGAGCTCAAAACGGACAAAGTCAGTGACATCGACATACGTACCATCATCTGCCAGAAACAACGGTTCTGGATGCGCCTGCATGGCTAGTTCGACTTGCAGTTTGTCTTCACACCAATGTGTGTAGGCTAAGTCCGGCTGGTGTTATACAAGAGAAGAGCTGTCAAGCTATTTCTCTCGCTCTGAGCCAAAAATCTGCAGGGACAAAAGGAGACAATTGTGGGGGCCCATGGAAGAATGGGGAAGAGGGGCATTCAGTCTCTTCTCTGGTTCACTGGACAGGGCACTTTTTTGGGTGTGCAAATGCACGCGGCGGTGGTAGATGCTCTTGCGCGCCGTCTTCCGCAACACGATAGTGAACATTCCCATGTGTGATGCACTGCTGTGCCGGGAGCCTACTGCTTGTGGCCTGTCGGGGAGGCCAGTCGTTTGTCGGTGCCAGGGTTGGCGGCCTCACCGTCCCCCCAGGGTGAGTAGGTGGGGGATCTGCAGCAGCAATAACGCCCCCCCGCTCCTCCGTGTCAGGGAGTTGCGCGGCTTGCGAGAGTACCGCCAACAACTTTTCGTGGGTGGGATCAGCAGGTGTAACCTGCGTGGGAGGATGAGCAGGCTTCTTGGGTTGCGTACGACCAGCTGTTTTCCGCTTAGGCGAAGCTTCCTCCTTTAGAGGGGGGCTTCTGCGCTCCGTTGCCTGCAGACCTGCTTTGACTGGGGCTATAGAAGCCGGATCAGGCTCGTGCCCTCCCTGTGGAAATAGCGGGCGCTGTTCTGCAAGTGTAAGGAGGAGAGCATCAAAAAATTCCGCCAGTGGTAGCCGTATGCGCAAGACCACCTCAACTTGAGGGCGCCCATCTGGGCCCTGAGTGAGGGAACACTGATGAGGGCCAACAATGAAGGGGAGGGCCATGGGCAACAACTGCTACTGGTTGTCTTGGCCAGATTGGGCAGAGGCGTGCGGTCACTACTCTACTTCGAGCCTGAACAGCAGCAGGCTCTCTTAGTCTCATGCAATGAGCTAGAGAAACACAACTACCGGATAGAGAACATTGGTCCGTAGCTTGCTACGTAGGTAGAGAGACCCGTGATGCGAGTTAGTATGCTCGCTAATTGGTCAGCCAAGAAAATTGGTTGCCAGTAGCGCTCTGCGTCTCTCTCAGGGCGGTAAGTATCATGTCCATTTCGCTAGCTAGCGCCCAGCACGCATTGGCCCCTGGTTGAACATTGCAATGCTGTCGATGCGCATGTATATTTTGGAGGGTGCGTTGGATGTCGCACGCTAGTGCTCGCACTGTACTGGCACGAGTAATGAGTTCTCTACTAAGTCGTGCGTATGGCACATCTTGACCAGCAATCACATCCTGTTCCGTAAGAGCCTGCAATGCGTAAACACCTAGCTGGGCAGGGGGGCGCACTGTGTCGGCTTGTGGCAAGTTTGCACCTCCATATGTTCTAGTTGTCTGCTCATGGATGGGGGTGGGGCGACTTTGTGGCAACAGCCAGGGCGGGATTGGTGGTGTTGGACGAGGTGGGGCGACAGGTACAGCTGGCAAAGCATAGAGCTGTGAAAAGGGGAAAGAGGCTACAACTTCCCCCGGTTCTGGAGGTCTGGCCTGTCCTCGCGCTACCGCCCATCCATTGGGAGAGAGACATTCTGATTGTTGGAGAATGCGATAAACAATTGCCCTTTGTAGGGCACTCCTACCATGCAGGAGAACACCATCATGTGTGATGTGTGGTGAATCTTCAAAGGGAAAAAGGACCTGCCCACTAGGAAGCACAAAGGTAGATCGGCGCATCTCAGGTGGCACTGCAACTAGTTGCATTTCCGATATTCGAGGGCATGTACCATCCTCGATTGGAGTCCTTGGGAAACCAGCAGCAGCCAGTCGCAGCGGGAGCTGCCTTTGGGCTAGCTTTATTTACATTGATCTGGACAAAGTGTACCTCCACGTCAGGGTGTTTATAGATCTGGTGAGCAAAGGGAGTGAGGTCCAATCCCCCAGGCCCAACCTCCATTCGGAAGACACGTCCTACTGACTCTGTGCTCCGTTCCGTGAGGATCAGGACTAAGGTCCTAACCCTCTCACTCGGGCTGAGGTATACTGCTGTGTAGGACAGAGATTGTAGGAGCAATCCCCCTACCCATTCGTTTGTGGGAGCTGTCTTATGTGTCGCAGCGGTTTGAGCCCAGATAGCGGAATCATAGCAGAAATTTTGTACCAGTCACAGCACAACCCACAAGCTGACAAACAACAAATAAACAATGAGCAATACAATCGACAAAAGTGCCAGCCGGCAAGGAGAGAATCTAGTGGGCGCTTTTACTCCCATGCCGATCTTATTTTAGAGACAAAAAGCGCGCTGTCGAAGGTAGCGACGAGAGAGTAGCTCAAACAGGGGGTTGCTTGCTTTGTTTACTTACAGCACGAATTATCGTGTGCGTCGTCGCTTGGCATGTTGTGCTTTAATTCTTTTCGCGAGTCGTTGTTCGAGTGCTTCTTGTTGCTCTGGGTGCGCACCAGTAAAGGTGCGTTTTCTGTGTATGCGCACGACAGCAGGGAGAGGTCCTTGCGAGGAGGCATGGGAGTGTGAACCGATAACAGGGGCCGCAGAAGCACATTCAGATAGCAACTGAGCAAATTTGGGTTGCAGAGAATCACACCTCATCAGTGGCGGCTCGGCAGGGTCAAAGCCAAAGGTCTGGCAGAGATGGGTATTGAGGGCCGTAAGCGAGTCATTCTCCGGTCGAGGGGCAACCCAGAAGCCATCATGCAACCAGATGGCCGAGACGAAGCCTACCCGCGGCTGCAAGAAGGAATAGGCAGCCCATGTGACCTGCTGCTCCAGGACCTCGAAATAGTGAAAAGGTGCTCCTCGACCTGTCCGTTCTGGCCCAGAAGGGCACCATGAGGGAGGATGATGCATGGCATAACGGCTAGCAGCGAACACTTCCCGAGCAAAGCTCACAAGGTGATATGACAGTTCCGTTTGGATGCGTTTTTTAAGGTATTCTATAGCTTCCTGTGGAGTGGCGCTGTTGATGATGACAAGTGGCCATGTCTTGACCAGGAGGCTAATTTCATTCTCAGCAATCTGTGCGCTAAGAGCTCTTGTGAGGTAGCTTCTCATTTGCGCAATTGGCAGTAGTGTTAAGTGAACTTCAGCTGCCCTGCGTTGCCGTCTCATGAGCTCATAGTGTGCTCCACTAATGTCTATCTCCCAATGTGAGTTGCCAAAGAGGAGCAGCCGAACCTGACGCCGCAGACGCTGCGCGGCATTGCCAACTGAATAGAACCGACCTCCCATAGAGTCGACCGTGGGCTTGTACCCTACATTGAGGCAATGAGAGGACGATACTGCCAAGGCAATGTAGTCCATTGCAACCCATTTGTAGTGTGGGTGCCTTCGGAGTAGTGTGTGCATTTCTTGGGGAGTAGGAGAAGGGCACTCCGTGAGAACGAAGGCAGGGGCTTGCAATGCATCTCCCTGTTGAATAATGAAACCCAGGGCTTGTACCAAGTGAAACGGCGGGAGCGCCACGTGATGCAAGGGAACAAGTGGGTTGTTATCCGCCTCCCTAGCTGCAGCACTAGCCTGACCTGCAAAGTAGTCTGCTAGCCGATTGCACTCCCTTGGCAGATAGACCAAACGGAACAGACAAGGTGCTCGGGCAAGCAAGTGTTGGCATTGTTCTAAAATGGCGACAACCGCAGGTTTTTTGATTCTTCCTTTGTATTGTAGGTAGTTGATTACTGGCAAGATGTCACCTTGCACCACAACACTGTCAATGGGGATGCCTTTTGACATACAGGAGACATAGTACTCAAATGCAAGGTTTATGGCAGCCCTACAGGCATGTGCTCCTGCTACTACATTATCAGAGCAAGAAAGTAAGGGGATGGAGAGCCACTGGACAAGGGAGGTGGAAGACGGCGTTACATGTAGCAAGCTGACTCCTGCTCCTCCAGTTTGCGTGTGCTTGTGCGCAGAGCCGTCGAATTGTACCAGGCAACCTTGCCATTCTTGTGGTTCACCTAGCAGGAGGACAGTATTTGCAGACAAATCATCCATGGCTTGCAAACGTAAGTGCGTGGCTCCGCAATGGCATAAAAAGGGTACGAGACATGCGGTAGCTGTGGGAAAGGGAAGCTTTCGGTATTGTGAAAGGAGCAATCGAAGGCGGTGATCCTGCTTAGCAAAAGTAGCAATCGTGTCTCCTTTAGCAAAGGGCTGAGTCGTTGCAAGTCCCTTTGGCGGGAGCAAGGCCGCTTCAAGTACGACCGCGGGGAAGCGCTGCACTCGAATTTTAGTGGAGTCAGTACACGCAGTACTGCTCGGTTGTGGTGGAGCACGGAAGTGGTTGAGCAGCGTGCTAGGTAGCGAAGAATAGATACGCTGCCAGAGGTCAAGCACATGATGTGAAATCTTGCAGTGACGTACACACGCAATGTTCGGTCGAAGTCCTCCGTACTCGGTAACTAGCCGCCTAAGACGGAAAAGCATGTAGCAAAGTGCTACTCCTATGCTGCGGGACGGCACTTTCCGCCAGTTAATCTCTGGTGCAGGAGCAACCCACAGAGCGAGCCAGGTGAGGTGTACAACCGGACAGAAGGATAACCAATGATCGACAGAGTTGAAACCACCCTGACAGAGTACACAAGGAACATAAGAGTTAAGCGCGCGACAGCCTACTGAGGATAGTAGGCGAGAAAATGCTGGGGGCAGTTGCTTGGGCTCAGGCGCAAAAATTTGATGGAAATGAAGAAAGCTCTTGCTTTCTTCAGGGAGGGTAGTCAAGGTAATATCCATCGGAGTAGCAGGCAGAAGGCAAGTCGGACAAAGTGCTCCATATCCTGGTCCGTATGGAAAGCATCGTGTATGGTTGTGACACCAAACACAAAGTTGACTACGACTGAGCTTGCCCCTGAGGGGCAGCCAAAAGCCAGCATCTTCTCCTAGAGCCCATCGTAAGACAGCATAGCGCGGCACTGCCCCTACCTGAGTGGTAGGTAGATCCGCTAGCCAGTCCAAAAAAAGGATGGAGGGCCCCATGGCCCAACCATTCTTGCATATTCGTGCAGCCAGGTGCCTATGAGAGGCTGCAAGCAATCTGCTAATGGCGAATTGTTTGAAGAGCTGTTTGAATCCACTCGCCCTCTGCGCCGGGGTATTGTTTTGTCTTAAGAGGGCTAGGAGTCGCTGTATGTCTTCAGCAGGAAGCTGCTGTTGCCAATACTTCCAACATTGTTGGATTTGTATGGCATAGGAACCTTCTTGTTCTTCTGCAAGGGACCTATGTCCTTGCCGTAAGTAGCATCCAAAGAGGGAGACTGCCTGCATGATGGTTGGGTCAAGCAGTGGGCCTATGCGTAACCACCTGCAGAGCCCAACTAATAGGTGTTGCGGAACAAAGAAAAAGCGGATCATCCACAGCACGACAGCAAGTTGGACTGTCGCCGTGTACCGCCCCCTTGCCTTAAGACCCAACCTGGCGGGAAGGCACTGGTTTTTTGGTTAGCCAGGACCACGGGACAAAAGACTACACAGGTTCGCTCACGGTCTCCCCCTGCAAATGCTACTGCGGCCGTTGGCGGCCGCGTTAACTCCAAATAGGACCGCCCGAGCGCCGGCCAAAGAAAAGCAACCAAGGTTGACAGAGGCCAGGCAGGCGAGGAGTCTATGCTGAAGAGAATGCTTTCGCCATTTGTCCTGCTATGCGATGGCCACCCTGGCTGCATATGATCCCGGACATGGGGTGTACCCCTGGTCTTGGATGAAAACAAGCCTTTCTGGCCGCAGCAAGCGCTGTCTCGCAGTTACTCGCTACGAGTCTGGGCACGCGCCTTAGCGTGAGTCCAAGGTGGGCCAAAAATCACACCAGGACAAATTCCATAGGGGAGCTGAGAAACATCGCAATTGTACCCTTCCATAGGAGGTTCCACTCATGAGTATCATGGCGATACGCCCGCACTTGGAGCTACAGGCAAGCAAAAGAAAATAAACTGCACATCGCAAAAGACTTTTTTTCCACGAGTACGGACGCCGTGTGGGCATGGTGCCCAGGTCATCGTTGAAGGAAGGGAAGAACAGACAGATGGTGGAGAAAGGAACAAAGACCCCAAAACCAACCCAAACCAAACACCCAAGCCCGCAGGCCGAAACTCCACCATCTTGTAGTCTTTCCTCTACACTGGGTGAAACGTGTGAAACAGAGACTAGTGGCAATTAATGGGCCTGAATTCTCAAAAGAAAGGGACGGCAGCGCAAGCTGTGTTCATGGAAAGCCGCCTAGGAGGCTTCAAACGGACTTTCCTTACCGAGTATTGGTGACCAGCGGCCACACCACAGTGTGGCAAAACAAGGTCACTTTGCAGGTCAGGTGTCTCGCGATGCTCCAACGCTGGTTGTAATCAGGTCGGCCAAGAGTGACAAGATCTGAGCAGCAATCCGTGGAAAAGACCATTCTTGCAGCACAACCCGTTCAACTGGCGGCGCATACAAGGCCAGTCACATGCTGCCCGACAAAAGCCAAACCGTGGCGGCAATTCCTAGCGAGAGAAGCCTGCAGCTAAGGGTGAACCGGGCACCACCTCCCCGTGGGGAGGCAGACCCAACACCCTTCGGCACTCAACGGTGCCAAAAGGGGATGTCACTTGAGTCTGTGAGGCGCTGTGTAATGGCAAAAAGTGAGAGGTGCGTGCAAGGCCCGTGTGAAACCTGTGAAACATTGAGCTCTCCTAGCATGATATCTGTACCTCTTTGTACAAAATTGGAAATGTCGGACATCAACAGCGGGAACTAAGGTTCCCCCTGGGCATCCTTCATTGCCACTATCTACCACCCGCCGTTTAGGAACGCAGAACTAAGGCTCTCGCTCCTATCGGCTCACTACGCAGCGAATGGCGAGAAGAGGTCATGGTTCTACTTGGTGTCTGCGCATTTTTCTTGCCGTATATGCCTGGAAATCATCCTTTCCTAGCGCTCGAATACTGACACTTGGCTCAGCTCACTACCCACGTCGCCCTTGCTCCTCTCCTGCCTCGGAAGCATTGCTGGTCTTTGGTGCTGGGTCTAGATAGTCTTCTCGCCAAAGATCGTTTGCATCATTCGGCAAGACTCGAAGCCACGTGGGCTTGTCGAAGTGCTCGCATTTGTCAAAAGCATTAGACTGGGCATATGTCCCTCGCCATGCGCTGCTTTTTCCTTGCTTGAGGATTATTCGAAGATGCGTGCAGCCTGCAAAGGCATGCCTCGCAATGTAAAGCAGGGATGGCGGAGTAGAGACCTCCTTTAGGGAAATACACTTGTAAAAGGCTTCTTGCTCAATGGTCCTCAGCATGCGGGGAAGGCAAAGTTGTTGCAGCTGCGAGCAGTAAGCAAAGGTTGAGCCTAGAATCTCAAGTACGTCTGTTTGGGACAAATCAACGATTTGCAGCTGCTGGCAGCTCATACAGGCAGCAAAGCCTATCCTGTGGAAACTCGTAGGTAACGCCAGCTCAACAATGCCCGACTCTTGAAAACAGCAGTCCGGCAAACATCGGTTTGGGTACGTTGTAGCAGACTCTGACATGCCCAAGTTGATGTTGCGCAGCGCCGTGCATGCTTGAAAGGCACGAGGCCTTAGCTGGGCTTGGGGACCTAGCTTATTGCTAGGGCAATGTGCCGCACCAACCTGCGTTAAGGAGCAACACTCTTCGAATACCTTGGTGCCGAAATACTTGCAGCTTGGGGCGACCACTACACGTAGCACTTGACACTTACTGAAGGCACCATGCAAAAGACCGACTACTGTGTCTGGCAGGTGGACGATTTGCAGTTGTCGACAGCACCGCCACGCAGCCTCTCCTACAATCTTGACACCATTCTCTACTAGAACGTGGCGAATTTCAGTGCAAAAGGAGAAGGCTTGTGGAGGAATTTTGCCATTTCTACTACACAGCACCCGAACTGCCTTGACTTCCCCTTTTAGTTGCCCCTTGTGCCCTGCCTCTACCATGCACTGCTTAGCGATTACATAATACTTCTGGTCCCTAAGGCTAGTGCAGTGGGCAAAGGTGAATTCCGGAATTTCTTCAATCATGGTGTTACAGAGGTCAACACTCTTTAGCAGTCGACAACTGTCACAAGCGTGCGCTCCTATAGCTACAAAGTGCTTTGGGAGAGCAAGTGTGTAGATGCCCGTAGAGCTGAGGCAGCCCGGTGCGAGCTCTCTGGTCCTGTCTTGCAGGGTTGACCCTCGGAGGGATGGAAACTCACTCAAGGTGACCTCAGCAAGGTTGATGCACCCTTGGAAGAGGTATTGCCTGAAATTGGCTTCACCATTGAACACGTTTACAGCCCCATCCGATGCATACACACGTTGCAAGGAACAGCATTCCGAAAAGGCTTTGTAACCAAAGTCGCGACAACCCGGAGCCAAGACACTATTTAGGAGCTTGCAGCCCCGAAAGGCATTATCTACAATGCCTACCACTGTGGCCGGCAGTTTGACAATGCGGAGTTGCCGGCAATCTTGCCACGCCTCTGCACCAATGAGCCTGATCCCTGACTCGACGCTAACGTGTCGCAGGCGTGGAACACCTGCAAAGGCCCATTCTGGGACAATTTCTTCTGGGTTCATAGGGACATGAACGGCTAAGGGGACTTGATCAATGGAATAACCTCCGAGCTGTTCTTGTTCTGGCAGGGTAACACAACAGTTCCTGAAGACAATGGTGTATTCTTTACCTTGCTGCAACTTATCCCAGATTGGGTCCTCAAGGCAGATTTGCGTGGTGGTTTGTAAAAAGTCAATGACGCACCCAAAAACTTTGAGGTCAGTGACCGAGGCCAGATAGTCCATGACCTGGTCTTCTAAATCTGTAAATCGGTCGAACTTGGCGACACTGAGAGAGACCTTAAAGGTTACACCCGAAAGCGTAGTCAGCAGCAGGGGGCATTCCATGACTGGCTCCTTTTCGAGGGGAGTGCTACTCATGGATGAATTGTCAAGCTCTTTGTGCGGCAGGCTATTTGCCATCATTGTGCGAGCCACAGGTGCCCAGTCTGCTCATGGGCTATTCCTACAGCCAGGGATGTTTCCTGAAGACAGATGCTAAGGCACCCACCTTGAGCCTCTCATGGCCTGGCATAATGTTAGGGGTACACATGGTGTAGCTCCTCGTCAAAAGCGTCTGAATCTGGTCCTTCCGCGGGGAGCAGCTCCAGCCAATGGGGTTTTTCAAATTTGTCGCACATAAAGAAAGCATTGTGCTCTGTCTGCACCCACTCTTCAATGTCACCCCAATCTAGGAGGGTAAACCGTTGCAGCTGCTCGCACCCGCAGAAGGCACGGTTGCCATGTCACTGAGTTCTGTCGGGATGACAACTTCTTGCAGCACAACACAATTAAGGAAGACTTCTTTTCCAATTTGCATGAGTCGCGGTGGAAGCCA
>CAXAMN010022785.1:1617-21259 GCA_963970005.1 Durusdinium trenchii | reverse complement strand
TTTTTCCACGAGTACGGACGCCGTGTGGGCATGGTGCCCAGGTCATCGTTGAAGGAAGGGAAGAACAGACAGATGGTGGAGAAAGGAACGAAGACCCCAGAACCAACCCAAACCAAACACCCAAGCCCGCAGGCCGAAACTCCACCATCTTGTAGTCTTTCCTCTACACTAGGTGAAACGTGTGAAACAGAGACTAGTGGCAATTAATGGGCCTGAATTCTCAAAAGAAAAGGACTGCAGCGCAAGCTGTGTTCATGGAAAGCCGCCTAGGAGGCTTCAAACGGACTTTCCTTACCAAGTGTTGGTGACCAGCGGCCACACCACAGTGTGGCAAAACAAGGTCACTTTGCAGGTCAGGTGTCTCGCGATGCTCCAGCAGTGGTTGTAATCAGGTCGACCAAGTGTGCCAAGATCTAAGCAGCAATCCGTGGAAAAGACCATTCTTGCAGCACAACCCGTTCAACTGGTGGCGCATACAAGGCCAGTCACATGCTGCCCGACAAGATTCAAACGTGGCGGCAATTCCTAGCGAGAGAAGCCTGCAGCTAAGGGTGAACCGGGCACAACCTCCCCGTGGGGAGGCAGACCCAACACCCTTCGGCACACAACGGTGCCAATAGGGGATGTCACTTGAGTCTGTGAGGCGCTGCGTGATGGCAAAAAGTGAACTGGTGCGTGCAAGGCCCGTGTGAAACATGTGAAACATTGAGCTCTCCTAGCATGATATCTGTACCTCTTTGTACAAAATTGGAAATGTCGGACATCAACAGCGGGAACTAAGGTTCCCCCTGGGCATCCTTCATTGCCACTATCTACCACCCGCCGTGTAGGGACGCAGAACTAAGGCTCTCGCTCCTATCGGCTCACTACGCAGCGGATGGCGAGAAGAGGTCATGGTTCTACTTGGTGTCTGTGCATTTTTCTTGCCGTATGTGCCTGGAAATCATCCTTTCCTAACGCTCGAATACTGGCACTTGGCTCAACTCACTGCCCACGTCGCTCTTGCTCCTCTCCTGCCTCTGAAGCATTGCTGGTCTTTGAGGCTGGGTCTAGATAGTCTTCTCGCCAAAGATCGTTTGCATCATAGATCATCGAATGCCATGGTGCCGAAATACTTGCAGCTTGGGGCGACCACTACCCGTAGCACTTGACACCTACTGAAAGCACCATGCCAATGACCGACTACTGTGTCTGGCAGGTGGACGATTTGCAGTTGTCGACATCACCGCCACGCCGAGACCCTTCTCTATCCGACAGCAGCTGGGCACTCACTCCATGCATAACGGAGGGCAACTATGGTTAGTTACTCGTGTTGAGGAGTACTGTTTCGCAACTGCTGGCCTACTCCGGACCCGAGCTAAGGCTCGCACCCAGACTCTAACAAAATTGATAGCAGGGCCACGACAGCTGTGGATGGAAGGATGTTCCTCTATCCTAAACCAGGGGTGTAGCCCATGTCCGGGATCATATGCAGCCAGGGTGGCCATTTCATGGCCGGACAGATGGCGAAAGCATTTTCTTCCGCGTAAACCCCTCGCCATCTGCGTGTTCCGGGCATTTTGACCAGCCTCCGAAGGGCAGTGCAGTCCAAGAAAGCCCTACTTCCAATATACTTGAGAGCAGGCGGAATGGCAAGCTCAACAAGGGCTGCACAGCTCATAAAGGCTTTAACTCGGATTGTATGGAGAGTTGTCGGTAGGAAGACTTCCCGAAGGCTAGTGCAGTGGCCAAAAGTGAATTCCGGAATTTCTTCAATCATGGTGTTACAGAGGTCAACACTCTTAAGCAGTCGACAACTGTCACAAGCGTGCGCTCCTATGGCTACAAAGTGCTTTGGGAGAGCAAGTGTGTAGATGCCTGTAGAGCTGAGGCAGCCCGGTGCTAGCTCTCTGGTCCTGTCTTGCAGGGTTAACCCGTTCGATTCAGATCGGGGGGATGGAAACTCACTCACGGTGACCTCAGCAAGGTTGATGCACCCTTGGAAGAGGTATTGCCCGAAATTGGTTTCCCCATTGAACACGTTTACAGCTCCACCCGATGCATACACACGCTGCAAGGAACAACATTCCGAAAAGGCTTTGTAACCAAAGTCGCGACAACCCGGAGCCAAGACACTATTTAGGAGCTTGCAGTCCCGAAAGGCATTATCTGCAATGCCTACCACTGTGGCCGGCAGTTTGACAATGCGGAGTTGCCGGCAATCTTGCCACGCCTCTGCACCAATGAGCCTGATCCCTGACTCGACGCTAACGTGTCGCAAGCGTGGCACACCTGCAAAGGCCCATTCTGGGACAGTTTCTTCTGAGTTCATAGGGACATGAACAGCTAAGGGGACTTGATCAATAGGATAACCACCGAGCTGTTCTTGTTCTGGCAGGGTAACACTACAGTCCCTGAAGACAATGGTGTATTCTCTACCTTGCTGCAACTTATCCCAGATTGGGTCCTCTAGGTAGGTTTGCGTGGTGGTGTGCAAAAAGTCAATGACGCGCCCAAAAACTTGGAGGTCGGTGACCGAGGCCAGATAATCCATAACCTGGTCTTCTAAATCTGTAAATCGGTCGAACTTGGCGACACTGAGAGAGACCTTAAAGGTGACACCCGAAAGCGTAGTCAGCAGCAGGGGGCATTCCATGACTGGCTCCTTTTCGATGGGAGTGCTACTCATGGATGAATTGTCAAGCTCTTTTTGCGGCAGGCTATTTGCTATCATTGCGCGAGCCACCGGTGCCCAATCTGCACATGGGCTGTTCCTACGGCCGGGGATGTTTCCTGAAGACAGACGCTAAGGCGCCTACCTTGAGCCTCTCATGGCCTGGCATAATGTTAAGGGTACACATGGTTTAGCTCCTCGTCAAAAGCGTCTGAATCTGGTCCTTCCGCGGGGAGCAGCTCCAGCCAATGAGGTTTTTCAAATTTGTCGCACGTAAAAAAGGCATTGTGCTCTGCCTGCACCCACTGTTCAAAGTCACCCCAATCTAGGAGGGTAAACCGTTGCAGCTGCTCGCACCCGCAGAAGGCACGGTTACCGATGTCACTGAGTTCTGTCGGGATGACAACTTCCTGCAGCACAACGCAATTGAGGAAGGCTTCTTTTCCAATTTGCATGAGGCGCGGTGGAAGCCATATGCACTGCAATGCTACACAGTGGGCAAAGGTGGAAGAGAGCAGGGCTGTGATCTCTGTGCTCATGAGGTTGACCTCCACTAGACTTTTGCAATTTTCACAGGCCCTCGGCCCGATGTTGTGAAAGTCATTCGGCAAGCACAGCTGTTCAATGCCTGCTCCACAGAATGCGCCTTCAGGCAGTGCTCGTGGTTTATTAGTACGATCCATATCAAAGGTAATAGTTGCAAGCGTGAGGCAACTCTCGAAAGCATATCTGCCAAGCTGTGCGCCTGGTGCCAGGACGCTGCTGTCCTCTGTTTCGTGATTGACCCCAACGCTGCCTAGGGAACAGCACTCTGCAAACACCCTTTGTCCATAATGGACACACCCTGGCGCGGCGACCTTACGCAGCACATAGCACCCCATGAAAGTCCCTTCCGCCAGACTGACGACCGAAGATGGAAGCTTGACAATCTGTAATTGCTGGCAACTCTGCCAGGCCGCAATTCCTATATGTTGGATGCCAGTTGCCACTTCTACGTGCCGGATCGAAGGTGCTGCGTAGAATGCTCTGTCTGCAATTTCCCCTCGCGGGTTGGCCGGGACACGAACTGCTTTGGGGTAGCCTTCTTTGCCGTCTGCCTGGAAATGCCAGATGGAATGCCCTTCTACCATACAGGGACGAACTACTATTTGCAGTTGCGGCCGCTGCAGGAGCACCGTGCGGAATGCCTCTGACAGAGGTTGCTGCTCGCGAAGGTCGAGCAATTCCAATTCACAACCAAATACCTCTAAGTCAGAGACTGTAGGCAGAAAGCAAAGAATGTCGTCTTCCAGCTCTGCCACATCTTCATAATGGGAGAGGTTTGCTTGCATCGTATATTCCGTGCCAGCTACGGTAACCAACTCGAGGTTAACCTCATAGCGATCTTGGGGGGGCGGCATTGCTATGTAGGTGCTTGGTTTGCTTGAGCCAAACAACTGTGGTACAGGAGGTGTGTCCTTTGCAAGGCCATAGTGGCAACTAAGCCACAATAGAGAAGGTGACTAAGGTCACCCATCTCATGGCGGAGGTTGCGCGACACGGAGGCAATTGTTGTGTGGGGAGACTCCTGATGAGGACTACACTACTGCCACCACCCGTAGGACCACCCTTAGGGCGAAGGCGGTGGGGGAGGCTTGCTGTGCCAGGAAGACCCTGCTGCAGTTGAGGAACTTCCCGCTTCCATAGGGGGGTCAGTGCGGCGGGCTTTGTTACTTGGATCGGTGGTTTCCTGACTGTAGCCCATGTGGTCCCTAAGTGCCTGCTTATGGCTCGCGAGTTGGAGCCTGAACGTGGGGTTCCCAGTGAGCCACCCGCAGAGCTGATCCCATTTATCTTCGGAGTAGTGAATCGTGCCATATTGGTTGTAAGGACGATCTGCCATCTTCGGAGTGAAAGGATATCCTTTGCGGTAGTACTCACTGAGGACAGAACAAGGGACCTTAGTCAAGCTGAAACGGGTAGATATCAGGTTCCACCCTGTGCGGGACATGGCAATTCTGAGCCCGGAGGTCAGCCATTGTGCTACCACTGCGCTTTCTGCTCCGATGTCCCCTTGCTCGAAATTGCCAAGCGCCGTTGCTAGTCTAGTGTAGCCTATGCCAAACCTTCCATACCCCTTGGCAAAGGCATAGCTGGGTTCAGCGTTCATGGCCTCGTCCTCTGTGGCTTCGTCTGCTTCGTCTGCCTGCGTTTCTGCCATTCCCACCGGCACTGGGAGAGCAAGTCGTGGCGACCGTTCTGCTGACCCGGTGTCTTCTGAGGCAGAGTCTTCTTCTGCTGGCAGATCAGCTGTGGGATTTCTGGCTGTTGCCAGATCTCTCCACCCGGGGACTTCAATGCGCATTCGCAGTTGCAACAGGGAGGGGAACGCGAAGGCTTGTCCCAAAGACGGGTCAAGGGCTCCGCTAGAGTACGCTCTTTCGGCCCAGGAAGTAGTCGGCATGCGGGGGTATCGATCATAAACAATGTCTTTGGTGTGCACTCCCACCACGATCAATGGGTTGTCTTCAGCCCCTTCTTCTTTTGGCCGATATCCAGAGCCCCCCTTCACCTCTGCTGGCTTGAAGCCCTGCTGCTCCATGGCTGTGACCAGGTCAGGCAGGATCTGGACTGGTAGATAAACAAAAAGGTCATTGGTGGGTAGCGTTTGTTCTCCATACTCCATCCCCCTGACGAAGGACATGATGACAGTGCGCATGAAGGTAAGGGCATCTACATCTTTTTCTTTTGTGGTCTGCGATTTCCCTTCCCCAGTTTGGGCTGCTCCTGTACCCTGATCTCTGTGTTGATTGTCAAAGGAGCAGCACCTCGCAATGAAAGCTAGGAGGCCATATTGCCAGAAACGAGGGCTTGCATAGAGAGCGAGCTGCTTCTGTGTGATGAAAGGGCGTGCTGGATGCCCATTTTTTACGAAAGCAAAAAGGTTAGACAGAGGGGCAGCGAAGGCTTCACTGATAAGGAGAAGATCGCCGATGTAGGCCTGGTTGATCTGATCTGGAATGTCTATAAACGAGGAGCCATGGAGTGCTTGTTCAGTCACTCTCCTCCAGAGGAACGTGCGGACAAGGCGGTTGATTTGCTTGCTGGAGACAGCAAGCCTCGCCATCGGCCATTCTCTAGGCAGGTCGCTGTAGATCTGTATTGAGGGGAGCGGCACCTTTTGCCCGTGAGCTTCTCTGGTGGTTCCCGCTGCCTTTTGATAGTCGTACAAAATCTGCATGGCTCTCTGTTCGGATTCCAGCTGGAGATCAGCGGCGGCCGTGCCTCCACGCTCTGCTTGCTCTTGATCACTGGCAATATCAATTTCTGTCATGGCTTGTGGGCGCTCTTGCGCTGAGCCAGGGCAGTTAGGTGGTGTCTCTGGGTTTCTGCAAACTGGGGTCTCCTGCCTTTGAGCGCTTCGACTGGCTAGATCATCTAGCGTGGCCGGCGGTTGCTCATGTTCTGGAACGCTGTCGAGCGGTTGCCTGGATGTTGAGGCAAGTGATTTGCGTGACTTCTTTGGTTGCGCTCGCCCAGTATGAGCCTTAGGCCCCGGTCTTCGCTTGATTGGGGACTCAGAGGAGTGCGACCTGGGGCTATCACTTGGATGGTCCACGTTCTGTGGGGGTAGCGCACTCCTTGCATCATCGCCTGCCGCCCGCATGTCCTCTTGTGCGGGACATGCGACAGGAAGAACCGGACGATTGCTAAGGCAATCACCCGCTTCTGTGGAAGAGCTGCTGGCGCTATCATTATCTTCCATGTGGGCATCATCGTCCTCCGGTTGCTCTGTGCTCGGGATAGTGGGCGACTCAGATGGGGAGCTGTGGACCGAGACCACGTCTTGTGTGGCTTCCTCAGCCATTGCCGCATCTGTCTCTGCAGGAGAGGAGAGCAAATGCCCTTCTTGAGCTTCATGTTCCTCGTTGTCTGGGTCCTGCTCAGAGACAGAAAGGACATCAGGCGGCAGACTTGGCCGAGGCCAGTAGCAGCCATGCACTAAAAGGCCTGGTCGCGATGGCAGGATGAGGTCAGAGTCTATGGCATCCAAGACCGGCTGCGCTCTCCATGCATCATAGAAATACACACGGTGCAGTGCTTCGAAAGTATAATCTTGTGCACTACGCTGCTCACGCGTGCTCGGCGTCGGTTGATAGCGTAGGGAGCTTCCTACGCTGCATCGTCGCCCTGGGCCCGAGCTATTGTGGAGAAGTCGCCAATGCCCTGGCTGCAGCCCATCTGTTATGACCAGCCACTCCGGCTCCATCGAAGCATCAGCTGCATATCCATAGACGAGGTCATGCAAGACCGTGCCACCAGGCAGGTAGGGCCCTTCGACGAGGCTGTTGATCTCCGCTTTGGTTAGATGCGTAATTGTGGCTAAGACGAGGCGTAAGCGCCTCACCTTACCGTGATGGTGTTCTACGAGACATACCGGCAGGGGGCCAAGCCACATAGGGTGAGGCAGGAGCGCCTGTTGGAAAAAGGTCGTGGCCTGCGCAACTTGTGTGACTGTAAGGTCCAGGGAGCCTACGATGTTGGGCTCTTTGTTACTGTCATAAGTATGTATCGTCTGGACACCATGCAGAAGGGCTGCTAGGACTTGCAGGGCCCCAGGCATCCCTTGCATATTCAGCGGACATGCCAGGATGGTAAGGTCAGTGGCTCGGCTATAGGCTACGTTTGCTCGTGTGAAGCGCTCCTGGTCATAATCTTGGTGGCCTCCTTCGCCACTGAGGAAGGTCGACAACCCGTGAATAACGATGCAATGCTTGGCCGTGGCGCCTGCCACCTTGACTGCAGTCTCTGCATTCGCCTTCTTACCGGCAATGGAGAAATAATTGCGTAGATTTGTGGCCCCTTCCCGGGTGGTTGTGAGGGCCAAGATGTCATCAGTGTCAGAGCCTGCTTTGGTAAGTTGGTCTTCGATATGTTGGTACACCCGAACTGTGGGGTCATTCTTTGGATTTTGTTTTGCTTGCACATTGGGCGATGCATGGCTCCAGTGGACGAAACGTAAGCCTGAGGCAATCTTGTGATCCTCTCGGATGGAGGTGGTACCTATTTGCCAGGTGTCTCCCATTCGGCTGCACAACATGGGATACTGAATACCTATCAACGGCTCATACACTTCCTGGGCAACCCTTGCACTCGTCGGCAACATTAAACTCCAGCAGTGTGGGTTTGCGACTCCCGATCTCTCAGCCGCAGTTTGTGCCTGGCGGAAGTCGAGCGGGCTGTCTGGGCTGGTGGCTGCATATCCTAGACCTACCAACAGTCCTTCCGGGAGGTCCAGGTCCACTCTGGAGAGATCTTTGTAGGTGGACTGTAACTGACAGGCAAAAGGAGATGTGGCTTTGACCTTCTCCGGGCGAAACCAGCTGCTCCCCAATGGCCTGTGACCCACTACTTTAACCGTTTCTTCTAGGTCGCCAAGGCCAAAGCCTCGACCGTGCCGGAGGAGCATGTGGCAGACCCCTGGTATTTCATGCGGCATGTACCAGGTAGTGGGGGCTCGTAGCCCAGGGGTGCTTTGAGTAGGAGTGTGCGATGAGCTCTCTGTCCATCGGCCACTCCACCTGGGCTCTGCTTGGGATCACCCAGCAGCAGACGAAAGAAGGGCTGTCGGGGGACTGTTGGCGCAAATGCAGATTTGAGGTCCATATCCTGCTGTGCCTCTTCACTGATAAGTAGGTCTACATTTTCCATGTGGGTGTTGAGCGTTGAATGAGTCTGCCCTTTCTGATCCCAGACGAGTCCAGTTGTGACAATTACTACATGGCAGCCAGGGATGTATGATGCCGCGTCGCTTGCCCTCAAGTCATAGTCAGTGCAGGCTATGTTGGTTTCTGCCTCTTCTCTGCTGACTGGCCGCACGAAGTATCTCTGGTGATCTGGTCCAAGGTCAAAGGCTGTGAGTAACTTGGTGATTGCCCGGCCTGCCGGATTCTCTTTGTGTACTACAGCGATCTTAAGGTGCGTGGTAAGAGCCAGCCAGGCGAGTAGAAAGGTCAGGGATCGGGTCTTGCCTGCACCAAAGACTCCCGCTACTGCAAGGGTAGATCTGCCAGATCGGAGAGCCAGCGCGAGGCTGGCAGCCATCGACACTATGTGCCCGTTGTCATGTCGGGCGGCGGTGCCTAGTGCCACAGCGAAGCTGGCAGCTTGGGGACAGTGTTGCATTGTGCTGCCAGAGGTCAGCAGCTGGAAGAGGGCATGCAGACTCTGCAGTAGGACTACTGTGCATTCTAGCTGATACGGAATGGGCACTTGGCCGGGAATTCCCAGCACAGTGGGCTTATGCTCTGCCGCTAAGCTGGCCATTTGCAAGAGGTGATCTGCAGTGACTGTGTCACCTGCTTCCGCGATGGCCAAAACTCGGATCCGCGTTGCTCTAGATTCCAACACGCAGAGGCTGGGCGGGAAAGCCCATGGAGCAGAGCACGCCAGGCCAGTCGCAGTTGACGTGGGCAACGGCGCAAACTCTTCCGGGAACGGCACTAAGGCGACGTCCCAGTGCCTAGGGCTGCTCAGGCGGCGTAACTTTTCACTGGGCGCCTCATCCCCTTTGCGTTTCCGAGAAGGAGTCGCAAAGGCAAGCAAGAGTGCTAAGACTGAATAGCACTTGCCGTGCTCCTCCAGAACTAGTCGATAAGCCTTCCCCGCCTGTGAACCCATATGAACTGTGCTTGAGGGGCTGCTAGCAAGTTGCTCATAATTACAGCTCTGGAAGTGTGCAGGGCAGAAGATGGCCGACTGTGACCACGCCGGAAAGGCTATACGATATTCATGCATACCTTGTAACCCCGTAGCTGTTGGAGTGACATCCACAACTAAGCCAAACTTGCGGACAGTGGGACTGCTCCACAGCTCTTTCTTTGTAGCAGCCTCATCAACAAATGTGAGTTGCGGGAGGAACAGGGCTAGGATGACAAACACCTCTCGGAACGGGATTGGTGCTAAAAGGTCTCGGGCCATTTCTGTCAGCCATTGAGCACACGCACTTTGATTACCTCTGCCAACCCGAAAGTTTTTCAGCAGCAGCGCATGTGCTTCTTCCATGGAGTCAATTTGCTGCCCCGCTACACAACTCTGTAGCAGCACTAGCAATTCTTGGTCGGATCGGTGGAGGTTGGACACCAACAAGCTAATGGCACCTTCCCAATCATCGCTGGTCATTACAGTTTCAAAGCGAATCCAGGAGGCCAAGCGCATGGGGGCAGCAATTCGGTCCCGGCGAGGAACCACCTCTGGGTGTGTGAGTTTTAGCGTTGTAAGACTGACCTGGCCTGCAGGGAGCTGGCACTGAAGCCAGTGCCAGTAACTATGTTTATGCTTGCCCATCCACCTTGCAGATTCTGTTACATACGTGATGTGCAGGGATCGTTGCAACATACCAAGCTCATCCTCTGTCGGCTTCCAGTCGCACAGACAATCTTCGGCAGCATGGACAAGATAGTAGTTGCGTTTGTCAGGTTCTGCAGTGGCAACCAGGGCTGCGAATACACTCTTAGGCATTGCAATGGCACCTAGGCGCGCTGTGGTCTGACTGGCTGGCCAGAGGCAACGAATTGCTAAGGCAATCACTGCTCCAGTGTAGCTTCCTGCGCTGAAACCATTCACTGTGAAGTGAATGGGGTCTTCTTGCGCAACCGGTCGCAGACACCCCAGCCCTGGCAGGTAGGCAAGGAGTCGTAGTGGCTGCAGCGAGAGCAGTTTCCACCACAGGCCACTGAGGAAGGCTTGGTGCGGCAACCGTCGGTGAGCAGGGAGAAGCCTCGCTGCTTTCAGCACCTGTTGCGTGCGTTGATAAATTACGGCTGCCTTGCCATACCCAAGGTCTTCCCATTTCTGGCACGGGTTCTGTATGAGCGCAAAGAGGGTGGCAACTTCATGCACTCCGGTCGACCAGCCATAGGCAACCCCCCACTCCTGATCGTTGAGGACATCTGCCGGGGAGAGTGACCGCCCATAAACTTGACTTTCTCCCACGGGAGGGCACATGCAATGGAAGTGCGGGGGGACTTCCCCTTCAAGGGCACCTCCCCCCAGCCCTCCGCTGTTGATTTGGAATACTGACGGCAGTGGCGGGAAGTTGTGTCCCATCCAATATTCGTTGAGTTGGGCGACCATCCATAGGACTGTGACCCAGACGAATTCATCCTGCTGGTGGTGAGAGATGGCTTCGAAAACTTGCGGTGCGATGCCTTCCAAGGGCATGAATGAACCTCGAAGGTGACACAACAAATCGTGATTGGCTTGAAGAAATTGCTCTTTTTCTCCAGGGACAAGACACTTGGGCTGTGCCAGTGCAGCTCGCAATTGCTCATACGGACTTGCTTCTATGTCCTTGTGGACTGCAACTACCCCTCTTAGCTTAGCGACTTGACTCCAGGGCACAAAGAGGGAGGGAGACAGCTGTTGCGGACAGGGAGTGCATGATCGAGGGTCAGGTGCCTGACTACCCTGCGTCGAGTCACCTTCAATTGCCTTAGTGAGTCGGTCTGCTCTTTTGGCAGAATTGTCGGACGAGGGTGTGGAGACTGACTCCACCTCTGCATCTCCGTCCTCTGCAGGAAGACAGCTAAGGCTGTCCTCCTGCCTTTGCTCCGGAAAGAGCTCCGTCGCTTGTTTACGAATTGCTCGCCACTTTACTAACAGGCAGAAGCGCAATGCGCTGTTTCCAGTTACCCCAGAGGAGTAGCCTGTAAATTTGCAACCACCGACAGGTTTCCAAGTCTCAACGGTCCATGCAGGGGGTAGGTTAGGCATACCGAGTATAGCCATCGGCAGCGTTTCCCAACCCTGCTGCTCCAGTTCGCGTAGAGCTGCCTGCGCTCCAATTTTGGCCTTGCCAAAGGCATGAAATATGGCAGGTCGCATTCGGTTGCGCGGCAATGCACTGGCTTGGAAAAGGTGTTCTCCTGGCAGCGACGCAACTGTGCATGGCCCTGTTAGCATCGGGAGCACTGACAGCATGCCCTGTTCGAAAGTGGCTCGTGCCCAGCTGGTAACCCAGGGGGTTCGCTCTCTTCCTTCTGGGGTGAGCGCCCTGGGATGGGATTGCCGTGGCCACTTGATTGGACTTCCAGGACTAGACTCCTCCGGGCTGGGGATAGGCATGGGCCAAAAGTGCTTACACATGTAAAGGCCGTATAAGGACCAGACCATGCAGAGGTCAAGGGCGGACTGCATCGCTATCCCAACAAAGGGGGTAAACAAGGTGCCGCTCATGACAGCGTCGCTCGGATTGACAGGTGGTCTGGCTCTTGAAACGAGAGCAAGTCGACCCGCCTGGAGGCTCTTTGCCAGGGTCCGGGCAGACGTGTCATGTTCCAGTGGACTGTGCTTGTTGCGATTGCCGATCGATATGACCAAACCTGCATTATACTCCAAGTGCGCTTCTGTAAAAAGTAGCATGCCTATCCCAGCACTAGGGCTAGACTCGGAGCGTGCATACCCTATGAGATCAACCCATCGGTGCTGCTGATGTGCCAGCTGCAGTAGGTCTTGCACCTCAAATAGCGTGATTGGCACACAGTCATTGTCAATGAGTGCAAAATGCTGTGCAGGATACAGGAAACGCGCTGCCTCTAGGACAAAGACCCCTGCCCAGTAGTATGGAACTTTATGAAGGCCAGTAGTAGCATCAGCACAGATCCACAGTATGTCAGTTGTCTCTTCTTGGGGACCCACCAGGCATCTGCGTGAGGCCCACCAGGCAGCGAAAGCCGGCCAATATGGGACAGCAGCAGGTGTTCGATTGTCCACAATTAGGTAAATCATGTGATTGTTCATGATCAGGTCTCTGTGTGAGATGAGTGTCTGAATAATGGCAGTAGTATCAGGCAGCTCTCCCTCTGTTTCGAGAGCAGCATACCCCTCGTCCTTTTTGGATGGCTGCGCACGAACGTCAGTCAGGCCAAGTGTAGGCCGAGCAGAGTCAAGACCGAAAGGACTGCTAAGAGTGTCTTTCATAGTCAGTGCTGCATAAGCTTCATTCTGGGACTGCACCACACTATCCCCCGTGCCCCTGGCAAAGCAGGCTTGTCCATCAGTGGTCAACCAATCTGCATGGTCACGTGTGAAGACAAAGGGAGCATGGACTCTATTCTCTGTGTTATCCGTTAGGTCCAGTGAATTGCTGTCTTCCATCCACGGGTCATGTGACATTAGAGTTTCTCTGCTTGACAATGCAGGTATAGCCCCCGCCAACTAAGGTTGGCAGGTGCCCTGGCGGCGAAAGCACACGAAAGGCAACACGAATGATGTCAGCTAAGGCTGACCTCACTCCTGCATGCAGGGCACTACGACCTGCTGTGAGCCAAACGTTGCAGCAAGGTGCTTTCGTGACGGATCAACTGTATTTAGCATAGTGCCGGGGACACCTGTTCAACCTATACAGCAAAGGAAAGAAGACTCACGATTGTTTCAGGGGCATATCAGGGGCCCTGTCACTACTGATCGTGGTCATCCGCATGTGGGTGTAATAGAGAAATTAACCATGCTACGTAAACCAGGCCACACAGCTGGGTATGTAGGTCAGTCAGGGGAGTGAGGAGAGCACCCTGCACGTCGTGAGGCAAAGAATCCACTGTTTGTTCAATTTCCTGTACCAATGCATGCAGACTTTGCACTCTTGCATGCAGGGCTGATTCGATCTGGTGGTGCGCACGGTCTGTGTGACGCTGTGGGGGCGGTTGCGCAGTTAGTTGCGTGTCTACTCGAAGGACATGCTGTTGTTGTCTGTCGGTAGTGGACCAAAAGCCTACTCGCCGAGGAAGGGAGGCTGAAAAGGGGCGTGTCTGCAGGAAGATGTCAAAGGGGTCTACGTTCTCTGCAATGGGCCTAGCGCTCACCGCTTCTGCCAGCACAGTGAGGAGGTGGCTTTCGTGATGCTGTATGTGCAAAATCATCCTGCGAAGCCTAGTTCGCTTTGTTCCATAGATTGTGGCCCCCCTGGTGTTGATTGCAATACAGCCCTGATGATAGAGCGGGATAATAGCATCATCAACGACTGCCCGAAGTTTGAGCAGTGCTGGCGGAAATTCAAACCCCTCCGTCCATTCGGGGAAAGGAGTGTGTACGTTTTCTTTGACTGCATCAACCGGGAAGAAATGAAGTAAGTAGCACCGCTCTCTCCTCCCCCGATAGACGAAGGTTACAATGAGGTCTAAGACCCCATATCGAATGTCCTGATGGTCGAGTTCAAAACGAACAAAATCAGTGACATCGACATATGTACCATCATCTGCCAGAAACAACGGTTCTGGATGCGCCTGCATGGCTAGTTCGACTTGCAGTTTGTCTTTACACCAATGTGTGCAGGCTAGGTCTAGAGTCGAGTCGGCTGGTGTGATACAAGAGAAGAGCTGTCAAGCTATTTCTCTCACTCTGAGCCAAAAGTCTGCAGGGACAAATGGAGACAATTGTGGGGGCCCATGGAAGAATGGGGAAGGGGAGCAATCAGTCTCTTCTCTGGTTCACTGGACAGGGCACTTCTTTGGGTGCGCAAATGCACGCGGCGGTGGTAGATGCTCTTGCGTGCCGTCTTCCGCAACACGGTAGTGAACATTTCCTTGTGTAATGCACTGCTGTGCCGGGAGCCTACTGCTTGTGGCCTGTCGGGGAGGGCAATCATTGGCCGGCGCCAGGGTTGGCGGCCTCGCCGTCCCCCCAGGGTGAGTAGGTGGGGGATCTGCAGCAGCAGTAACGCCCCCTCGCTCCTCTGTGTCAGGGAGTTGCGCGGCTTGCGAGAGTACCGCCAGCAGCTTTTCGTGGGTGGGATCAGCAGGTGTAACCTGCATGGGAGGATGAGCAGGCTTCTTGGGTTGTATGCGACCAGCTGTTTTCCGCTTGGGCGAAGCCTCCTCCTTTACAGGGGGGCTTCTGCGCTCCTTTGCCTGCAGACCTGCTTTGACTGGGGCTATAGAAGCCGGATCAGGCTCGTGCCCTCCCTGTGGAAATAGGGGGTGCTGTTCTGCAAGTGTAAGGAGGAGAGCATCAAAAAACTCCGCCAGTGGTAGCCGTATGCGCAAGACAACCTCAACTTGAGGGCGCCCATCTGGGCCCTGAGTGAGGGAGCACTGATGAGGGCCAACAATGAAAGGGAGGGCCATGGGCAACAACTGCTACTGTTTGTTTTGGCCAGGCTGGGCAGAGGCGCGCGGTCACTGCTCTACTTCGAGCCTGAACAGCAGCAGGCTCTCTTAGTCTCATGCGATGAGCTTGAGAAACACAACTACCGGAGAAAGAACTTTGGTCCGTAGCTTGCTACGTAGGTAGAGGGACCCGTGATGCGAGTTAGTATGCTCGCTAATTGGTCAGCCACACCTTAGTTGCCTAGGTCGGTCTGGTTAACTCTGGAAGCCCTTCATATGGTAGCGCTCTGCGTCTCTCTCAGGGCGGTAAGTATCATGTCCATTTCGCTAGCTAGTGCCCAGCACGCATTGGCCCCTGGTTGTACATTGCAATGCTGTCGATGTGCATGTATATTTTGAAGGGTGCGTTGGGTGTCGCACGCTAGTACTCGCACTGTACTGGCACGAGTAATGAGTTCTCTACTAAGTCGTGCGTATGGCACATCTTGACCAGCAATCACATCCTGTTCCGTAAGAGCCTGCAATGCGTAAACACCTAGCTGGGCAGGGGGGCGCACTGTGTCGGCTTGTGGCAAATTTGCACCTCCATATGTTCGAGTTGTCTGCTCTTGGATGGGGGTGGGGCGACTTTGTGGCAACAGCCAGGGCGGGATTGGTGGTGTTGGACGAGGTGGGGCGTCAGGTACAGCTGGCAAGGCATAGAGCTGTGAGAAAGGGAAAGAGGCTACAACTTCCCCCGGTTCTGGAGGTCTGGCCTGTCCTCGCGCTACCACCCATCCATTGGGAGATAGACATTCGGATTGTTGGAGACTGCGATAAACAATTGCCCTTTGTAGGGCACTCCTACCATGCAGGAGAACACCATCATTTGTGATGTGTGGTGAATCTTCAAAGGGAAAAAGGACCTGCCCACTAGGAAGTACAAGGGTGGATCGGCGCATCTCAGGTGGAACAGCAACTCATTGCATTTCCAATATTCGAGGGCATGTACCATCCTCGATTGGAGTCCTTGGGAAACCAGCAGCAGCCAGTCGTAGCGGGAGCTACCTTTGGGCTAGCTTTACGTTGATCTGGACAAAGTGTACCTCCACGTCAGGGTGTTTATAGATCTGGCGAGCAAAGGGAGTGAGGTCCAATCCCCCCGGCCCAACGTCCATTCGGAAGACACGTCCTACAGACTATGTGCTCCGTTCCTTGAGGATCAGGACTAAGGTCCTAACCCTCTCACTCGGGCTGAAGTGTTCTGCTGTGTAGGACAGGGATTGTAGGAGCAATCCCCCTACCATTCGTTGGTGGAAGCTGTCTTATGTGTCGCAGCGGTTTGAGCCCAGATAGCGGAATCAGAGCAGAAATTTTGTACCAGTCACAGCACAACTGACAAGCAACAAACAAAATAAAAAACAATGAGCAATACAAACAGCCAGTAGGGAGGAGATCTAGTGGCTGCTTTTACTCCCATGCCGATCTTAATTAGAGAAAAAACACGCGCTGTCAAAGGTAGCGACGAGAGAGTAGCTCAACCAGGGGGTTGCTTGCTTTGTTGGCTTACAGCACGAATTATCATGTGCGTCGCCGCTTAGCATGTTGCGCTTTAATTCTTTTTGCGAGTCGCTGTTCGAGTGCTTCTTGTTGTGCTGGGTGCGCGCCAGTAAAGGTGCGTTTCCTGTGTATGCGCACGACCTCAGGGAGAGGTCCTTGCGAGGAGGCATGGGAGTGCGAACCGATAACAGGGGCCGCAGAAGCACATTCAGACAGCAACTGAGCAAACTTGGGTTGCAGAGACTCACACCGCATCAGTGGCGGCTCGGTAGGGTCAAAGCCAAAGGTCTGGCAGAGATGGGTATTGAGGGCCTCGAGCGTGTCATTCTCCGGTCGAGGGGCAACCCAGAAGCCATCATGCAACCAGATGGCCGAGACGAAACCTACCCGTGGCTGCAAGAAGGAGTAGGCAGCCCATGTAACCTGCTGCTCCAGGACCTCGAAATAGTGAAAGGGTGCTCCTCGACCTGTCCTTTCTGGCCCAGAAGGGCACCATGAGGGAGGATGATGCATGGCATAACGGCTAGCAGCGAACACTTCCCGAGCAAAGCTCACAAGGTGATGTGACGGTTCCGTTTGGATGCGTTTGTTAAGGTATTCTATAGCTTCCTGTGGAGTGGCGCTGTTAATGATGACAAGTGGCCATGTCTTGACCAGGAGGCTAATGTCATTTTCGGCAATCTGTGCACTACGAGCTCTTGTGAGGTAGCTTCTCATTTGCGCAATTGGCAGTAGTGATAAATGAACCTCAGCTGCCCTGCATTGCCGCCTCATGAGCTCATAGTGTGCTCCACTAATGTCTATCTCCCAATGTGAGTTGCCAAAGAGGAGCAGCCGAACCTGACGCGGCAGGCGCTGCGCGGCATTGCCAACTGAATAGAATCGACCGCCCATGGAGTTGACCGTGGGCTTGTACCCTACATTGAGGCAATGAGAGGACGATACTGCCAAGGCAATGTAGTCCATTGCAACCCATTTGTAGTGTGGGTGCCTTCGGAGTAGTGTATGCATTTCCTGGGGAGTAGGAGAAGGGCACTCTGTGAGAACGAAGGCAGGGGCTTGCATTGCATCTCCCTGTTGAATAATGAAGCCCAGGGCTTGCACCAAGTGAAACGGCGGGAGCGCTACATGATGCAAGGGAACAAGTGGGTTGTTATCCGCCTTCCTAGCTGCAGCACTAGCCTGACCTGCAAAGTAGTCTGCTAGCCGGTTGCACTCCCTTGGCAGATAGACCAAGCGAAACAGACAAGGCGCTCGGGCAAGCAAGTGTTGGCATTGTTCTAAAATGGCGACAACCGCAGGTTTTTTAATTCTACCTTTGTATTGCAGGTAGTTGATTACTGGCAAGATGTCACCTTGCACTACAACACTGTCAATGGGGATGCCTTTGGGCATACAGGAGACATAATACTCAAATGCAAGGCTTATGGCAGCCCTACAGGCATGTGCTTCTGCTACTACATTATCAGAGCAAGAAAGTAAGGGGATGGAAAGCCACTGGACAAGGGAGGTGGAAGACGGCGTTACATGCAGTAAGCTGACTCCTGCTCCTCCAGTTTGCGTGTGTTTGTGCGCAGAGCCGTCAAATTGTACCAAGCAACCTTGCCATTGTTGAGGTTCACCTAGCAGGAGGATAGTATTTGCAGACAAATCGTCCATGGCTTGCAAACGCAAGTGTGTGGCTCCGCAGTGGCATAAAAAGGGGACGAGACATGCGGTTGCTGTGGGAAAGGGAAGCTTTCGGTGTTGTGAAAGGAGCAAACGAAGGCGGTGATCCTGCTTAGCAAACGTAGCAATCGTATCTCCTTTAGCAAAGGGCTGAGTCGTTGCAAGTCCCTTTGGCGGGAGCAAGGCCGCTTCAAGTACAACCGCGGGGAAGCGCTGCGTTCGAATCTTAGTGGAGTCAGTACACGCAGTACTGCTCGGTTGTGGTGGAGCACGGAAGTGGTTAAGCAGCGTGCTAGGTAGCGAAGAATAGATACGCTGCCAGAGGTCAAGCACGTGATGTGAAATACTGCAGTGACGCACACACGCAATGTTCGGTCGGAGTCCGCCATACTCGGTAACCAGCCGCCTCAGATGGAAAAGCATGTAGCAAAGTGCTACTCCTATGCTGCGGGACGGCACTTTCCGCCAATTGATCTCTGGTGCAGGAGCAACCCACAGAGCAAGCCAGGTGAGGTGTACAACCGGACAGAAGGATAACCAATGATCGATAGAGTTGAAACCACCCTGACAAAGCACACAAGGAACATAGGAGTTATTCGCGCGACAGCCTACTGAGGATAGTAGTCGAGAAAATGCTGGGGGCAGTTGCTTGGGCTCAGGCACGAGAATTTGATGAAAATGGAGAAAGCTCTTGCTTTCTTCAGGGAGGGTAGTCAAGGTAATATCCATTGGAGTAGCAGGCAGAAGGCAGGTCGGACAGAGTGCTCCATACCCTGGTCCGCATGGAAAGCATCGTGTATGGTTGTGACACCAAACGCAAAGTTGACTGCGACTGAGCTTGCCCCTGAGGGGCAGCCAAAAGTCAGCATCTTCTCCTAGAGCCCATCGTAAAACAGCATAGCGCGGCACTGCCCCTACCTGAGTGGTAGGTAGATCCGCTAGCCAGTCCAAAAACAGGATGGAGGGCCCCATGGCCCAACCATTCTTGCATATTCGTGCAGCCAGGCGCCTATGAGAGGCTGCAAGCAGTCTGCCAATGGCGAGTTGTTTGAAGAGCTGCTTAAATCCACTCGCCCTTTGCGCCGGGGTATTGTTTTGTTTTAAGAGGGCTAAGAGGCGCTGTATGTCTTCAGCAGGAAGCTGCTGCTGCCAATACTTCCAACATTGTTGGATTTGTATGGCATATGAACCTTCTTGTTCTTCTGCAAGGGACCTATGTCCTTGCCGTAAGTAGCATCCAAAGAGGGAGACTGCCTGCGTGATGGTTGGGTCAAGCAGTGGGCCTATGCGTAACCACCTGCAGAGCCCAACCAATAGGTGTTGCGGGAACCAATGTCGCTGTAGCAGAAAATCTGCCATTGCGTGGTACAGCGGCTTGAGAAGCTTGGGCGAAAAAAAACGCTGCGTTTGCGAGTAGTAAAAGAGGCTCAGCGAAAAGGTGTTAAAGTAGATAATCTTCATATGGATGCTAAGGTTGGCCCGATTAGCAGCAGCAAGCCTCGTCCGGAATTTTACCAGCTGCTTTGACAGCAGAGTGGTGAGAGATAATTGCAACGGTATTTTAACCATGGCCTCATTGGTAAGTTGACATGTCCACCCTGTATGGATTGTTAGACCAAGGTTGACAGTTGACGGCACTATACACTGACCGCCTAGTCCTGCTTGGTCCAGACTAAACAGTTGCTCAGCAGCGTAACTG
>CAXAMN010022784.1:796418-984021 GCA_963970005.1 Durusdinium trenchii | reverse complement strand
CCGTGGGCGAGCTATCCAAGTCTTTGAACCAAGTCTTCCAATCAAGACCATTCCTCAGATGTCCGACGATCGTGCGACGACAGTAGGGGTGGTTGAGGACATGGCTGGATGCTGTTGGGCCTGTTGGGTATCTATAGTGAAAGGTCAGCCACCCTCGCGACTGAGCGCCAGTCAGATGTGTCAAATGACGAAGTGGGCTGATCTCCTCCTTCCATCGCCCATGTCAAGAGGTCCTTTGTGCGGACAGGATCATGGCCGAAAGGAACCCAAAAGAAGTATAGCGTTTCGCAGAATGGGAATATGCATCTGGAAGTCCTTGTCCATCGTTCTTTCTTCTTCTGGATCTCTTGACTTGCTCAGAACATCCCTCCGGCGTCGAACGTCGAACGACCGGAATGCCGTCACCGTCCTCCGGTGCCTCAGCGCGTGCGCTTCGGACGCCTGTGGCGCACCTGCAAGATCCGCCGTCACAAGGCGCGCGTGCGGCGTGCGCTTGGGGCGGACTGGGCCGGGCCGAGCGTCTCTGGTCGGCCTTTGGTCGTGCACCTGGGGAGGTTCAATTCTACCGGTGTCCTCCTGTTGCAGGCCCTATTTTTTGTGGTCACCAAGCCGTTCCACATCAGATCCCAGTGGTGTGCTAGAGAAGCGATTTTGCTTGTTGAAACCACGAAGCCAAGAAAGGTCTTGTCATGTGGACTGTGGACGGGGAAAGAAGGTTCTCCTTAGTCTTTGAGTCTTTGACCATCTTCTACGTCGCTCATGAGATGCTGAAGCATGAAGAGATTGCGTTGGAGTGTGTCCATTGCCAGTGACAGTCGGTAAAAGATCATAACTATTTTTGAGAAAGACTCTTTACTCACCATCGTCATCCACTGTTACTCCAAATAGCGTTCTTCCTTCCCTGCTTCGGAGTTCCATCTTCAGAACTGTGTGATGGAGCTGCACTTGATCAAAAAGGTGCAACATTTCTGTTTCTTCAGATGAGGCACCCTCCTGCTGCTTTGAAACAAACCATCCAAGTCTAAGTCAAACATGAGCAGGTCTCTCTAAGTGCCAACTTTCCTGACAAAAAGTCAAGAAGACATTCATGGGCTTTGTATGAAAACTCACTGCCTCAGGCTATCAGGGTACGGAAGCATGGGCGTGGTGAAAGTCTTTCGGGGTATCGCCCCCTCCCCCAAATTTCTTCAAACCAACCCAACGGGAAAAGACCCGCCACCCATCCCGTCGGCCTTGGTTGGGCGGTTTTGGCGACTCCAGGCACGTCAGCCGGGCATGACCAAGTTCAAGAGGATCATGAATCGATACAAGGGGTGCGGGTGGCCCAGATGAGGTTCCTCCAGCACCAAACCTTCACCACACTTCACCCCAATTTCCAGGTTCCTCCACCCAGAACTCCGGTGGCCTGGTGTTTGGTCCCTAAGTGAGTGGATGTTCTGGGCACCCCGACTACCTCCATTAAGCACTCCTTTGTGACTGCTGGTATATATACGAAATTGGGATGCTTCATAGAACAAGTTTTGCCTTGACCCAGTTGAATTGAAGCTGTTTTTTCGGGCGAATCGAAGCACAAAGAGGGTAGATTTGGAACAGTGGACGTCCAGCTTTGGTAGAACTTTAAAGGCACTTCATGAGGACGGCAGCCAGTTTCTTCTTTTGAAACCTGGAAGAAGTACAATATATCGGCCAGCACCTTCAAAGGGGTCACCAGCGGAGGCCCCTACACTACTTGCGGATCTCCATTGGACACCCCTTGAAGGTCCAGGTGCTTTTTGTCAAAGGGTGGCTGTGGCATAACTGGGACTCCTCACGGTCAGTGGCTCCTGGTCCATGTACGGCTTCCAAATATGGCGAACACCAAAGACACACAGAACCTTGAAACGGATTCTTTTGTCTTGTAATTCAACGACTCCAAAGGAGTAAACCCACCAAAATGCCGGCCTTGGTGGATCCTTGCATTCCAACCACCAGGCACTTGCCAAACACACCTCGAACGACCGAAACCCGACCCAGGTGGAAGCAATCTTCGCCGCGCTGAGGCGAGCGGCGCGCGTCCCGGAGGCAACAATCGGTGGTTCTGCGGGCATTCGCGCGCCTGTTTGGCCTTGCCATATTCTGTTTTGAAGGAAGGACAAGGAAGACTTTGGAATGAATAAAGCCCCGCAATTTGGATGGTCAAATGGTTTAGATGGGATGTTTTATTCATCTTAAGAGTCTACATTAAGTATTGAACCAGACGCTTGGCTCAGTCGCAAGTGGTTCACTTGGCCATGGGCCATACCAAAAGTCCGTGTTCACGCGTGATTGAAAGGCGCTGGGTACACTCTATCTTATGCCTCTCTCGAAGGTTTTTTACCTCACATCCGGATCCTGGGAGTCACAGCGCTGCGAGGTCCCTTGTTGGATGGTAGATCCTGGTCGGTGTTCTTTTCGTCCACCACCACCGCCAGTCCCTGGATCATCCTGGACCTCAGTACCAGCTTTTCTTTATTTTTCACAAGACTTTGTTGATGCATCCAAGGAGGATAGGTCCTTTCCCAGCACCTCTCTCAGAGCTCTCTTCCAAACAAGTACCTCAACAAAGGCCTTCCTTGTTTGCCAACAAGCCAACGCACATGACGCGCATTTGCGAGAAGCCGAACGAAGCTGTTTGTGAACTGCTCACTCGCAACGGCGCAGCACACCAGTGCGGAGCGTCGTTGAACCAGGTGCACTAGTGAGAAGGCCCTGCTGGCCTTTGATTCTGCGATCGCGAACCCCGCGCGTCCAGCGCGAAGAAAAAGAAGGGGGGGGTACCGGGTAGCGGCTCTCAACACTCCTGGAGCAGGTTCGAAGCGTTCTGGGAGCTGGCAACCCTTTTGTTTTGAAGTGAGTCCCTGCAAAAGGTTGCCAGCATGTTGTACCTTTTGTTCATCAGATGTTCTGGGCACATCTCGTGTGTTTTGGGATCAGACGATGCGAGTCCCAGGGGCCCTCCCTTGCGGCTGCCCACACTCCAGCTTGCTCTCGTGGGACCCTTCGGGCCGTTCCAAAGATGGTCGTTCTCCGGGGTCAACGCATGCGCAGAAAGACACGTCGGAAGCAAACACAGAAGCAGGGCATGTTGGGGCGTCGAACGAGACAAGCTGTCCACATGCCCTTCTGACCGGAGACCCGACCGGAGACCCGGTTCCCAGGTCTCCGGTACTGTGGTCCCGAGGAGGAGACGAAACCTCATCCCCCCATGGAGACGTAAGGACTCGAGGTTGGGGTTCCGGGGTGCACCGCTCCGGCCTTCATGGGGTGGAAAGGAGCAACAGGTCACCAGCTGCGACGACTTTTAAGTCTAGAAAGTCCTCCAGCCATCGGAGACCTGTTGGAAGGTGACATCTCGATGCCGGTGACGACGCCAACCTCGCCCGTCTCCCGACTCGAGTGACTCGACTCGAAGCTCCCATGGTGGACCTGAGCTTCACAGGTCATGCGCTGTGAAACACCTCGGTTTTTCAACACCTTCGGGTGGTTCGACCGAAGGTGTTGTGGTCGCCTTGAAGGAGGTGTGTCCTGGAAGAGTGTGGTGTGTGTGGTGAACGCCGGACCTGGCACCGTCGGTCGTCCGAGCCTCGTTCCATCGTGGGAGGTAGTGACTGGAGTCATCGGTGGGAGCTGGTGCGAAGGAGCCACCGGAGCTACGGAGCCTGACGGGCCAACTCTTCCCCACTCGAAGCGACCACGGGCCAACTCTTCCCCTGGCCAGGTTGGCATGGTGCTTGGGATGGTGTTTCTTTGTTGTTCACCTTTGTGCTGTGGCATGGAATCAAACCCTCCACAGCTGTCGAAGATCGGTCTTGGTCCTCGTTCGGGGATCTTGGAGGTCTTTGCTCACCCAAATTCTTGGGATTTTAATGGATATTTGTTCCATACCTAGGTAGGGAAACACTACTATAGTCAGTCATCTATAGTCTATTTCCCTGCTTCCAGGACGTCGGGACGCCGTGTCCCGGGAGGTCCCCCCTACTTCGGGAGGTCACCGAAGTGGCCGTGGACGGAAGGGGACCGTGCTGCGAACTGTCCATGGCCGTTTGGGCTCTCAACGAGCACTCCAAGTAGCCGGAAAACGCCCGCAGTGGACCCAAGCGCGAGTCAGCTCGGTCACTCAGCCCGTGAGAAGATCACTCAGGGGGTCGAAGGTTCAATTGGAAGACGTTGACCTGGAACCCCAGTCCCAACTAGAAACAACTGGTTGTTCCAATATGGCAATTGAAATCCTTTACATAGGAAATGGTTGTTTAGGGAGATTTTGGAGGCGTTCCGACCTGGCTTCGGTTCGGAAACTAGACCAGGCTGCCGGACCACTCGACAGGTCGAAGACAGACGCCAGGTGAAGGCAATGCGCAATGCGGTGGTTTGCTTGGGGGGAGAGGTTTGCTTAGCACCCTAAGCATCCGGCGCTCATTGGGATGGGTCACTTGAGAGCCCGCAGGTCGGTGAAGAGTCGGCCCGAAATCGCTCGGACTGGGTGCCCAGGGGGCGTAAGCGCTCCATGACCATCCGCCAGTCGATCGTACGATTCGCCAGTCCTTGGCAAGAGAAAGACGGGAAGAACAGCAAGTGAACTAGTCTAGTCTACCAGTCTACCGGGTTTGGAGGGCCTGTCACCTTCCTGAGCCACCACAGCTCGCTGTGTTCAGAGGCGAGCTCGAGTCTGATTGGCTTATGAGATGCAGTAATTATGTGCTATACGAGTGTGGATTCTAGTGGGAGACCTTTATATCCTGTTACATAATTCTACTTATTCGAGCTACACATGCATGCGGATGTACTGAGAAGACAAGTACTGCAGATGACCCTGCACTCACACACTCTTGTGAAAATGGTGTAGGTTTCTCCATTTACCCCTTGCCCTGCTGAGCACAGGGGTCCTAAGGGGCAAGCCCACTCGACCGAGTTTCTGATGTGTTAGGTACGCAGGTACAAACCAATCGAGGCTTAGTCTTAGACACTCCTACAGCGGGTAGAACCCCTTTCCCTTAAGTTGGCGGACGGAACTGAGGGGATGTCTTCCTCTCAAATCTCTTCGTCCTGACGTCCGACCCCTTCGGCCAAAAGAGAACCGAGCTCGTGAGCAGCCGCCTTTTTGTATAGCCAGCGGCTTGACCTCCAGGGTCCAAGAACCTTTGTTTATACAGCTCATGCTTTCGCATCATCGTGCTTTTTGTAAAAGTGGTCCCACGTCTCCAGAACCTCAACATAGACCGTCTAACTCACCCATTTGCCCTCCAAACGCCGTGCTCTTTCACCACCAGACCAGACCCTCCGCGAACCCGCGTCTCCGCCCTCGTGGCCGTGGCCTCGTCGCCGAGGACTCGATCCCAGCAGATTCCAAAAAAGCTGAATGACCGCCTCTCGGCGAAGACGTGCCGCGACGCACCGGTGGCCACGCGGCGCGGGACGGTGGCCACGTGGTGCGCCGACGACAGCGGGCGAGAGCGGAGCGGGTTCGCGGGCGACAGCGGCGACGGACGTGGTGCGGCGACGGACGGGGTGAAGCTGCGGGGGGTGAAGAAGTGAGGAAGCAACACTCGAACTAGCAACCTTTTTAACTAGTTAAGCCTAGACTTCCAAGACCCTATGAAAATATGGTTGACCTTGTGTTTGTAGTGCAAAATCCTTTAGTTGATTTGGTAAAGCCTATTAAACTAATGGTGGTTGGAAGCCTAGGGGTATATATTTTTTTCTTTTGTCGCGAGGCTTCAGGATTTGCTTTGAGGAAAAGAAATGCTTTTAGAGGGACATGGTTGTGCTTGGATGGTCATGGTGGTCTTTCCTGTGGTTGGTGGGTCTTGTGGGTCTTCATTTTTGATAGTTTTCGACTTTGCCGAGTCTAATTTTAACTTGTCCAACGTGGAGGTGGATTTGCAAAGGATGACCAAAGCAACATGAACCACAGCTATAGTTGCCCAGTTACCATGGATTCCATAAGTAGGCATTGAACTGCTAGGAAAATCCGAGCAATTACAGAACATTCCGCCAGGGCAACCAGGACGAGCTCCACAAAACAGATGTGTGTTCTTGTTCCAATGTGGTTTTGAACACCGCAGGTGTACTTCTTCTCATCCCCAGGGGCAGCAAAATGGCTGCCTGGTTTGGGCTTCCCGGACTCCGCCGAGTCGTCTTGCCGGACTCATGTGAGTAGTCCTGGAAGTCCCACCTGTAGTTTGGAAGTAGTAGATAGAACATGCTTGTAACCAGTCTTACAAGCTCCTTCCTTTCTGAGTAGTAGAAAGGAACTTACATGGAAGTAGGAGCTTCAAAGAATTTCTTAAGGTTCCGTCTCAGTCTTTTGCCTTTTGGTGGAGTCGCCACCCACCCGCCCCACCACGCAACGGCGCCCGCTCGCAACGTCTCGCTGTCCAGGTCAGCCGCCATTGCGAGGCCGCCATCGCGTGCGAGCGTGCGCGCCACCCGGCGGACGAGCGGAGGAAGCCGGAGGAAGCCCATTGGGATATATATTTTTTAGATATCCTTTTTTTTTGTTCTTTTTGTTGGGGCCCTGGTGCTTTTTTCGTGGGATTCCAAATTTGAAAGGATCAAAGACCACCATGTTTCCGGCTTTTTCCAACCCCAAAAGCCTCTTTAGCTCGAGCGAGAAGTCGAGCCGAACGGATCCCGCTCGGCTTCCGAAGGCCAGACCGCGATCGGCCGAAGGCGGTGGTCCAAACGGAGCGGACGCCGGCACTCGGAAGGAAGAGACGACCGACTGGAACAGGTTGCTGGTCCGAGTTGAGCCTTTTTTCTTCCATCTTCATCTCTTTGGCAATTTACCTTCATCTATCTTTGGCAGAAAAAGGTTATTTCTCTAATCTTTCATGATTTCCCTCACCGTACTGGAACATCAGGACGGCCATGGCAGATCGAAAAAACAGCCCCCCCCTCCACCCAGCTCCGCCCCCACCCCAGCGAACGCGCCGGACCCTCCTGCGGGTGGAACCCGGGGTCTCCTGCGGTCGACCGGGGCCGGGTCTCGTTGCCCGTGGAGGTGGAAAACTGGGATGCCAAGGAGTGTTTATGGGGGGACTGAAGAGGGCGGTCGAGGGCGGTAGAGGGAGAGGGGGTCGGGAAGATCGAGAAGCCTGTGTGTTCTTGGGTGCAAAAAGACTGGTCTGGGCGTAGGCCAAAAAAAGGTCGGCACACGGGTTTTGTGCCTTGAAAAGAAAGGCACAGTTTCGGAGGGGAGAAGGGGAGAATCACAACAGTCAGTTAGTTCTTCAACATATTCCGAGACCGGTTCATGTTGGAACTGGTTCCAGAAGGTTTTTACATTAAGGCAAAGGAGCGGTGCTCTTTCCGGATCTGGTCCGTGAGAAGACGGACTGCATCACCATAGTTCCTTGATACACCAGACCCATTTAGTGGGCAATTTGGATCATTGGTTGCCTTTTATTCACCAATCACTTTGACCCAGTAAAGGATCATTGACTCGTTTTCTTTTTTTTGCCGTTCTTTCGGATTCCTTTTTTTGACTCCCTTTCATCCTTTCATCCTTGGCTCTCTGCGGGACCTACGGACCGTTGTGGGTTTCCACGGATGCCGAACCGACGGGCGGGTCCCGGACGTGGGCGAGTTTGCCGCGGTCCTTCGTCAGGAGAACGAAGCAGGCAAGAACCAGAACACCGAGGAGACCGGGGGGGGTGATAGAGCGAACCTCTGGCTTCGCAAGAAAGTACGACCACACGTGGTGTGACCTGAAAAGGGCGGCGCGTGGACCATCGTCGGACGTCCTTTTGGTATGGGAAGCCTTTTTAGCCTTCCAAGACCATCAAAAACAGGGTTGACCTGGCTTTATAGTGTGAACTTTAAAAACTTCCAATAGCAAGCAATGATTGATCCTTCAAGACCATTGAAACAATGGTTGTTGGAATCCTGGGGGCAATGCACGCCCCCTGTGCTGTCCAATCATTTGAAGCCAACCATTGGTGTCACAGAACCAAGCGCAAGCCTGGTACTGCAAATGAAATGAAACGCAATAGCCATAGATGACAATATGAACTGTATACCCTTGTATAAACATATGATGAAAGCCTGACAGCCTGACTCGAGCAAAATCAAGAGCCGGCCAAAATGGCGAACGGAGCGTTCATGGAACGCCCCAGGAGAAGGTCGCCATCTTGAAAGACCTCCTACCCAGCAGATCCCGTTGGGCCGACATCGAGGCCATTCGCGTAGCCGTCGCGAACTGGTCGTTCTGGAGAGCTGCGGGACCTCGTTCCGAGGCCGCGGGACCTCGTTTAGCATGAAGCGTCGGTCAAAGATTCTGAACGATGCTTGAAATGGTGGAAAGGCCTGTCACCGAACCATCCATCATCCACTGGGCCCAAACAAACACTTTGGGCGATAGCCAAGGTTTTATGTGATCGCAGGACGCATCGTGGATGACCGGACCTCGACTCGACAGACGTCGGATGCTCGCGACCCGCCCCCTTTTTTGGGAGGATGAACGTGGTGAACCCGGGCAGTTTCACCGCCTCGAAATCTGGAGAACACTGGCCCCCTTGGTTTCTTGAAGTTTCATTTGTGAGGCTTATTGGTCGAACATGAAGGGAGTTCTTGCTTTGGGGAAAAAACATACAGTAGATGGGTAATGATGGGTATGCGGTATGCGTCAAAATTTTGCAGTTGAGTAAATGTCCTGACTGAGACAACGAGGTATGCGGTACGTGTCTTCTAGGTCTGATGTTCAATATTCTTTCTGATTGCCCGATGGCTTTGGGGCAATTCCAGATCAACACCCCAAATATCAACAGAACCGGTGGGAGGTTCACATGAGTTCGAACCAGCAGATGAGGCTATCCCTGCTTTGCTGGGTCTGCTCTGGCTTGCCATCCCAAAAACGAACATGGACCCCGGGTCGTCTGACGGTTTTCCGAAGCCAGTGGCTGAAAAGGCTCCATCTTAGGCTTCGTCTTGGCTCGAATCCTTTCGGCTTGTGCCCCTTCGAAGACTCTCCTTTGTGGGTCGCGTCGTGGACCGAGGACCTCGGTTTACCAAAAGGGGGGGGCATTGGCAAGTCCGGGAGGGGAAGATGAGGACTGAACGCGAAACTGAGGGGGGGTGTGTTCATCAGGGGCGGCAGGGGGTTGTTCTATGACAGTTATGGAAGTGGAAAATGGATCTTTGGAAGATTGGGAGACAATTATTTTTCTACAAACAGGTGGTTTTCCACTTCCATGATTGTTTAAACAAGTGTATATTATCATTAGATTGTTTAAAGGATCATGAAAGAATCCGGGTGGCAAAACCAGGAGTGACAACCTGGCAGGATTTTTGTTTGTAAAGTTGTTGTTTATTTATTTTTTAGACATTGAGGCCCTTGAACTTCTTGGATCAATCCTCGAAGCACTGTTTCGGGGCGGATCTCTGCTTGTGTGTTGTGAGGAAGCGGGAGGGTGACCATTGTTTTTTTTCCCTCCCCTGGATTCCACTGGATGAGAAGGTCCGTGACGTGTCCAACTCTTTTCCCAGGTGGAAGATGCTGTGGATGACTTCGAGGCGGATGGCAGTGCCCTGGAACTTCCGTCGGTTTGGGGTTCAAACGCCCCGCGCGACGGCTGGAAGCGGTCGGGGCACGACCGCTTGAAGCGGGCTGCTTTCGAGCGGTGGACTTGATGAAGACGAAGCGGATTGGGAGTTGACAGCCGCTTTCGGTGACAGCAGTAGCTGGTAGACGATGGCTCTTTGGGGACCTGCAGATGGGTGTGTATTTTAGATTCGGGAGACCCTCGCTAATGGGTTTTGGTCCATGGTCAATGGTCTATTTTCCTTCTTCCAGAACATCTTTGGGAGGTTTCCCTATTTCACTACACACCCAGATGAGAAAGAGATCACCACTTCCTCCCCCTTGACAGTGTATGGACGGGATATGTCATGATATGAGCTCCGCCATCTTCACGCAGGGAGAATCTAAGGAAGTTTTCCATATCTACATGTCTTCTGTCACATGGGTCTAGCTTCCATGAGCTCCGCCACATGAAAAAGGAGTCCCTTCACCTGTGCGACCGAGAGCTATTGGTTGATTAAGAGAGCGAAGATCCTCGGTATGTTACAAGGTGCATGGTACCTGGCATGGACCCTGTTTGGACCTAAAAAGCTCAGGAATGACTAGTCTGAATCCATCATGAATAGGCTGAATAGGTAATTGGAATGAGTCATGACATTTTTTCTCATTTTTTCTCCCGCGAGACAGCATGAGAACTATCAATACATTGGATCCTTCCACAGCCATTTTCCTCCATTTTTTCCTTTCCAAACGAGTTCTCCCAAATGAGACAAGAACAAATATACATACCGATGGCGACCAGCCAAACATACAACGACCCCCACCGATGGTCTCTCTCTCTCTCTCTCTTTTTCCACCCCCAAAGAGAAGGAGGACCGGTCCACCGATAAATTCGGCGCCCAAGGCGAGCGGGTGGACGAGAAGCTGGCAGGGCGTAGACAGCCGCGCGGTTCGAGAGCGGTTCGAGAGCAGGTGTCCCGGGCACCGGTGAGGTCCGGTGAAGGTCGGTGAGCTGCAGATGAGAAGATGTGTTTCATGTTGCTGTTCTGGCGGGTGATGAGAGAGCTGATGGGTTTTTGAATTCCCCCCCACCCAGTGCCAACAATGTTCGCTACTAGGAACAAGTGCATCGCTTCTAGTAACAAGTGCCTTACTAGTAGTAACAATGTTTGCTATTAGAAACCATGTTCGCTACTAGGAACAATAAGCTACTAGGAACCCGACACATGGAGTCTGAGGGTTCTCTGCTAGACCGCAGCGCGGGGCCGCGACGAGATCGGTGAAGGATCTCCTCCCTTTTGCAGGTGAAGGGAGATCAGTGCAGAATGCCTTCAACTAGATTCCTAGATGCTTGAGTTTGGAGAGGTGAACAACATGGTCCCCAAATCGCAGCCCCAAACACCTCCTCCTTCGTCCCACGATCTGACTGCGTCCCGTCCACGTCCAGTCCCAGGCTCGGCCCCCGCGGCGGTCGTCGCCCCAAGTTCCCCGCGGCCGACGTCCAGAAGGCGCGGAGCGGACTGGGGCCCGTGGGTGGCGGGGCGGACCGGGTGTCAACCTTGTGTCACCAATGGTTCGACCTTGTGTCGGGCCCTTTCCAACCCTCTAGCCAGTCGGAGGCCTTTTTGGAGTCGGGTTGGACTGGCATGCAGAACCGGGGGTGCTTCTTCCGATGTTTTCAGGGTCGATACATGGGAAAACCATGGGGTCGTGATCAACCGCACGGAGCGTTCGCGCGTTTCGGAGCCGTTTTCCAACCAACACCGGGTCTCTGGGTCTTTGGGTGCCACGACTCAATGTGCAGCCCAACAAAACGAGACAAAACGCCTAATAGTCCGGACATAGACGTTCTACCTCACGGAGAACGCCAGCACCACGGATTTCGGGTGTCCATTCATAGCCCCTCATATAGAGGTCTTTTGGGGGTGTCCATTGACCACCCCGACAACGGTCCCACGGGGAGACGGATCGACCGGGCACCGCTCAGTGGACGGTTCTCCAGGTGCACCCCGTGCCGCCGCCCGAGGCGGGGCGGAAGAAGAACCCGGGGGTGGAAGACTCTGCCGGACACCCGATAAGGTTCTTCAAAGTACGAAGAAGAAGACATACAGAAAGGACAAGACCCACAAAAGACATGATTGGTGAAAAAGAAGAAAGATGGTGAATTTGTCTACCATAAAGATCATTCACCTTCTTCTTTTTGATCTTTACATAACACTAGAAGTCCTTTTCTTTTTCTTTTTTCACTTATTTACAGTGACACTCACCATTCTTCTATATACTCTTTTTTTATACGGGAGGTTGCGATCGCTTTGGGACTTCTCCAAGTCCAAAAAATATATAGATTTTGCACTGATGGAGGGGTAGAAGGACGAGGACTTCCTTGGTGGAGAAGACATGTCAGTTTGGCGGAGTGAGTGACATGTCAGCTTGCTTCTGAACAGATTCGGGCTATTTGGAAAACAGTCTGGCACATGTGGGCTCTTAGTCAAGATGAATTGGATTGGACACTGATCAGGGATGCATTAGGTATGTTTGAGAAGAGATCTCACCACCACCTGGTTTCTGGAAGGACCATTCAAGCGCCTACGGATTCTTTGGCGGGTATGGCTCAGCCTGAGATCCAAGCAGACGGTCCACTTCGGGTTGACCCACCTGAACGGGACATGCGCGGCAGGTGAAGCCTTACATCAAGCCCTACATCAAGCAGCAGGAGGTGACCCAGGTGAGATTTTCTTCTCGTGTGGTGAAATGGTGAGGATGTGTCTTGGATGGGTGGGTATTACCATAAGATCATGTCTAGAGTTCAGTGACTCTAGTGACTAGTGGAAAGAAGAAGATCTTGAGCTCAAGTCGCTGAGCGTGATCAACAGGCGAACGACCACAGTGAGTTCCTGACCATGTCCCAGTCGAACGACCTCCGGTCGTTTCGGAACCGACCGTGCCGAAGGAACGGCCGAAGGGGCAGGAACGCCGTTTTCGGAGCTCGGTTGGACCCGTGCCGTTTGGACCGGTGGTGAGGTCTCTGAGGTCTGAAGTCTTCGTCTCCGGCTTTCGCCGGGGGGGTTTGGAGAGAGAGGTGTGTCGAGCTGGTGAGCTGGTGTGTGTGTCTGTGCTAGACTGCGGGAGAGGGGGGAACCCCCAACTCGCCAGGTCGGTCGAATCTTCCAGAACCGAACCCAGGAGCGCCGGGGCCCGGGAGCTCTGGCGATATGGTTTAATGCACACCCAAATGATTCCAAAGACACAGGGACAGATGACATAGGTGGGTGACACAGCTTCTTAGAGATGGGGCAATCACAGCAAAACGGTGCTGGCCCTCGGTGGGTATGTGCATCAGCATCCTATTTTGGAAGTACGGAAGCACTGTATCTGAAAGAGAAGCCTTTCCACTACACCTCGTACCCTGACTGTGACAACGTTGCAGTTGAAATCCCAGAGTGCTGGACGGTTTTAGTTCAATATCAGGTGTCCCTGCAACTCCTTTCTCCTCACGAATGCTCGTCACCGAAATGCTCGTCCAAGAACAAAAGCTAAACCAAGATCACGACGTTCGTGCCAGGCCTCCTGGCATGTGCAAGCCTGGGGCATGGTGGGCATGGACTGGGGATACCAGCGGGGCACCTCAGCTCGAGCTGCTCAGGGCCTTCTGGGCTCTCCTTCGCAGGGCCCTTTGAGTCGAGACAGATTTCTTTCTACACGAAATGACTCACGTTCCATGGTCAAGTGCAGTGCGAACGTGAAGTGCAGTTCAACCCCTGTTGGAAGTGCAGGGACCCAGTGGTCTTCCAGGGTCCCTTTTGGTCCCCTTTTTTCCACTTGAAGTGTCAACTTGCGAAGAGTGTATGCCAGATCAGCATTTGCAACACTGCAGGGAGTCCGAGGTTGTTGTACTAATGTTCTTCTTGCAAACGAGAAGCCAGCCGCACACATTTCATGACATTCCAATCTTTGACTTCCGAGATATTTCTTGGCTCTCGGCGCAAAGTGCCTGTTTCCCTTGTGAAGAACATTCGAAGCTATGCTTAGAGCGATGCTGCGCTTGGCAGTCTTGCTCCTTTGCGGGCTTAAAGGGTTGGGCTCTGAGCTTTGCCTTGACGATGGTGTGCCAGAAAGCCAGCGGACGTACATCCAGGCAGGTGCTGCTTTGGGGTTCTTGTCATTCTGCGTTTTCTTATGGTCATCCTTTTGGCCCACATACTACTGTATCTCTTCTCTTGCCCTCTTCTGAGACCATGTTGCACTTCTCTTGCCACTGACCCACGTGTTCCCCCACCTCCGCTTCTGGCGGTTGCAACGCTGACCCAACGCTGTCAGCCACCAAAACACCAGGTCGTACTGCCAAAGGCTGCGCTGTTCACTTGAATGGTCTTGAACAATCACAGTTGCATTTGAGTTGCCACTCGAGTTTAAATCAAAGCATGCGCCAAAAGCCCGCGGGAGCCAAGCTGGTTTTCCTTTTTACTGTTCGTGGCATGTCAGCTGATGCGTTCAGGATGAAGCGGGCAATGATATTCCAATCGGGGTCTTTCAGAGCAATTGGGCCTCGTCTTGGCTTCTCAACAAGTTGACGGAAATGCTGGTTCAAGAAGTCATGGGCTACCATGCCACCCTCGATACGCGCATGGGTGCCAATGGGGCGTCTTGCTTCTACGCTTTGCCAGGATGTCTCGACTTTGACAACAAAATCGTGGCCGAAAAGCAGTGTGGAATTACTGAGACGACGCTCCACATCAGCGTGGACTCTTGGGTCGGCAGCTATGCTTCGGCCATGGACCAATTTAACAAGGCATACCCCAGAATTGCATCAGAAGACTTGGGCAGCATGGGCTACCCGGTTTTCTTTACGGTGATTGTCCTTTTTCACCTTTGGTGGATCTCCCTTTAGGCAATCCGGAAAGGGAATGCTAATTATGTGGTTTCTTAAGAACATGCAAGGCTATGCTGGTGAGGAGTCCATGTACGTGAGCCAGGCCATCCTGAACAGTGCTTATGCTGATTCTGGTCTTGCTCTCGACTTCTACAAGAGTTGCTTATTTGATCTTACTTGAAGTTTGGTTGTCTCAATGTAGTTTCAGTTGTTGTCTCAGTATTTCCAGAAGGACTGAACAAAAAAGTGGCGCTGATGCGCTTGTAGATGGTTTCTCATTCTAAAGTGTCGTTGTAATTCATATATATTATATACATGTACTGTATAAATATAAAAATATATATATATGTATGTATCATCGCCTCTACATATATTGCATACCTAGTACCTGGAGCACCTACACAAATCCTAAATCCGAATCCTGTGGGTTGGTGTGGGGCGTGGCAAAGGGCACTCCAGAGATTCTCAAAACACCAAAGCGGTGCCACAAAGTTGAGCTTGCTTTTTGGTCATCGTTTCAGGTGGTTCACACAACGACATTGTGTTCCCAGTCGCTTCGGTCAGGGTTTTTACATGTTGCGTTGTGGTCTTGAAGTGTTTGGGTGTCTCCAGCTGATTTCAAGCAAGGTTTCCACATAACGAAAGCAGTCCTTGATCTTTCTATTGATCGTTTTAGCCAAACACCCAAAAGCAGAACACCAACGAAAACGATTGGCACTCACAAAATGGTGATTGTTTTGGATTCAAGGTATACATTGTATACACCAGAAGCCACCGTCAATCCGTCTATCGGAGGGTGATTCCGCTCGTTCCCCCTTGCCGTCCCGGCCGTCGACGTTGACGCTCCGACGCTCGTGTCGACCGTGAGGCTACAACACGACACATCACAACCCGAGGACGTTGTTCGTTCGCACCGGAGAAAGAAGTCTATTAGATCTAGAAGTGTGTGTTTTTGTGAGGTTGCAATTGGATACAGCACCTGTCATTCGCCTTCCCATCTGTTTTAATTCAGGAAGCTGGTACCTCCTGTTCTTTGTATGTGCATTGTCCACAGGCCATACGCCACAACACAACCTTTTTTGTGTGCGCCATGCAGGAAGTACTTTGATTCCATTCACGATGTGGATTTGTTGGAGCTGGAAATGTGCAATGAGACGGACATGAGTAACCCAAGTCGAATGGGAGACTATGCCAAGTACTCTGGGGACTACGACGGGGTAGTGAGCCAGCCAGATGGTACCTATATCGCCAAGTGCACAAACAATCGTTGGTGGTATGCCCCCGCTTGCAGGCAAAACTCCTCTCAGTGCATCCCTCTCTTCACGTCAGGCAATGGTTGGAAATTGCAAGCGTTGATGCAGTGGTCCACCGCCTACGGCATGCCAACAGCCGTCGGACTCTCCAAAGGCTACGGAACGTGGATCCAACATGTGCAGAATCATCGGGCCTTGCACTACTGGTGGGTTCCAGATTCCACTTTCATCGACATGTTGCCAGAGCCTCTGACTTTTGCGCGTCACAGTGCAACTGAGTGGTGGGACGGAGATAAGAAGACGGGTGCCAAAGGAAGCTACGTGTCCAAATTGGTGAGTCACAACTTGCAAGCGAAGGCAGGCAGGGTCCGTGAGTGGCTTGGCAGAATTTGGGTGGCCTCTGGATGTCCGGGTCTTCCTTGATGCTTTTTGGAAACCTTTTTGGAGATCTCTCTCTACTAGTAGCAAGGCACCTTACTTGCAACAAGGACACTAGTAGTAGCTCCTGGCATTACTACTAGTAGCAAGAAGCTAGTAGTGGTAAGTAGGAGCCACCACCCCAAAGGGTTCGGAGGAAACGAGAAAACCTGGGCCTTCACATGCCGTCACCTTGGTGGTCCGTTTGGGCACCACATACAAGAAGGGTTCAAGCGAAGACCTTAGTTTTCCAATGTTTTCCAAATCAGGTATATACATTGGAGAGTGTGTTTCCTCTCATGAAGTCCTCTTGAGAATGACACATACGCTACTATCGATCATATGGAAGGAGAGCTAGTCCATCCAACCAGCTGGAGATTCCGAAGCATCTTCTGTCCCTCTTCCGGACCGCACACCTCGGGACGAGGGAGGTCTGGGTGGTGCCGGTTCGGGGTCCAGTCATTCTGAACGAGCCAGGTTTGTGTCCAACATGAACTTTGAGCTTCCAGAGGTGCAAAATCTCCTTCTGGAGCTCCAGCAAGCAGGGTCCACCTACAACGTCTCGTGCAAATGGATGAAGGAGAATCGAGACAGGCACGGTTTCGTCCGTGAGATGTTCTACCGTCACGCGCAAGCGCGTCACGGAAAGCGAGCCGAAGCGGGCCTAGTGCAAGCGCACACACACACACACACACCCCATCGCAGTGTGTCTAGAGCCGGTGAGCCTGGGTGGCTCAAGTCTCAGATCGAAGTCTCAGGTCGGAGTGGGTTCATCCAGGAGAGGTTGGTTGGCAAGAATGTGACCATTCTCAACCCCTTGGGTTAAATGGTGAGAGTCAGGGGTTGGTTGTGATCTAGCATGTAGATATGAATAGATATGATATAATCCAACCCCAAAGACTTGAGCCAGATGGAAACCAGTCGTCCCGGTGGTCCCGTGGTCACGAGGTGGATGAAATGGAAACCGGTGGAGACTGCTTGCTATGAAGGCTTCGGCTTGGTGGATGCTTCCGGGGCTTTTGTCTCCAGCAGAGCAGATGCTGTCGGATGTGGGCTTTGCCAAGCAGGATCTGCATCTGAGGAGCTCATTGATGATCAGGGCAGGACTTTCCAATGCAAGCTTTGTGCTCCAGGATACAGCCAAGCCAACACCTACTCCACCCAATGTGAGCCGTGTCCAAAGGGCACATCAGCAAGCTCGTCTGGGAGCACACAATGTACACCCTGTGATGAAGGTTTTTACCAACCAGACACAGCGCAAACCTCATGTATCTCATGTGGTGGTTCCCGAACAACGCTCTTGCTGGGTGCAGGATCTTTGACAGACTGTGTTTGTGAGGCAGGGACAATCGAATCGCAATCCGTTTGTGTGGCTTGCCATGAGGAAAGCATGCATTGTCCAAAAGGTAGCACAGTCGACAAGCTTGTGGCAGCTGGGGGAATTGCGGACTTGAAGAATCCCTTTGTGAAGAAGGGCTACTTCGGCAAGCCGGATTTGCTTAAACAAGCACTTTGAACTTTGAGCACAAACAAAAAATACAAATTAAGTCGCACTCTTTAAATGGGCCGTTATGGGAGATTCTTTACAATGAAAGATACCATAACATTATATTGTTCTATTTTTGTGACTTGATCTGTGTGAGTTGGTGTTCTTGTAGATTCCCATCCAAGGCAATCCGCTCGCCCCTCTTGACACCTACAAGTGTGCGGGGGAACTCGTTTGCCCAGGTGGTGCTCCAGGCGAATGCTTTGGAGACCGAGAAGGTCTCACATGTGGAGATTGCAAAGAGGGGCACTATTGGGCTTCAGACCAATGCCAGCCCTGCGGGGCAGTGTCAGTTGCATGGGCTTTCTGTGTGATCATGATTGTGATTGGAGTGTGTGGCTCATATTACATGCTGACTAGCAGCTATACGGCGAAGGCCAGTGTGATGATGTCCACCACGGCTGCTTTGGGAATGTTGATCGCCTTGTTTCAAAACCTTGGCGTTTTGAACACAGTTGCTGTTGAATGGCCAGCCGGCTTACGAGACCTCCTGAACTTTGCTTCAGTCTTCACCTTCAACCTTGATGCTCTTGGCTTGAGTTGTGCTGCAGGCGGCAACGTGGCGCGATATGTCAGCACGGCGTCCTTCTTTTGGATCGTTGCTGTGGCCTTGCCCACCGTGGGCTTGCTGACGAACTTCATTCCGATTATGAAGCGCCGGTCTCTCGCATGGGAGAAGAACAAGACCATCAGTACCACTGGCCAATTCTTGCAGGTGCATCAAGCTTGTTGTGCTATCGCCGCTGTTAGCGACCCCAGAGGAAATCGCGATTTTATGGTGCTGTCAGGTTGATGCTTCCTCGTTGATGTGGGGTGGGGTGGGGTGGGGCATGTTAACGTTCGCTTGCACTTGCGTCACGAAGTTGATGCTTCGTGGTAGATGTGGGGTGGGGTGGGGTGGGGCACTCAGTTGCTTGACCAAGTCTGGCGACAAGTGAAGAAATATGTGCCATATAGTCTGGCGACCCGCGAAGGTTTAGGACAGCGTGACGCAAAACGCGTCGATCAATATGTCCGCAGTTTTCAGTTTCGGTGGAACAACCGAGGAAATTTGCTTGAGGCGTTGGCCCGAACGTGGCCGCAAATGTAAAGAAAATACACCTGCAAAACGCGTGTGCGCCAAAAAAGTGCACTTTCTGCCCTTCCCCATTCTAAATTCCACCTTACAAGTGCTGACCCTTGTGAAAAATGGGATGAAAGCACATATGATCCAAACTCTCCCAAATGAAAAACTTGGAAAAATGGGAGGTTTTGAGCACTGTCCACTTTGGCAATGTGCGAATCGCACAGGGTCACTATTAGCGGCGGTACCTTGTTTTCTGAGGCTTTATAGTGGGCATTTTACGAACTACTGCCGTACTTCTTGACTTGTGTATGATTTGTTTGGTATACGGTAGACATGGGTAGATGCTTTTCAGAGAGATTTCCCTTTAGTGCAAACAGGCCATTGTCGGTTTTGGTGTCGACAGCAGTCAGATTCACACTTGACTCACTAACTTAGCTATTTGTTGGAAGACTATACTTGCCACTTCCATGATTTTGCAGGTGGGTTTCACCACGATGTGCAATGTGGGGCTCATGCTCTTCATGTGCTACCGACACCCAACCAGTGCAGAGAGCATCTTGAAATACCCCAACGTTTTTTGCGGTACTGAGGAGCACGCTCTTTGGCTTTGGAACATTTTGCAAGCTTTGGAGTCGTTGGTGTTTGTAGCAAAACAGGACCGTTTCACCACGTTTTTTGTGTTCTCAGCCAGCAAGAAACACCGTGTCACAAGCGGATCATTTTGAGTCTGTAGGGCGGAGGGCAGGCATTTGGTCTTATTGTCCTGGAGTAGATCAAGTTTGGAGCAACCTGACCAGCTGGCCTGGGTTCCTGGTGTTTTTAATGCCCTTCATATGATAACATGATGATAATGTCAAGATTGTTTCGTTTGTACACACGAGGAATTACCGCAATCAAACATACTATGGGTTGTCAACTAAATTGACCGCTTGTTGGACGTGTTTTATTGGTTTCCTTAGATATTGATTGACCCTTGTCCATGAACCTGAAAAACGGTTCAGATCATCATGCGCATCTTTGGTGGCTTGGTGCTGTTCTTGGCGTTCAGCTTCTTTGCGGCGGCCTGCTACGCGGCCTACCAAGCGCCACGCTGGTCCGGCAAGCCCAGGCGAGCCGTGTGGGCGTGTTTTCGGAATCCGCCGAGGGGTGCCTTGTCTTTGGGATTCCGAAACTTGTGGTTTTCCTCGAACATGATGGCCCTTCAGTGGATTCTTCCGTGCTTAACAAGGCGACAAACACAATGAACCAACGTGGTGGTTGACCGTCTTAGCGTGGTTGACGTGTGGCGAGGCTGGCAGCGATTCGCTTCTTGATCTTCCGCTTCAGGCCCAACGTGTGGTATTTTGGCTTGGTCCTCTTGGCCCGAGGACCTTTGTTGTCGATGCCAGGAGTCATTGCAACGAACATGCCCAGCTTGCAACTCACCTTGATGCACATGATTCTCCTTGGATCTTTGTGCCTTCAGCTGTGGTTCCTTCCTTGGAAGTCTCCAGTCCTCAACTTGGTGGATGGTTTGTCAGTGTCGCTGCTCGTCATGCTGTTGGCAGGGTCACTTGGATATGCCGACAACAGTGGGGAGGATGCTGCACGTGTTCTGGCACTCTTCGGCACGGTGATCTCATCCTTGATGGTCGTCATCCTGGCGGGAATGGTCATGCTCGGCCTCTGTGCGCTTTGCTATCGCTCGGCCTTGGGGAGCTCCAAGGAACTACGCATCATGAACCTTGGGAAGGTGCCAGAGGAGAACTAGGGGCTCCCGGCCGTACTACTAGGAACAAGAAGCTACTGGGGGCTCCAATGATCAGCGCCCTACATGTTCCCCTACGCAGGTCTAGCGATGTCCGGGTCGGTCACCTTTCTCCTTTCATGCATGTGAAACGACTTCCACGCATTGCGCGACATCACGCCGGTCTTGAGTTCAGAGTTCAGAACCACCTCTCCGTCTCCCTCCCTCTCTCAGTTCGGCCGATGTTCATGGTGGTTTCGTTTTCGGGGGATGGCCGCCGGGATGGCCTGCAGGAGAAAGATGTCTTTCAAAGCCTGTTGGACGTGGCCACATTCCTGAAGGAGGAGACTGGACTCATTCAGTGCATCATATTTTTGATTTTTGTTTTTTCTGCAACACGTTTCAGAGGGAAGATTGAAGAGTTCATCCCCATCTCCAAGCCTCTAAATGCCATGCTGGCGTCCAATCGAGCTCAGGATGGACATGGCAAAGAGCAGAATTTCATCTCTGACCTTGGCAAGCTCTCGGTCTATGACCTGGGCACCGTGATGCGCGCCATCAACATCTTGGCGGATGACTTGAACATGGCCGTGGGCGATGGGACGCGCCGCAGCTCCAGCCGCCGAATTGCCACAGGACAACGGACCACCAGGAGCGCTCGCTGGCGTTCCTAACGAATAGGGGCCTTAGGGGCCGGGTGGACGCCTGGGCCCGGCCATCTTTAAAACAACGATGCGGATCAGCGCCGCTTTTTGTAGAATTGGTATGGCCTAGTGTTCTTGATGCCAACCCTGGATGAACCAATCCCCAAAATTTGTCTTTGGCATCTGCCAGCATTTTTCTCTTCACGAAGAGATTTAGTCTTAATGACCTCCCTTTGTGATTGACCCCCCGAATTGACATAGCAACAAAGCAACCTTCCGGGGGGGCTATTAACATGATTGAAAAGATGAAAAACACACAGGGTCCTCTGCAGCGGACACGAGCGATCAAGATCGTCCTGTTTTGTCACGGTCAGGGTGTTAGTTGGTCTTATGAAACAGGAGACTCTGCAGAATGTTCAGAGACCTTCCAACAAGCAGTGCCTTCGAGTCGAGGCCCTGTGACACGGCCTCTCGCCTCTCCCTCTGGCAAACTGAAAAAAAAAGCGCACATTCTTCGAGCAACTTCAAGATCTTCAAGTGGCAAACAGCAACTCCAACCATCTTCATCTTCAGAACTTTGTTTGAACCATTTGGGCAACCGTTTCATTCTCAGAAGCGCGTTCAGCGCTTCGGACTGCCGGTGTGCAGATGTTCTCACTCCATTCCTCAGGAGCCAAACCAGCTTCGGCGCGGCGGAGCTGCAGAAGCCGGGTGCCGACAGGGAGAGCGCCTTGGTACCCACAGGCGCAGCCGCGGCGGAGCAAGAGAACAAGCAGTCCGCCGTGGTGTGAGACCTGGCCAAAATGCCCCAGGTCTTTTGGGTCCGGAAGGGTTAATGTTTGCTTCCAAGAGGGTGGCTCTCAGCTCCCAACTCGTGTGCTGGGATGAGTGTGGAATCAGAGGAATCAGACGCATCCGGTGAATTTCTGCATACAAGGATGTACACTGTACGAGCTTCCAGATTTTGAGCCAGACGCAGATGAGTTTTTGTTCAATTAATGCTTTGTGGAAAACCCAATGCACATGTTTACGAGTTGGGGCCACCTCACGAAGACTTTAGTCACGCGAGTTCACGCGCCTAATTCAAACGGCGAGTCCGCGTGCCATGCTCTGGTAGTTTGGCCTCGGAGCATTCAAATTCTTTTGCCAAACAACGTATCTGTGATTGAAATCCACAGAGGGTGGAGCCGTCGCACAGATCGAACGCCATCTGCTTGCGGGTGCCTGCCCATGCCCACGTGGGAACTCTTTTGAGGGTTTCTGGTGGATCTTGGTGCTTGTCAGTTTGCAGCTCCAGTTTCATGCAGACCAGCGCTGAGACTACCAGACTGGCGCCTGGCGCAGCAAAAAGAAGCAGGCTGAGATCTGTTCCGAGCTACGAATCAACCTGAAGAACGCCTGTTACTTGTCACCCACGCCCCAGTGAAGACATCATCGCCCCAGTTTCAAAGGATGGATGAGGAGGGATGTTGTTTTTGGGTTCCGCGGCTTGCTCAGTGCAATTGGTTTGGACCGTTTCATTTGTGTTTCGACAGGTTGTTTGCATTTCTGCTACAAGTACTTGAGGAAGTCGATAAATGACCCACTGATTTTGCGGCTAGTCACCAGACTGATCTTGCAAAGAGTGGGTGCCACATCAGCATTTGAACACTGCAGGAAGTCCAAGGTTGTTGTTTTGATGTTCTTCTTGCAAATGAGACGACAGTGTTCATCAGAGTGAAGCTTTATCGTTCAATGGAGAGGGACTGCCTTATCTTTCCCCCGGAACCCGCCATTGCTGTTCGGAGTCGTTGGAGCGTTCTCGAAGCACCGGGACCGTGACTGAGGTACTATGACCAGTCCGAGTACACCGAGTGGCCCAGCAGGGCTGATATGGACCGTCACGGCACGTGTCGCCGCCCGGAGGGTGCATCGAAACGAAGGGAGCGATCGGACGCTATAACTAGGAACAGTGAAAGCAAACACCTCCACCCTAGCAATCCAATCGTACCTTCTCACAAGGTACGACTGGACCCTCCAAACCTACATAGCGGTGTCTCCTTCCTCACCTTCTGAGAAGGTATGACTGGATCCCTAGGGCCAACAAAGAAAGCCAAGCACAGTTGGACACCCAACCGGGCCAACCGCCGAAGAAGAACCCCACCGTGGTGTGTGTTTTCACACAGAGCATCTGATACAAACACCCCCCCACAAAGGAAAGGATACCGGGTCCGATCCAATCCTTGATTCTCAGGTCGATTTCTTCATAATTGATGTCCATCGTTAACAATATCTCTTTCATATCTCGATGTGATGTATTGATATTTGTTTATAAATCCTATCCAATAGAACTGAACCCCAGCGCAACACTGCGTTTTTACAGCGAACCCGGCGCAACCATCCCACCGGTCGTGCGACCCCGGTACCGGTCGCGGTCCAGGACGACTCTTGGCGTCGGACCTCCAAGGAGGAGGCCGTCCGTGGTTAGCGAAGCGGAGACCCGACCGACCTCGACGTGGCGGCGGAAGACGGGTTTGGAGGGGACCTCCGACCGGACTCGGGAGGAGGGTACCGAACTGTCGAAGGAACGGGCGCGGGTCTGCACCCAGCCACCTAGAGGTGGGCAACCCCGGTTTGTGCGTCCGACAGCCTTGGTTTACAAAGCAATTTCTGGTACTAAATCCATCCAAGGTTCAACCCGTTGTCCGACAGCCAAGGAAGCAAAATGGCTTTCGAACGACGTTCCGGGTGGATGTTCGTTGCACGGCCGTGCACGCCCCGCGTACCTGCCTTACGGTGTAGATCGGACTCGTAGTATCAGATCCTGCAGTTCTGAAGCAGCACATCTCGTCCGTAAAAGATGAAAAGCACACTTCCCAATGGTTCCGTTACAAAAAAGGATGTCCATTTCTGGGTGGTTGTAAAGCTACATTTCCCCCATTTCGGCTTCCAAGACCCTTCAAAGAAAGGTTGAGCTGGTTGCGTAGTGTAAAATCCCCAGTAAAACAATGGTGGTTCGGCAAACCAAATTAAACCAGCAGTCACAAGACGGGGCGCGATCCATGGAGGTGGCTGCCCAGGACATCCACTGCATGGGACCCAAAAGCACCCTGGCCTCCATGTGACTGCTGGAAACAATGGCTTTCTGCATGAAAGCTCCCAACCTCGACCTCTTATGCCCGCCCGCCGTCCACACCGGGCAAACGCTGGACTTTTTTGAGGATGTGGACGTTTCCGGTGGCTTCCACTTAGTGAGTTTGAGAGGATGTGGATGAACCGTTCTTCTTTTTGTCAGAAAAGCCAGCAAATCATTGAATTCCATCCGCAAAAAACACAGAGCACCCAGAATGCGCGCCAAATTGCCCAACGTCCTGAACCCTTTTGCCCCTTCGTTGGACCGTCCTGGCTCCGCGAGCGCCGTCCGCCGAAAAGCGCCGACGCCGATGCCGACTCCGTCAGGGCTGGGCGAAAGCATGCCACGGGCGTAGCTGGGGAGGCCCACCCGATGGACGATGGAACCAAACAAGAAGACACCAATCGAATAAATTAAAGGTTGGCAGAGAATCCACTTTCTTTCATTTGGTCTACTTCTCATGACTAATACCAGGACCTTCCCAGTGACCCTTTGAGATCTCAGAATGAGGTCACTGGGAAGGTCCTAATACCTTTTATTTAACTATAGGTTTGCTGGTGTCGGTGAAGATCGGAGAGCTCGGAGACCTCGGTCAGAACCGCGGTCCTGGGTGAAGAACAAGCCGGGATCCGGTCACAGCTACAGCTACCCACCGTGTCCGGGACACCCGTTGGTACTGTACGTCATGGGGTGGTCTTCTGGGCAGAGAACACTTGAGACTTGATTGAATGACCTACTGGAGAATTCTTCTGCCATAGCCCCTCAAGAGCCGTGGAGTTCTCTTTTCCTTCTTCACCGGCTTCCAAGGGAAGCCTCTCAAGATCGGATCGGGATGGTCGAGCCACAGTGGAAGACAGCCGCCGTCGTGGAGGAAAACAGTCTTCCCTTTCAGGGCCACGTTCCAGGTTTGTTGAAGGGTAACCCCCCCATATATTGACATGGCCTTTTAAGAAGGATTCAATTAGGACCATACCATTGTGGGTGTTTTTCAGATTGCTCCTCTTCATGGGTTCTGTGCAGGTGGTGTTTGGAAGTGGTGAGAAATCCGACAAAGGGGGATGCGGAGGATTGGCAGAGATGTTCTTTTTTTGGGTCTATGGTTTTTGCTCTCTTTATCAACCCAACCCCCCTTGTTAGTCACGAATTCCACACCTTGACACGTCCGATTCCGATGAAAGCGATTCTTAAGGGAGCTGAGCAGAGTCTTTGATCGGAGCTTTGTCCCACCTCTGCAAGGTCGGCTCCTTAAGAGAGGTGTTCCTAGTGAAACCCGGAGAATTCCTGGTCCACCATTGAATGGTCAAGAGACCGGCGAACCGAACCAGGGAGTTTGACTGAGGATTTAAGGGTCGATCGCGGCCCGCCTGTGGGATGAAGCTAGAGAGAGCCGTCAAGTGGAGCACACGCCGAGCAGCAGAAGCAGTATCAGAAACCATTTAAATAACAGTGTCTCTTGTGCCTCTACCAAACTTGGAAGGTGTAGCTAGTGAGGCACCACTGTTCATCACTGATGTTAGCAAGTGCCATCGATCGTGAACAGTAGGAGGTCGTCAGTGTCTTGTTCGCTGCTGATCAGTAGCGAGCAATGCGCTCGATCTAGAAGTGGACATTCTCCGAAATCACCATGTCCCGTGCCCAACAACTCCTCAAAAGCCGAGAGCTTCCCTTTTGACTCTTTTTGCTTCTGGAAACCAAACCACCCTGCAGCAAGTCCCCTGTTTTGTTGGGAAGTGCAACACCTTGGCAGAAAACGACACGTGAACCCTGGGGTGCCGAAGCTGCGGCTGGGTCAAGTACCCCCCCGAGGGTCTCGCACGCTCGCACGGGGTGCCCGAAAACCGGGTCGCGCGCTCCAGGCGATGGCTATAGCTACAGGAGACCTGGAGAGCGCAGCGCCAGAGAGTGGTATTAAACGTCAAGGAGAATGAGCTACACATCACATCACTGGCCCAGCAAGGTCCAATGCCATGACCTACGCCATCACGCTACAAAAAAAGCCTTGGGTCACAGCCAGGTGGCGGTTTTGGGGTACAGCTGTGCTCTCAATGGGTTGGGCACCCTTCTCTTCTCTTTTTTGGACCAGCCAGATGCTTTCTTCTCTTTTTATCAAACACTTCTGGATGAGCTTCTGGACATCCTCCCTTCCTCCTTTGTTGGAACTGGGCGTTTCATTCTTCGAAGTGTTCCCCAAACCGCGCGTTTTGCACGGTCCAACCGCCGCGGTGCCGAGAAGACGGTCACCCCGTCTTCTCGCGGTCGAACGCGGTCCAACCGACGCCTCTTGTTTTCGTCCAAGGTCGAAACGTTTGGATCGGTCAAAGAACGGAGCACGGGTTGAACGACCGGAGCACGGGCTGTCCTTTTCTCTTTCGTGAATCACTCTCCTTGACTCTGCCTATTCTGCGCGAGAGTAGCAGCTGAAATATTCTGTGGAACAGCGAAATACGCGATTGATCTTCGTTCTGTGCGTCCGTTTCGACCCACTGTTGGGCAAGATGAGCCCGGAAGAACATCAAACACCATAGCCACCAGTACCAGTTTTGGCATTGCAAGGTTCAATGGTCTTCCATCATCTTCCATCCACAATCCACGGTCTTTCATCTACATGGCACACGAGCCAAGACCAATTCCTAGCACAAGAATAGAAAGGCTCACCCTGCTAGACGCGCCTTGTACATGTTTGTTAATAGAAGCCGATCATGGCCGATCTGTGCCAAGCCTACTGACGGTTTTTTTCGGGGCAGAAGTCCATGAATTATAGCGGCAGTGTAGCCTGGATGACAGATGCGGTAGAAGCAAAAAACGAACGCAGACTACACTTCGTTTTTTTGGAGTGTTGGGATTCCTTGCTGACGAGTGGTTTTGTGAATGGTTCTTGTTCTGACCAGAGAAACCAGACGTCACACAGTCCACTTGGCTTGGGACCACAGGGACCAGAGACTGGGTCTGAAGAGACCGTCGGCACCCGCACCCCAGTTCCGCGGCAACGCGGACCAGTCAGGACGACGTGACGACGTGACCGTCGATGCAGTTTCCCGCTTTTTTTACATGATCATTCATTTTGAATCACATTGGTCATGTGACCTTTTTCCAATCCATCTTTGGATTCAACAGTTGGACCGGTCGGTTTTTTTTTTCTGGCTTTTGGGCGTTAGCCGCTAGACAGACAGATGACGTAGTCGAGGGACTCATCTCTGCCGCATGTCACATCACGGCCATGTCACATCTCCAAAAAGGACCTCTGCCCTGGAGTTGCTTCCCATCGGCACTTAAGATCGGCCTTCAAAAGGAAGCTTCGGCCCTGCGACTGTTTGGTTGACGTGTCAAACACGGACCGCGTTGTGCTAAGCTGCGGCGCGCCGGGACCCAGGATGTCCCGACCCACGAGGTTCCCAGCACAAGCCTCCACGACCCAGTTGGTGCCGTTCGAAAACAGGGTGGTCCCCTTCGACCAACTGCCTGCTTGGGCGGACAAAAGGTGGACATCTGTTTTCCTTTTTTCCCAATTTATTTCGGGTTCCTCCCCTCACCTTGTGGGGGAATCTCTTGTACTACTTCTCCGGGTTCCTCTTGGCGCCAAGTCTGGCGCGCCAAGCTCCGCTCGGCTCGGCTCCTTGGGACCTCGGCAGGCCGCTCGGATGGGGTGTTCGGAGCCGCGATGGATGGATGGTTGTAGGATGTACCTCTCGGTTTTGATGGTCGGATGGTCCTCTTACATGGTGGTTTTTTTCTTTCTTTTTTTTTTTCGCTTGCCATGCGTCACAAGTCTTGGAAGCTCACGTCTGGAAGGCGGCCGAAACCAGAAGTCCTTTTTGCTTCCCAAAGGAGGCCATGGCTAGTAGGAGCTTCGTTGGAGGCCATCGCTCTTAGGTTGGAGGCCATCGCTCTTACCCCCACGGTGAAGGTTTGCATGGTTGGCCTTTTCGGGGCGGGCTGAGACGGTCGCCGCTTTTGAGGTCCTAGATGCGGCAGGCCATGGCACCGGGTTGACCATGTCAGGGTGCCGTCTATTCGTCTATTCATTTTCGTCTGGTTAATCCAGGGTGCCCGGTGCCATGCCACAGCATGTGAGTTGAGACGTGAAACTGGGGTAGATGTGGAACCGGGCCTTGGAACTGGGGCTTTGAGAAACTCCTCATGAGAACCTCGTCATGCTTTTTCCGCACGCGTCACACTTGATAGAAGCTTTTGGATGGCACCGGGGCCTTTCAGACCACAGATGATCCTTTTACTAATGGATTGATAGAGGGGATGCCCAGAACTAAGCAGCCCAATAGGGAAAAAGAAGCTACCATCGAGCCCTCTATGAATCAACCTCAACCAATTGGTCGATTTGGTACCATCTACCTATTGGTCGTCTACAAACAAAGGTAGACCTATTGGGCCATATTTATTGGTTTAGACCTGGTCATATCTACCCAATGGAGGCCTCTACATTGGTTGGATCTTGCACCGGTTAGATATCGACCTGTTGGCCCATGGGCCACTCCTCTCACCGCTTTGATGGACGGACTCCTCCTCTTCGGGTCCGTCTCCTGGGTCCGTCTGTGGTGCGCTGCGGCCACGGTCAACGGCGCGGTCAACTTCCAGGTTCCCGTGTAGGTCGATCACCCAGCACCCAACTCTGAAGCCTTGGCAGAAGGGCGGCCGTGAGAATTTGTGTGTCTTCTTTGGCTGGATTTTTTGAGGTGAAGTAGAGGAAGTGAGTGGTTTAAGTGGTGGGTTCCTGGGACCTCAGGTGGTTTGGAGCTTTTATATGCTTTTTATGTTTGTTTGACACGGCACGTGAAACGGGGCATGAAGATCGAGAAGAAGACTGGACCCCCCGGTGCTGAATACGGCCGGGCAAACCAAAGGAATCCGAATGCCCAGCCTGTTCCGGCTGTGGGCCACGGTACCAGGGTAGGTTGACCTTAACAGGTCGTAGCCTGTTCCGTAGCTTGCTGTGCTGCAGACTCTGTATGTCGTGTCTGCACGTGCTTGGTCCCCAAAGAATCGAAAGAAAGACAACACAACACGGCATTTTTGGGTGAAGCCCGGTGGCCTCCAGGCCATGTATTCACTTATGGAACAGGCAGTAGACTTCGAGCAACGGCAAGGACTTAAGGTGGTCCGGATTGGGCGGTCCGGTTTACACAGGACAGCCTTTGTGGCTGTCCGGTTTGATCGATTTGGCTTCCCTCAACAACGGCAGGACGATCATGCCCGAAAAAGATTGCTTAACTAGGAGGCCTTTGGCACCCAGAGTAAACTCCACGTGAGGAGCTGACAAAAGGAAAACAAGGCTACTAGATGAAACAATGAAAACCACCTCAATTGCTACTCCGACGTGTTCTTGTGGCAAAGGGAACAAGTCCCTTTTCATTGAGGGGCTTTCCTGAATGAGATTTCGGGCTTTCCGCAAAAGAGATCCATCAACTGAGCCTGCACACAGTACAATCAAAGTTTTTGACATGACCATAATAAGCTTGTTGAGATCATATTGGTCATTTTGAGGCAACAAAACACTCACAGGCTTGTATGCTGTTTAGCCGCCGCTGCCACGGGGGGGTGCTGAGTGTTTCTAGCTTGCGATTTGTCGTTCGTCTTGTTTAACTTTAAGGGATCACTTGCGAAAAGAAAGGAACACATGGCCACCATGGATCAAAACTCAAGCCTCCCAAAAGGAGCAGAACAGTGAATGTTGTCAGGAGCCTCCTCCTAGGAGGTTTCTCTTTCAGAGCGAAAAAACACCGTGCAAACGGCCGCAGTTTCGGTAAGTCATATGGAAACTGCCACGACAGCTTCTAGAGCCATCATTCCAATCATTTCACTCTAACGGGCGTATGATTTCTCGATGAGAGTCGCCAATGAGGCAGACCTGCCGGTGCTCCATCCTCCCCCCTTTTCCCACAAAAGCGCTGGATCCTCACGGACGCCCCCCCCCCACAGCTGGATCCTCCAGCTGGATGGGACACATGACCTTTTGTAGGATGCCGCAGGTTGAAACCTGCACACCCAAGAAACGACCCCCCCCCCCCAAGATACCGTCAGGTGGTTTTTTCAACGGATCCCAGTCGTCCGGACCCTCCTTAGAAGGGTCGGGGTCGAAGGCCTGCTGAGTTCACAAGGGTTTGTAACATGTTTGGGGCCCCGAACCAAACCCTTGGTTTTTGAGGGTGCGGATCCTTAGGGCTCATATTTTTTTGGGGGGGGCGACAGAGACATGTGCTTGTTTTCAGATGCTAGACCAGTATGGTGCATCTTCCTTTTGCTGGCTGGCTGGTTGAATCAGAACAATAGGGGTTTGGCCACACTACCTTTGGCGTGGAAGAAGCTAGTTCCTATGAACAAGCACGTTCCTGGCGTCCCAGTGGGTCAAGCACCAAGCGTCAAGGGACCTCGACGGAAGTCGGACATCCGATCGCCGAAAATCAAACTGCATGGCTGAACAAAATCTCTTGCAGGTGATCTCTCTGACCTTTCTTATTTTCTTGGCCCTGCGTAACCAATCTCCATGACGCGCGCGTGAGACGGCGCAGAGTGCTGTTTGTCACGGATGTGGGCTGGTGAGTGGCGAGAGCCTTTGACGAGGGATTCTGAAGAAGCAACACCCGGATGGATTAGGAGAGCACTGATGATCCGATATCCTGATTTCCTGGAAGAACCCTTGTTTTGCTAAGGATTTCACACCACAAAACACAAGACCAGCTCAACCATTCTTAAAAAGGGTCTTCGAAGGCTAGGGCCAGAGGCTGGCTGGGAGTAGCTTTTCTGGACCCAAGTTTCACCACTCTCGGCTGGGTGAACCACGGCAACTTCATCGAATCCAACATCCCTGGTTTTCGCACCCCACCCGAGCCATGAAGCGGATCCACTGCCACCTTCTCAGGTTTCGGTCAGACTGGACCGGAACATGGCGCCTACATCAATAGTCTCCCTGCTCACCGTACCGACCTGGTTCGGTGGCAGTGGATCCCTAGGAGAAGCGCATGGATGAAGGACCGACCCCTATTCCGGTGGTCCAAAAAAACAGACTCGTTTTGGAACCTTTGGGACGTTGAACCAACTCCACCGGGAAAAAGACGACGACACGATGACACGACCGACAGGTTCGGCCAACAAACCCATGGGGGAGGAACAGCCATGCAAACACCACCGTGGCGCCCGTTCTTGGGGACTGTTGTCCTTCCAAAGGTCGGTCGCCCCATCCGTTGGAAACGAAACGGAGGTCGCCAGGAACGGAGGTCGCCATGGTTTTGAAACGAGGTCAGAACAAGCAGATGGCTTTGGTCCTATTTTCGATAGGTCGCCAAGTAAGTGTTTGAGGCTCGCCAGGGACTGTGTTTGCCTCTCCTCTATGTTTGCGCTGTTGCGCTGTTGCATCTTGCTTCGCCTCGTCGAAGTGACTGTGTACGAGAATAGAGAATTCGGAGTGCTCGGCGAAGAGCATCTTGATCAGGACGATCTGGGGGAAGGAGGTGGGACCCTGCACTCGAGAACGCGCTAGCGGGCGCGCACTCAGATCCACTCAGATGCCGAGGAGACAAAAGCGAGGCCTGCTTTGAGGTCCACTTCCTTAGGGCTCCTAGCCTGCTTCCGAAGGCAGGACCGACCAATTGCCCTGAAACACCCACCCCTGGCAGCTTCTCAAGGGGTAGTTGGAACCTGCAGGGATTGTGGGTTTATTTGATTGACATGTCAACTGACTTACTCGCAACTATGTCGAATCCTTTGACCAGACTGACTTCTGGGTACCAGACTGTCACTGGCGGCTCGGTTGAGAGCTGCAGAATCACGTTGGATTCCAAGGAGATTCGTTTGCTTCTTCATGTAGATTCTGGCTGCTCCGTTGCAAGAACACCCCCCGACCGCGAGGGCCAAGCTCTGTACCAAGCATTGGCAACGGATCTCCGGATTTCTCCGCTGGTGCTGTGGATGATCCAAGTTTTTTCATTGAAGAGCGAGGGTATTGCAATGTGCTTTTCTTTCATGACTCGGGGTTGGACAACTCAGGTAACAGTCACAGTGCCAAAATCGTCATCCTTGCTGAAGGGTAGAGGTCTTTTTGCAGCAAAAGGATCCACTGTTGCTGGATGATGGGGGATAGTAGAAAGGAGGCCCAGAAAAACATCCTTTCCACCTGATCACCTTCGCACACGAGCAGCCATAAGTGCCCGTTGTGCCCCGGAAATTTTGACGGAAGACGCAGAACATCCAACCGGCAGACCCGCGACCTCACGATTGAGGCCTTTCAGAGACTTTCAGAGGGAGCCTCAACAGGTTCCGAAGACATGGGATCGATTCAAGGAGGCAGAGTGTGTAGACAAAAAATGACAAAAAACCCTGTGTTTTTCGGTGGTCAGCCTCTTTTAGGATGGCCTTCCATTGGGGACTTTGGGTCAATGGTCAATCCGAGTCACTTGCTTTGATCCAAGCCTTTGGACACTTGGCTTTGTTAAAAAGGCCCCGAACTACTCCGGAATTTCAGAATCCTCCTCTGCCTCCTCTGCCTCCTTCATCATCAGCATCAGCATCAGCATCAGCATCAGCATCATCATCATCATCATCATCATCATCATCATCATCATCATCACCACGTTAATGTCTGCCAGCGTCACTCCCCGCACTATCCCGGGGCAGAATGCCCGGGCGAGAATGGCCGCGGCCTCACGCAAAAGCTCCCGTGCAAGTGGCGGGCAGAGAATGTGCTGTGTCGAGTTGGGCTATTCATCTCTTTTTCTTGCTTGGAGACTATTGCCTTCTTGTAGAGCGACAAGCACGTGGTTTACGATGCTATTCTCTTTTGAGACGAATCAACATCATGTGTGAAATGTGTTTTTTTTTCTTGGGTCACCAGGCAGGTTGGCTTACAACATGGAACTGATTAAAGAGAAGGTGAACACAAGCCAAAGCTTGCTCCTTCTTGCGATCTTTGTTTTCATTGACACAACTTTGATTATTCAAGGTGCAACATGGTGGAGTGTTTCTTTCGACCATTGTTCGAGTGGCACAAGCATGGCCTTGATCCACTTGTTGATTCATGGCAGGAGACCTTTTGGCACTCTTTTCCCACTTGGAACGGTTAGACAACGCGAATCGCCTCCAACTGGCAGGGCTGTTCGGAATTTCCACAACCAGGGAAGCTGTCAGTTCAATCTTTGATGACCTTTCCCACCTTTCTCATCTACATGCAAGCAGAAGGAAACCCACTAGCGATGGCTTCCGACTCCTACTAGCGATGGTAAAACAACGATTTAGAGATCGACATCACAACTCTCACTCCTCACTGCTGTTTTGACTCTCGTGCCGCGTGCCTTGTTTTCTCCACAGCACCGCCCGTTGGAGCAATGAGGACCGGAAACACTGTGAGGTCAGGCTTTGAATCTTCCTCGACCGGACGACCACGTGGACGAACACGTGGACGAAAACATGCTGCCGACGAAAACGTGCAGCACTTCCCCGCTGACGAGCTTTGCAGCATGCCAATCGATCCGAAGACAATGTGAGAAGAGGGATTGGGGTGGTAGCTTGGCTTGATGATTACAAGTATGTGGACAGAAGATGACAGAAGCGTACCCTGAGCATTTGCAGGATTCCCCACAAACAGGAGGTCAGGATGGTGGGTTGGGATCCCCACCAATGGATAAACAGCTGTAGGTAGATGCTACTCATCGCATTTTGCGAGTCTACCCCTCCAAAAAGGATGGATCTGAACTCTTGTGACATTCGATGTCTGCAGAGCAGTGACTTCTAGCGGTTCCACTGCAATTGGATTGGCCAATGCATAGGTTTTGCTTCCAAAGATTGAGGCTTTGCTTATTTCTCCAAGTTGCAAGGCTGGAGACAATCCCCTAAGTGTGGTGCGACCCCAACAACGATCCAAACTCAGAGGACGTCTGTACAGTGCAGAGCTTGTGGGGGGCATCCGCAATGTGACACGACCATGTGCGACGCTGGTTGCCGATGGGAGGTGCCGGAAGGGTTGCTCTGCTCTTCAGAGATCGAGTCTTCTCATGGTTTAAAGGTGAACTTCAGGTCAAGGGGGGAGTTGTATCGAGAAAAAATAAAAACGACCGGATGGGTTCTCTTCACACCCTTTGTTCTTTGGGATGGCAGGGTTTTGATACACCTTTCGGTCTACCGTCCTGCCATCCCTTCCAGCCTATCGTAGACCGCCATCCATTCGCTCCAGACCGTCCTTCCACCTCCGTTCTCGTCCCGTTCGGGACCGGTCCGGGTGACCCGGGGGACCCGGTTCCGGTGCCGAAACGCTACGGGACTCCGAGGCCAAACGGCCATCGGGCCACTGACTCTGACGGTTTTTTGGATCCGACCGCTTCCGACGCAGCGAGCAGAACCCGGAGCAGAACCCGTCTGTCTTCCGTCCCGTTTCACGACGCATCGACCGCGCGTTACGGGTCGCGACCGTCGGGGGACGTCGGGCACGGGTACGTGTCAGGTTTCGTGCCGTTGGGGAGGTGGAACAGTGGGCCAAGTCGCTGGGTAGCCCTCGGTTTGGAGGACCCGAAGCTACATCGTTTTCTAGACCCTAGGATTTCCTGCGCAGGCATTTCATAGGCTGAATCCCGGAATCCGCGAGCAAACCGAAGGCTAACACACCGATGTGACCAGCAGAGGAACGCCAAGGCCTTTGTCCAAATGTTTTTCCGCAGGTCTCTCGGAGGTGCCTCCTGGCCGGCACAGCTGTCCCTAGCACATCTGACTGAGGTCTAGTGTGTCCAGGATGCAAAAAGGAGCCCGAACCCCGAACCCGTCTCGAGGGGCCTGGGAATTTTGTGAAGTCCGGACTCTGACTAGATGACCCGAGTCTAGGAAGATCCTTGACTTCCTTTGGTGGTGCCCAAATTAGTCAAACTGGACTTCTAGGGCCTACCAGGGATTTTAAACTTTAAACTACCCTGGGGGGCTATTCATCCGGAGTTTGCATTACCAGTTGCGAGTTGTGACACTTTTCAACTTGCCTCTCGCATACCCCCACTTCAACCCACTCTCGCACATTGACTGACATGAAACACGAAACCGACCGTTCTCCTCGGCCAACTGTGAAATTCCCAAGTGACCCACATTTGACCTATGTGTTGAAAATCACCTCATTTCTATGAACCCCGGTGCGCGTGTACTCTCAAGGCGTAGAGATAACAGGGTTAGTCTTAGTAGGGCTGGGCTGATCCTGTACACGAGCGAATCCATTGAATCGGGTGAAGACTCTAAGCCTTGTATGCAAGGTCTACAAGGGATCGCAGGCTTTTCATTTCTAGGATTCTAGGATACAACCTCAGGATACCTCAGGTATATGTTCAACTTGCTGTGGGAAACCATCCTTTCAATGGTGAAGAGATCTTGTTCTCTACCTGCTGGTGGGTGGTGGGTGGCGGAGGGTGTGGTTTGGAGACATGTTGATGACCCAAAGCATCCGCATTTGGACCTGGCAGGCCATTGCGGGCCCAAATCATGGCTTGGGATTGTTTGACATGACCCGTGAGTCATACACACCCGCTGCCCTTTTGAAAACAATGGTCGGGCAACATGGTTGTAATTTGATCCCGCTGAAGGACCCCACAAGTGTGGACTTGAAGTAGTAGCGAAAAAGCATCCGACCAGTTCGAGTGGGTGAAAACCAAGTGGAGGAGGCAACTCCAGATGAGGCAACTCGGATTGTTTCATGGAATTTGAAGTAGAACTTACTAGATCCATTTGTTTATGATTCTTATATAAACATTTGTCGGATTTGTTTGGATCCAATTGATTTTTTGTGATGCATTTGTCAGATTTGGGGACGATTTTTTGATGTTGATGATTCTCACTGTTCTATTAAACCCTAGTGTACTCATCAGCTTGCTTGGCTCAAGTTTTACATTCTCAGGGATGCCATGTTGACTTGAGTACCATTTTGGGAAACTGGGGGAACATTTTCTTGGAACATGGCACTCATCATGCGTCCTGTATCACGACCATCGGACTGTTGGTAAAAAGTTGGAAGCAGCTCTTCCCCACAAGGACGCTACTAGGAGCAAAGAACATCGCTACTAGGAACAAGAAGCTACGAACGGGGCTCCTGGCCTTATTACGAACGGAGCGTTCGGACGCTACGAACGGGGCGAAACTGGCCCTACTAGGAAGAAGTACCGCATGAGCTCGGGTGGATGCGGCTCGCTCTCTTTTCTCCACTGAGCTGTGTCCTTTGGAGTCCTCGGGCGCGGGCCTCCGTGGCGCTCCGCGGTCGGCCAAGGTCGTGGTGAACTTGGTGTGTATGAGGTCCCATGAGCAGTAAGAGTCAGGTAGAGAAGGAGACTCTATGGTTGGAGACCACCGGGTCACCCACTGGTCGTCAATTACGGAAGACCATAGCAAAATCTATAGGTAGGCTAGGGTGTGTCGTAGTACCAGTGTAGTACTGTAGCCGTCGGTAAAAACACACTATCACTACTTTTGAGATGAAAAGGCCTGGGTGGGCCCTGGTGGGAGAGACCGTCAAACTCTTAAGTGTCCTTTGAAGGTGGTGAAGCCTTGTTCAACGCTTCAACAGGAGCCAGTTTCCTCTATGTGTGTCGTCGGTGTGGTCAACTGGGATCCCGTTCGGCCCTTCGAAACACCATGGGAACGCCATCGGAACACGTGGGGTGACATCTTTAGTAAAACAACGACTGTCCGGTGGCTTTCAAGGCTTCTTTTACATCCATGGTGGGCCAGGAAGCCCCCAAGGCCCTTGCTTGTTCGGATTCCGACACCTGCTGGCGCCCAGGTTTGGTGCCAAGAGCCGCCGCCCAGGTGACGGCTCGGCGCGCGCCGGTCGCGACTGTCGCACACCGCGCGACCGTCGGGGTGGGTGGACCTCGGTGGGGCGGGTGAGGTGGACTGGACTTTCCCACCTCCGGGTCCGTACCGACCATCCACTCGCGACTGGGAAGACTGGGTGCCTGGGAAGACTGGAGGCGAACGAGCTGAAGCCAGTTCCGGCCGGGGTCTCCTGGTCTCCCTCGTTGACCACCTGGGTTCAACTCCTTCCTGCCATAGTCCTCTTTGAAACATCTGAAGCCGCTGCCATAGTCCTCTGGGATAATCCCTAAGGCTGAGGCGGAAATTCCATGCGCGAGAGGTGGAGCCGCCCTATACCTGGATCTTCCAACTGTGCAGAATTTCTACCTTTTCATCGATTGAATCAACCAAAAGGCATCAATTTTGCACAGTTGGAAGATCTAGGTATATCGCCCATCCCATATGACTACCAAGGGTCCAATGTTGGTCTCTCAAGCTCTTTCTTGGGCAGAACAGGTCGGCTTCGTCGGGCCCCCGACCGGCTTGGACTCGTCGTCAGAGTCGGCGCCGCGGCTCGTCGCTCGCGAGCAGCGAAGGATCCATCTGGTCACGTTCACTTCCGTGCGGGCCGCCGAGGGCGGGCGGGCGTGAGGCGAACAGAAGCACCGGCCGGTGGGTGGTGAGTGGGTGGGCGTGGTCCAAAAACGGGTCCTTCAGAAGGTGCTAAGCACTGAAGGCCAAAGCAGAAGGAGGGACCATTGAGGGATTTCTGGGCTGTTTTGGGGGGTGTTGATGAGCCTTGGAGGCATTGGCACTGGTTACTGAAATCCGAAGCCACCAAAACTGGACGGTTTTCAACCGTCTATCCTCTACCAGGAAGGGGTAGCCATTTTGTTCTTGATGGTGCCAGACTCTTTTGGCCTTCTACCTTCGAAATCTCACACCACAGTATCAAAACTTTCTGTTGGCGTCTTGCGCAAATCGAGTTATTCACTGTGGCCATGACATGAACAGTGGGTCAATGCATCGCTACATGAGCTCCTTCCTTTTTGATGTCTTTCGTACCAAGAGGGCCATGTGTCTTCACGGCTGTATCATCTACCATTGCAACAGCTGAAAGGTATCGAAATTCACCTATCTAGACCCCCTGGTGATAGATAGAAGTTTGTAATGAACAGGAGATCCCCCCGATCCCCAACGTAGAACACGTCTTGGAACAAATGACACCACGATACCACGCGGGGATGAAACATAGCTTGCCATCACCCTGCAGTCGAACTACACGAGCGGAGCACTGGAACTCAGCCGCCGCTGAGGACCCGAACTACCAGCGTGCCTTTGAGGCGTCCTTGACCGCGAAGGCGTCCGAAGTTGGACCCGACTTTTTCGTTTTTCCGAGTGTCAAATGAGGTATGCTTCGACTCCAAAATGGGGTATGGATTTCGAGGCAGACCAACACAAGACTGACACACATTTCTGATTTGGAAATCCCCCGGACGTTGCGCCACATGCCACCGAAATCCCCCGGAACGTCCGAACGTGCAGTGTGTCGTGCAACACGTGTGCCGGGTGGTGCCAGGAAGAGTTCGCGGCACACTGGGGATATTCCTGGGAGGCGCGGCGGTTCCGGTCGAAGTTCGGGTGAAGCCTCCAGAGCTCACTCGATGGGTGGAGTTTTTGCTTGAGAGCGGGTGGCTTTCTTCGTGAGGCATCACCGGATGCTGAGTTCTTTTTTCACGTGACGGACCCCAAAAAGGATGCCTCGTTGGGTTTTTGTGGTAGGGGGTGCTGGGCCACATGTTTTCGTTTAGGTGGTGAAGTGACGTGTGGAAAGGTCGGAACTTTCAAGACCATTTGTTGCATGGCCGGAAGTGGGTGTGGGTGTGTAGCTCATTTCTAGGGAGACTTTGGAACAAACATACACCTGGGAGGAGACCCACATGGAACCGGGCGAACGGCATGGACCAGACGTTGAGATCCGATGGTTCTTTCCATCTACAGCTCAATAGTTTTCAGGTTCCATGTGTCTCTCGGAACCCGCAGTTCGTGTACCCTCATGTCGTGTCGTGTCGTGTTGAACACGCAGTTCTGCCCCAAGTCGTCGGGATGGTGGAAAACCACCGGAATCTTCAGTCCAGCGTCGCGACGTCCTCAGAGTCGTTGGTTTGTTTGGCGACTGGCACCTTTAGGGAAGAACAGCATCCATTTGTCGATGTTCCCTGAAATATACCCAACCCATCCTCTGGCTAGCAAGACTCCCTCACCCATATGGTGATGGATATGAAATCAATTCTGGGGAAAGACACTTGATTTTCTGAACAGGCTGAGTCAGATGAGAACCAACCAGCCTCCGCATGTTCGGTGCCGGTTTTCGCGCGCGCGCGGTCTTCGTTCGTTGAAGGGGGGGTGCGCTGGTTTCCGACGGCAGGTGTTCAATGACAACACCATCGACTGTCCCTTGGTTTGGAGATCAAGCAGACGACTTGGTCGTCCATCGAGTTGTGAGTCCCGTGGTATTTTGAGGGGCCCGTTTGATCAACCGTTACAGCTCATGGAACACACACTCCACATGCCTCCACTCCTAGGAAACCACCCTGAAGGGCACGTGACCAGACGACCTGGGACGAGGGACGCCGGAGGTCTGGACCGGTCGCCGGCGGAGGTGGACGGTCATGCCAAAGCAGTACGAAAGATGGAGGTTTTATCTTACGTTCGTTCAGTACTCAGGTCCGAACCTGGTCTTGATGACCTCCTTAAGTATTGGTTTTGTATGACCATCCCCAGTCAAATGAGGTCAGTTCCTGACTTGTAGGGCCTGTAGGGTCAGGAAAAGACCTGGTGAAAAACGCCAAGCCGGTGACCTGGACTTGTAGGGCCCGATTCTCTTCATTCCTCATCTTTGGGTCTCCTGTCAAGCTAGGGCAGCTACAAGACCCAGCCAGAACCTTGGTAACCTGGTCACCTGTGAGCATCCTGGTAGGAGAGAAGCAGGTTATGGTCTTTATCAGCGAAACTCTTAGAAAGACGCAAGCCCCCGTCCTTTGTTTTGACGTTTCTACAGCTCGTGTCGTGGTTCGTGAGGCAGGGATTCTTCTTTGAAGCTTGAGAAGGGACACCCCCTGTCGGTGGCGCAAGAGAGGCACGTCGAACCTGTGAATTGGATTAGAACACCGAACTTGTTGTTGTGAGGCCGCGGTGGAACTTGGATACATCCAGCTCCACCGAATTCGGAGGCGGGATATTTCTTTTGAACAAATGCGAAACCAGCAGTTTCCATGTCCAATTTGGAGAGGCCTTTTACACAGAAGCCCTAGTGCCCTGGCAGATGGCATCAACTTCGACAATCACTTGAATGGGCTTTTCTGTGCACACCATTCTCTTGCCGGGTTTCGCGGAAAAGAGGTGATTGCTATTTTACCGGGAAACGGTTTTGTTTTGTTTCTTTCCGGCTTCCGAAACAAGCCAAGCTTGGGTCGTATGCCATCGGTTCGACCCTCGAATCACCCCCAGCCGTCTGCCCCACCAAAAACCACGCCCGAGGTGACCAGTTCCGTCCCTTCCGCTGGCGAGGGGACTTTCGCTACTGCAAGCTGCAGGCGGGAGGAAGCCTCCATCCGGAGCAGGGCGAGCTCGCTAGGGGACAGAGAGGGTCAGAAGGGTTATGAAGGGGATGGTACAAAGAGGTACCAGATGTGCCATGTGATGCTTCCACGCGACGTACAGAGAGATATGCACCTCACCATCGAAGAAGATTCCGAAGCAGATGTTTCCCAGGTTTGTTCTCCGTACCTTTGCTCAGGAGAAGGTACGGGTCCAGCCCCGACCGACACCTCCAGCGTTTTCAGGAGCCAACTGGACCCAACGACCCCGACGTGAACGACCCGACTGGCGGACCGGCCAGACCAGACGTCCATCGTTTTCAGCACCACCCAGACGTGGCGAAAACAGAGGTGTCTCGACGTGGAGGGTGCGAGACGTGGAAAACGTCCACCTTTCGATCTCCGGGTCGTCGGAACCCGGGGGTTGCAGTACCCAAACAAGATCACCTATAGTCTCCAGCCAGTCCCTGTCGTACAACGCGACCTGTCTGGGACTGGACTGCCGCCCCAGAAAGGCTCCCCCAAGTCACCACCCCTGGCCGTTTTGAAGGCAGTCCGGCAGTGTTCTGGAGCGTCTGGGTAGTTCGAAGATCCCCCACGTTCAGAATGTCGAAGTCCCAGACACTACGATCATCTCTCTTGAAAAAACCATCCCCAGACCGACCCCAGACCCGCCCACGCGGTGTCTCGACGAGGTGTTCGTTCTTCCTCCACGATCTCCACGTACGCGCGCCGCTGCGCGCTCCGTTTTCGGAGGCCTTGAAGACGATCTGGAGCCGTGTGAGGCGAGCGATGGTGGACGCACCTGCCGGCATCGAAGGTGTCTCTACAGAAAGTCTTCCAAAAAGCATCGACCGGGCACCTGCTTTCAACTGGACAAATGATTGGACCAGGTGGGTTGTTAGGTGGGTTGTTGCGTTTGTTGTTGGACCTATTTTCTCAACTTTCTCCCTACAGGAAAGGTACAGGAAAGAAGATTGCCCAGTAAGAGTGTGACAAAATCAAATGAGTGGTTCCTAACCGGTTTGGGATCGCCTCAGGATCTATATCCGTACAAGTCCAAAGACCCAGTATTAACCCATTTTTTGTTTACATCCTTAAGTAATGTTTTGATATGACCACGTCCAGTAGAAAAAATGAGCTCATTGACCTGTAGGCTATGTGTTCGCATCTTGACCTTCATCAGTCTCTATGTCCAGACGCTTCAGACACCGCACGCACGCACTCAGCCGCACTGCACTCGACGGCAGGAAGCTCCAGAAGTCCGAGACGCAGCTGCCGCCCCGCCGTGCCCCGACCCAGAGGGCGCGGACGGAGGACGCAGGGGACTCGTCTTTGAGGACCAGAATGAGATGCCAACAAAACTATGCTTAAGAGGAGAGAGGATCGCCAGACCCACACCCCAAGGTGTGTGTCTTGCAATGCTCTGTTGCACTGCCTCGAAACGCAGCAGAAACCGTGACACCCGTGACACCCGTCCCTCCCGGGTCCGGGCGAGCAGCTCGCGTCGGATCCGGTCGAGCTGGTGGAGCACCAGGTGAACCCGGTCGACTTCCGGTCGAGCAGGTCTGTCCCATTTCAACCAATGGGACGGCCGACCTGGTTTTTGTAGATGCTTGAAAGCCGGAATAGGATCCCACGCGAATCAGAGGTCATGTCGAGTTGTGAGGAGTCTTGTCAGGAGTCGTCAGGGGATCACGATTTCAGCATGAGTGGAAAGACGTGGCCCCTCTCAAATGAAGTGGATGTCTTGGAGGAAGTCTTCGCCCCGTGATTTCATGAGCCTTCCGTCTTCCGTCTTCAGGTTCACATCGTTTCGATTCCTTAGAATCGAATGACACAGACGACTCGACGACCAAACACATGATCTTTCTTTGGAAGAGATAACTCAGCCGGCTGCCGGCGCAAGCCACAACATGGCTTCTGAATTTGGGGGTATCAACAATTTCATTTCTGCTAGGTTTACCTAGGGTATAAAAGGACACAGATATATGATGCGAGGGAGAAAAACATGACACTCCTGGCACCTGAGCGCACCTCAGGTGACTACATCTTTTGGCACGATGTTGGTGGCCTAGCCCAACACATGCGCGCGCGGCCCACTACGTTTTCGGGGAATGAAGGGATCAGGTGATGTCCTGGCCAGGAGGATGAGAGTTCGTTCGTTCTGGTTGGCTTCTTTCCCCTACTACAAGTCAGTTTGACCTGATTTTACTGCGGATGCTCGTCATACAAAACCAATACTTAAGGAGGTCATCAAGACCAGGTTCGGTTGTACTGGGTCTTTGGATGTAGGGTTCCCTTCTTTTTCCATCCCCTTTTGCTTTGCGGCTCTTCCAAAAGACTGGGGATGGGTGGGTTCCACCCAGACTTCGTTCGCCAGCTCGCGAGCTGGTCGCGAGCTCCTGCGAGCTCCTGGAGGGGTGTCGGACCGGTGTTCTCACCCATCCCGCGACCGGAGCGATGTGGCTGGGGACAGAGCCGCGCGGAGACGCGGACGACAGAGCGCGCTCGGTCCGCGGGGTTTTGACAATCCGAGCGCCCAGTGGATCCGAAATCAAGGACCTCTCCCCAAGCCAGTGGATCCAGAATCCCAAACGGGATCCAGTCGTACCTTCTCCTCAGGTTCGGTATGACTGGACCCTCAAAACCTACATAAGAGTGTCTCCTTCCGAAACCGTACCTGAGGTTCGGTACAAAAACAGATCCCTCAAAAATAGCAGGACCACAAGTCACCCCCCCTTTCTCTTTCTCCTCAGGTCCGAAGGTCCAAACAGTCCGGACTGGTCCGGCAAGCGTGGGTGCGAACTAATGCGCTGAGGTGGACACCCACATGATGAAGCCGGAGATCCCTTTGACCCACTTCCTGGAACGCGCCAACTATACGCCCGGCCGCCGAAACTTCGTGGGTGGGTCCGGTCCGGTCTGGCGCACGACGACCGGAACGACCCTGACAACGACCGATGCAGGTCGACCGTGCTCGGTGCTGGGAGGACCCATTCGATTCGTCTTCGGATTTGGGACGACGGGAGCTTCTGGTGCTTCACTTGAAGCAAAGGAAGGTAGACGGTAGACTCTAGACTCTTGAATATGTTTGAACCCCCGATAGGGAGAGGTTTTTTCAGTCCAAATCGGGGTCTTTTGTTCGCCCTTCGAGGGGCCTGGTCAACCCAGAAGAGAGAGAGGAGAATGGGCACCCCTATCCTCCAAGTTCGGCACCCCGTCTTGTGACTGCTGGGAGACACCGTTTTTGGAGTCCTCCTGCGGGTTTGGGAGGCACACTGTGCTTGCTCCACCCTTTCGTCCAAGCGAGCGAAGCGCCGGTTTCACGGCCCGTTCGAGGTGTCACGGGGCTTCGCACGCCGGTACGTTCACGGTGTCGCGCGTGCTCCTTCGAGGCCCATGGTCTTCACTGAAAATGCCTTGTCCCTGAACAACGGGGTCTTCTTCCTTCAGGCCGGGAGAGGCTGTGTGTTACTGTCAGCTTCGTTGGTCGTCAGCTTCGCTGGGGATGATGGGTTATGGTTCGTTGATAGGAAGAGGGCTTCTTCTATGGTGGGAGCCAAGGGAACTGGTCCTTCTGTTGGGGAGCTCAGTAGAGTCTCACCCATGGTCCATCTTCTACTGAGCCGCATGGTATTCCGCCTGCGGCAATGGACTGAGTGAAGAACGTTTGGATCCTTTTACTGGTCTGAAGATGATGTGGCACTCCGACCAACACGTCACAATGGAAGCGGAGAAGCCCCCTGTTGGTCAAGTGTCAAGGAGTCTTCGTCTTCCTCTCGGGACCGTGCCATCCACGTAACCATGTGATGAGCTTCGGACCCGAGTGTACTTGCCATGACTCTCCCCTGCACACCGATGCTCCTCCACTGCCCGCCTCATTTTCTACCAGCCTCATACTCTCGTTCTGTTGGCTCTGAAGGTTGACCAGGGCCCAGCCAAGCGCTTCTTCTCTGCCTGGCGCAAGGGCTGCCGTCCGGGACTCAAGGGTGGATTCCTGTCGTCCTTCTTTCAAGATCTTTAAGGCAGAGCAAGCAAAATTCCAAGACCAAACCAAGTAAAGCACACGGCATTGAATTGATTCGATGGATGACTTTCTTGGTTTTGGAGAACACCCTCCTTCTATCTCCCCTCGCATCATCCGCTTCATCCAACCATTTCCGAGTCGACAACACGGGGCTTGGGCGCCGACCATTTGGATGTAACGGAGCAAATCGTAGAAAAAAAGTCACGTGCCTAATAGACACAGGAAAAGGCATGGAGTCACATGCAAGATGTCACGTGCCATACTTACCCAGCTTTCCAGCAAAAATCCAGCAATCTTTCGACAGAAGCCCGGCTTTACTTTAAGGTCAGCGCGAATGGCCTTGGGCCGATAATGGCTGTATGTACGAGGCGGGAGACCTCAGGGGGAGGCGCCGAACCGGTTTCGAACCGAGCGAAGGCACCGGCATTCGGTGCCGGCATCCGGTTCGGTGGTGACTTGGGTGATGACTGGGGGCTCCGAATGTCGACCGAAAAAAAGTGGATTGCAAGTGGATGTTGCCCCAAAGTCACATTGCCTTCTTGTGCTGGATCTAGACCTGTGCGTCATTGGCACCATGCTTAGCATGCTTTTCCGTCTTCTACGGAAGACCAGGCTGCAAAGGCGTGTCCCATGACCAGCATAGCCGTCCGGTCAAGGATTGAGATGGAAAGGCCACCTAACAATCGTCAGCCACGTCAGCCGGTGGTTTCAGAGCTTGGATGGCACAGACCTGATGTCCTAGACCTGATGACCTGTCCACTACATTGCGCCGACATTGGGGCAGCTTGTGCCATCGAACCTCTCAAGCCACTCCACCGAGCCTCGAAACGCCTGCGGCGCACACAGAAACCGCGTCTCGCCAGGTCTTGCTGCAGCTCTTGGGCGGCGAGCAGTATCGCGGCTCCTGCCGGAGGCGCCGACCCGCCGACCAGCGGGCGGAGGTCGGTTCGGGAGTTCGGGCGGAGGTCGGAGGTGTTCCGGCGTTGGAGCACGGGTCAGACGAGCTGGAGGAGGTTAGGGACGGAATTCGTGCGGCTTAGTTCGTTGGGGACGGAAGATGCCCTCTATAATAAGCTGTTTTGTTGAGAAATGACTGGAGGAAGTACAGAGTGCTACGAAGCACATCTCGTCTCCTGGTGGAGAGGTTGAACACCAACAACTCCAAGATAGAGCCCTTGAACGAACATAGAGCCCTTGACACAACCGTTAGATGACGAGTCACTCCACGAATCAAGTGACGCCACAAGCTTTAGAACCAACACCGCTGCCCGGGTGGCTGCCCGGGTGGCTGCCCGGGTGGCTGCCCTGGTGGCTTCCTGGTTTACGATTGATTTAAGAGATGCTTTTTTTGGCAGAAGAACCCTTGTTTGCTCGTGATTTGGAATCGCGCTTCTTCAACATGTTTTTTTGTTTAACCTGCAGCATCACTTGCATCATGTAGACTAGGATTGATATTTCAACCCTTTAGGCCTGAAGAGGCTAGAAACAATCCATGTCTGGCGGGGTTTGAATCAAGAATCAAGAGTCTACCTTACGCTTGCTCCCTTCCTGATTTTTCATGCGTTGGCTTAGGGCCTTCTTGTTTTTTTTTGCGGCCGCACCCGCACGCGTGCACCGCAAAACAACCGCCCAGGTTTTCGCAGGAGAGCTTCAATGAAGTCAGAGCCTTAGAGAAGGAAGTGACAGTGTGGTGTATTTTTTTTTTTCCGCAAACAGTGTGGTAACACTAGGGGTTCGTTTTTACGGTAGCTGGTTAAGACCTGCTTCGACGCCTCGAGGACCCTTTTTTGACCTTCAGACACACGGTCTTTTGGGGTCTCTTGCCGGGATAAGCGTCTCTTTGTTGGGGGGAATGACCCCTCATCCTGAACGTTATTCCAAGCGGGTAGGGTCTAGGACTGGTGACGGTCCCGGACGTTGGGACTCGTCCCGCCGGACCAACCGTTGATGCCTCCAAAGCTTTTTGTTGGTCCGTTTACATCTATATAGATTCACATCACGGGTTCGAATGTTGCCAGATCCTTCGCGGTGCACTCCTGTAATTCCTTCTGGAGTTCCTGAGTGCTTTCCTTGGAAGTTCGGCCTCTCTCCACCATCCACCGCAGTGTGTCAAGAGAGTCTTCCGACTTAGTCACCCGGCGCAAGACTTCTGCATGTGGAATGGTCGGGTGCCACTGTCGAAGGAAGACGTTCTGCACCACCTCAGAAGACGAACATCCGATTTCATTCAGGTGGTTTAGGGTGGAACTTGGCCAGTCTGACCATCCCCATGATTCTTTATTGGAGGAATTCGCCCGACAAGTGCAATTTGAGTGTTTCTGGTTCTTTTGAGCTTGGGGGCAACAGCCAAACTTGGGTGTTTGTGTCCAATTCCACCCACGCACGATGCGCTTTTTGTCGGACTTGACCGGCTCGCAGTCGCAGCCAGAGCCGCTCACGGGCGTGACTTGGAGAAGGGGGGCAGAGACTGAAGAGCTCAAGTGGTTTGGTGGACCACACTTTAAGATGAAGAAGCTCAGTGAATGACTATCAGATGTAATTCGGTGGAACAGAGGTCAGACCTTTTAACTGGTTGCTTGGTTGCTTCGAGGAGAATCACTCCCTCCCGTCGTGAACAAGACGAAAATAGTGGTGGCATCGACCCCTCTATGGTTCGCACAGGACGTCAGGTGTAGGTGTAGAAGTGAGGGGGGAGGTGGTAGAGGTTTCCGAGAGTTGGGACGGGTCGTGGGGAGAACCTCCGTTCCTGAACCCAACAACCCATCACCCATCACCCTCGTTTTGGTCGGATTTGGGCCGTGGCTAGAAACCCATTGACCAGTGGTTTCACTGCCAGCATGAGAACATGTTCCCAGATGATTGGCTCCTGGGAGTGTGCATATGGGTTGGGTGGCCCACCATATCCTTCGAGCTTCTCTAAGACTACTTGCAGTAGAGAACGTTCTTTCTGATAGGAGCATAGCTCGGGGAAGTTCATTTGAGCACCCATGTGTTGGCGTTTGCTAGGACTCCAAGTGGAGTGGAGAAAACGTGTGCCCGTCCGGGTCCCCAAGCCACCAAATGTACCATCCATGTGCAGAAACAGGGACTACTATACTCTACTCTGTCAAACACAGCTGTTCAGAGCTGAGACATGGGCAGTACATGAAGCCTGTTGGGCCTGAAACACAGGAGGGGTGGACACACCGAAACCACCCACGGCCTGCCACGGCCGGGGTGGTACCTCGATTAGCTTTAGCATAGCAGCGCCACCCAGCAGGGCAGATCGAAGCTGGTGCTGCGCCAAACCTGGGATGGCTTCGCCCAGAAGCTTCGCCCTTTCCGGGCACCATGGACCACCCACGGACGCGGCTGGGCCCGATACTCACCCTACTTCCCGATGGCCTTTCACAGCAAAGCCCCAGGACGGCCGAGTTCACGCGCAGCTTAGGAAGATTTGATGAACTGCTTCAACTCGGAGATGAGTTCCTTAGGTGGGGTCCGGAGTGTAGTGGAACGCAGCGGCCCACGGCCCACGTCAGTGGACGTACCGTGACGGACGTACCGGTGACGTGAGCGTTCACCGTGGCGGTGCCATTCCCCCCCCCAACAGTCGCCCGTTCAGTCACGCGCCACTCCGGACCATGGCCCATGGCTGAACCTGATCGATCTCCAAAAAGTAGGGCATCAATTTGATCGCCCCTGATCATGTTGGCATCAATTTGAGCCCAGATCAACCAGTGCTTTTCCACTCCTCCAGCGCTTGGTGTCCTCCAGCTTTTGCAAAAAACGGTGGCTTTGGGGGGCCAAAACCACAAGAACCGTCAACTGCCACTGTGGCAGAAACATCAGGATACTTCTCAAAGTGGACGGATATAAGCAGCCACTACGGCGTTCCAGGAACATCCACAAACATCACAGTTGAACCGTCTCATCAAACCAAAACACCGTCTCATGGACCGTCACGGCGTTCTCTTCCACCCGTGGTGCGAAGCCCCAGTCGTGACCCGGGTTCGTTCCGGCCTCCAGTCGACCGCACTGAAGGTCTGGGCTGTTGCGACCGGAAGTTGCAGGATTTCGCCTTCCTCACGGGCGAGGCCCGTTTTGGTTGCCGCCTTGGCGGATTGAGGGCAGATGGCCGGCCAAGTCGCCCCGGATTTGTTTGGGGGGGCACAGGTTCGACCTGTTTTTCTTTGTTGGGATGATTTTCTTGCAACGTCTTGAAGTCTGGGAGCCATTCACACCCAGAATTCTGGGTTTCGGTTTCTGCCTGTTCAGAACAAGCGTGACCCGGCACGTGTGACATCCGATGGCTGCGTCCTCTTTGTGAAGAAACGGCCCGAATTCCACCATTTTGGACCGATTGAACACTCCTGCCAAGGGGCACAGAGTGACTCTCAAAACCACTGGGTTGTAGAGGAACATCGTTTTCCATGGGGCATTTGGGCATTTTTCCATGGGATCGTCTGCAAGGGCGTGCACTCCCTCGAATGATCGTCACGTGGATGGCCCCATGGATAGCCACCGAAGACTTGGATAGCTGCCATGTTCCTCTATTGTCAGACAGAGGCGGTGGAACAAACCCTCCACTTCCACCATAACGATTCAAAGGAGTGTAAGAGCCGAGCAAAAATCGCTCTAAGAATCCTTAGAGCCCTTGGATGCCGGGGTCGGACCTTCTCCACCGAAACGCAGGGGGAAACCGGGGGAAACCGGATTCTTGGGGTGGCTGGAATGTGGCATCTGGAGCTTCCCAAGCTCTTGAAGCCGTTGTGCTGTAAGTCCAAGTCAATGGGTTCCTTCAGTCTAAGACGGTCAGACAGGGTCCTACAGAATGATCAGGCTTTTCGACACCTTTTTGGAACCCTGAGCAGTTTATGTATTTGGACGTATATAGGTGGCGCTAAGCTGCCAAATGAAGCGTATCTTTTCTGGAGATTCTCTTTTGCGACATGCCATGGGCCATGCCCACCAGTGTGGACCTGAGTATTCATCCACGACATCCAATCTGCTGAGTCCTGGTCGTCAGACAGGCATCTCTTGGCCACCCTTCTTTCCTGAACCAACGACATGTGCCCACGACGACTTCACCCCCCCCTCCTCTCTCTGCCATCCCTACCCTATACCCTTCCCTCCCCCTTCCCGCTCCGCCTCAGATGGTGCAGGACTCCTTCAATCATCACCCCTGTGAAGAGCTCCTGAAGAAGCCCAAGCTCCAGGACCCGCCCCCGCGCGACCTGGTCGCGCGTCGACTGTCGGGACGTCCCGGAGTGGCCGTGAAGGAGTCCCTAGAAGTCAGGAACTGACCTCATTTGACTGGGGATGGTCATACAAAACCAATACTTAATGAGGTAAAGAACCAGGTTTTACTGGGTCTTTGGACTTCTAGGGAGTCCAACCAAAAAAGGGGGGTTGGTTGAAGTCACGGAGCTTCTTCGGAGTGTGGCCCTTCAAGGACTTTGGACCACAGCTGGGTGTTTGGAATCTTTTAAGACTCCAAAGACTAAAGACTCTGTGTATGTGGCCCACTCTGAGACGTCACACTCCCTTACAACCAAAAACACCAGGCCGAACTCCTTTTCATCGCGACTGAAACAAAGGGAGGTCAACACTTCACACCAACGAACGGAAGAGCAGAGTGTCGACCCGCCGAAGCTCTTTCAAGCAAGCAGAGCGGGCTGGGCGGCGGGGTGCGTCCCAAACCCCAAACCCTTCCGTTCAGATCTGTAGCCATTTGAGGCAAAAGCGGAGAAGACACCACCGCGGTCACCGAAGCATCCGTCGACTCATTTCGTTCTGTTGTTTTTGGCATTGGCTCGCCATGGGTGTCCTCTGGTGAATTGCTGGGTCCCTTTCTAAAATGGTGGCGGCCAGTACGGCGGCGAGGCCGTTTGCTCTGAAATCATCTGAAATCACATGACATCACCGTATTGTTGAAGGAAGGACACAGTTGTTGGGTTTTCTGATTACTTGTAACTTTGCAAGTTGCATGGTTGGACAGCAACAAGTTGTCCTCCACTTGCTTCTCCTTGCACTCCGAATCTCTGGTGGCAAGGAGTTCGACCGAACCTTGATACGGTCTCATTGCTTCAAAGAAGGCCCGATCCGCGTCCGCGTGACCCGCAACGAGGAAACATGGGCCACGGAGCCCGGGTGTGTGACCGTTGTTTGGAGCTAATTGAGCTAATATTGGTGACAGCTATCTGTCACAGCCATGCTGTGGTGGCGCATGGATTTTTCCCAGTACTGTGTTTTGTTTGCTTTCTATATTTTTTTTAAATCTCGTAGATTCCACGGTGCTTTGTTCGGTTCGTCGAGATTCCTATATCGACCCTGCTTCATCATCCGGTGAAACCAGTGGATGATGAGAATGCAAACGTGGATTTTGCTGGAATCTGGGGTGGGAGGAATTATATAAGCTTTTTCACTGAATCCATTGGCTTGGCAGTGGGTAGAATGTGACTGACCTCCTTGAACTGTCAGGGTTTGATGGCGCAAAAGGAAGAGGGAATAGGACAGTCAGGCTTTTTCCACACGCCCTTATGAACAAATTAAGGCCGTGGGCCTTGGACATGGCCGCACAGCTCTCGAAGAAGCTAAAAAATGCTGCAAAAAACTACCAACACCTCCGACAGGTCACCAATTCAAACCTGTTAGGGCCTAACAAACCTCCAAAGGAGACCTGTTGGAAGGTGCTGGTATAGGAACGAGGAGAACAGATGTATCCCCAAGCATGATGTATTTTGTTGGAAGGCCACGAAGGCATGCCCAGGTCTTCCCTCGGTTTCAGCCGGGGCCCCGGTTTCGTACAGCGCGGAAACCGCGCCCGACGAAGGCATGTTCATGGTGCACTCGAAGGTGTGGGCCGTGGGGCAGCGCGCGCTTGGGCCGTGGCAAACTTTACTAACCCAGGAGAGAGTGCGGCAGAGGTACCGAAAGAGAGACGGGGAGACAGAGGTATCGAAAGAGGTGGAAGCGAGGATGCAAATGTCGAGAGTCTGGAAGAGAAGCCTGTGACCACTCCAGAGGGGGATCCAAGGCATTGGAAGAAAGGAAGGAAGAGGAGCAGGGATCCAGAGAACCTACCGGAGCCAGAGGTGTTCCTTCGTCGACACCACCCAAACGGAGCATCCTACATGCTGTGTTCCTTCGAGCTGCTCACCCTGTTCTTTGTTCTCTGAAAACCACCCGAACACCACCCGAAAAACATGGAGTCTAAGAGGCTAAGCTAAGAGACAAGACACCATCTCGCTTCGCTTCGCTTCAGGTGTTTTTCCAGGGTGAGATGCCATCTGTATACAGATCCAGTCCACGTTGGTCCAGTCTCCTGGGTCTCCTATAGGTCTCCTGGGTCTCCTAGGTCTCCTGAAAAGCAAACATGGAGTCTATTGATTGATTTTGGCCGTTTGGAGCGTCTGGGGAGGCTTTATGGCGCAAGAGATTGTTTCTCCAGGTTTACATTCAACATAGCTCCAAAAACCCTCGTGAGGGCCATGGGTACGATATCAGATTCTGGTCGTGGATGGCTCTTGTTGTCGACCAATGGCTTTGGCATTCCGAACAGGATGTCCAGAGCTGTCCAGCGCTAGATGCTAGATCTGTCTAGATCTGACCCCTCTGAGGTATGGTGTCTGGAAACCAGGAGGGTCCAAGACGCAGGGGGTGGCAGTAGGTGTCCTTCTTGACAGGGTCCGGTCAACGAAGGAGGGTCCGGCACCTCTGGAGGGTCGGGGATTTCCGTCCTGTTCACTCCCACAGGAGGTTCGTGTTTTGAGAGGAAAGATCCATTTGGTCGGTGGGTGGTTCTATTCAGAGAGGGCACTCAGGTTCGTTCGGTCCCTTCTCCAAAAGGTGAAGCAGGGAGGGGTTGGGAGGCTCCTTCAGACGTAAGGGCGCAAGCTTTTGGCGTCGCACTGGCCCTGCAGAACTTGACCTACGCGCAAGAGTCCTTGCGGCGGGTCCGTGCGCTGAAGAGCGAGCTGTAGGCCGGTCTGACCCGGTCGACCGGAGATGGGCCGAGGGTGAACATCCAAACGACGCCATGTGACTGTACCTTCTTCAGGAGATGGGTTGCAGTCGAGTGCCTCCGTCTTGCCTGCAGTGTTCTGATATTGATATTTGATCTGGCCAACAGGTGAATATCCTTTATCGCGACGAGCCAATGAGAAAGGGTTGCAGCGAGACTTCGGAAGCCAGTGGGGAAGTCTGAAGAAGAACAGCAACCGGTGGTTCTTATTGTTTTGGTATTGTACCATCTCGTGGCTGTTCGCATAGGTCGTACCATACCTTACTGTGATTCTTACTGTCTGTGGGACGAGATGGTACTACAAGACCGGCGTTACGCCCTACCACGTCGTAGCACCTCTGCCCGGTGGATCCGCGATGCCCGGTGCCGAGGCCGAGGTCAGAACTAGTAACTGATAGCTGCCACATGTCTTCAGTAACATCTCCAGAATCCCCGTAGCTAGTCACATGTAAAGATACTGAGTGGAGGCTCACAATCGCAGCAACATGTCAAAGTCGAAATGGAACATTGTCTTCAGACACTTTGAAGCAAGGATCCTGATGGCCCAGAGTTCTTACTTTGGGGTTGTTGAACATCACACAGCTTGGTGCTGAGCCGAGCCTACGAATGAATTGACGAAAGGAAAACCGTGGAAATACCATAAAATACTCGCATCTTCTGTAGCGTTGTGCTCGCGTTGTGCTCGCAACCAATGTGTTCTTGCAAGTGTCAGAGGCGGTCAGGAAGGTGATTGCTGGTGTTTCTAAACCCTGGGCATCCATTTACACCACTATAGCTGGTAACCAGTGGTTCCAAAGACAAAAACCATAGACTCAGAATCCCTGGTTCCTTGTATAATTGGTCACTGGGATCCACTGGGTCACCTGAAGCCTACCTTACACTCACACTCACGCCTTTACTGAGGGGGAAAGGTCCTTCATGTGCGTCACTTCGTGGTCTTTTTCTTCAGTTCTTTTGGCCTCTTCACCGTGTGATGAACGATTTCGCAGCTCATCATGTGAGAACGACGGGAGAGGCGGTGGCATGGACGTCCCGATGGAAGACGAAAAACGGTCAGTACTCCCCCCCCCCAAGTCCCACCCGGAAACGACGGAATTGACGGAATGGACTGGTTTCGACCGTCAGACCCACCTGGGCGCGTGGCCCGACCTGGGGTTCCATGTGGCCTGACTTGGGGGGATTGGGGGCCGACCGTGTTGACCGTGTGCTTCGACCCTCCACCGGATCTCCACCAGATCCCGCCGGCCTCCGAGAGGCGCTGGGCGCTCAGTCAGACGAGACTCTGTGTCGCTCAAAGCAGCGACGTCGAAGTGAAATGGTGAGCATCTCAGAATGGATCAAAAAGATGAGAAGAATGGGTCACTGGGAGGGAAGGAGTTTGGGGTTCACGAGCTCATTTCGCATGAATTTCACTTGGAGACTTGCATGAAGCGATGCCAGGAGCCCCTAGTAGCGTCCTTGCCCCTAGTAACCACTGCAATAAGAGCCTGTTTCTCTTTTTCGCCGTTCAGCCAATGAACCTTCCTGTCGTCGTCCGGTGGTTTCCTTTGGACCGGGTTCGACCGGCGGTGAACGATTGGTGCGACGTCGGAAGGTCCAGGAATGAACGAAAATTCTAATAGCTTCTTTGTTACTACTAGTAAGGCACCTGTTACTACTAGCGTGGCACTTGTTACTAGTAGCTTATTGTTTCTAGGTTCGGGACGTGCAGGTTCATCGCCTCTGCTTCGCCCTGTGAGTACGGTCGACGATTTAAAAAAAAGCACCTGGTCCAACCTGGTTCAACCTGGTCGGTGCAGAATCTTCCGTGGTTTTGGAGCCTGTTTGGGTGTCCCTACCACTTCTCCAGACACCCAGCCAGGACACCAGGACTTGGGCCCGTTTTTCGATTCTTTTAGTTTTCCGCAGTGAGTCACTATCTCCGGCCAATTGGGGAGTGACCAGTGTGAAACTGCCCAAGTCCGTCGAAGTTCCAATAGATTGTAGACCAACGACCGCCGAAAATCCGCGATGAGTTGAGGCTTTCAGCCAGTCTCGCAGAAGGTCCAAGAGCCCGAGCAGACAGCAACATCTTCAGAACATGTGACGTCCAGGACCAAAACCCGAACTTGGCCATCCAAAAGCATCCCACCCTAAGGATCAAGGACCCTCCATAGCAGGGGCTAATGATCTAGACAGGGCAGTCTTTTTGTCCAGAGCATTCGCTTTTTCCAGTTCCTGTCGTTCTCTACATCACGCGAACATCGTGTCCGAAAAGCCACGACTCGCCGTGCCGCGGCGTGAGAGTCGTGCGACTCGCATTTGCCGAGCTCCGCTCTTGGCCGAGCACTCTCGGTGTCATGTCAGCCTCCAAACTCGAGAAGACCGTTGTGAACCTTGAGAAGCGGCTGAAGCAGGTGAGCTGAGCTGAGCTCGACATCAGTATCGGTTTCAGTCTGGCCACACTCGGTTTCCCTGGGGCAAGCCGTTCCGAGAAACGCGTGTGTACATCCAAATGGAGCCTCAAACAAAGCAGATGAAAAAATAAATAGGCATATATATTATATATTATATATATGTTGGGGGGGTTGTCTGAACTGGCCTGTAAAGCCGTCGGGTTTCACGATATGACACCACTTTTTGAAACCATCACCATCCACTGGGCCCAGGGAATGGGACAAAAAACACCCAAATCTATGATCATCACTGTCACCTTGGGTCCAGTGAACCGAGTTTCAGGTATACCCGAAGAGTCAGAGGGTTCGACCCCTTCTAGGGATTACTTTTTAGAATTGAAACACCAAGCTGTTCACAACCCTACCCTTCTGCAGAAGAACTACCCTCCTGTTTTCAGGGCGAACTGTTTGAGAGTTTTTGCGGTTTGCAACTGACTTGTAGTAGTACGTCAGGGGGCCCCCAGTAGTGAACGATGTATCTCCATGTATCTCCCCCTTGTCGCAGGGTCTATTTGCCATAGCCTGTGGACCTCCAAGCATCTCTGCTCATTGTCCCAGTGTCTGTCAGACTCACATGCCCAAAGGACTGGTGGTTCACATCCGCATTCCTGTTGGGAGTTTGTTCCATCCTGGGAATTCGTGGGAGATTTTGCTATTTGCAGTACTCTTCCATGTGCGATCCATGTGCTTTTGAGGGACTTCTTCGCTGGTTTTTGGGATCCGAGGATGGCCTGAGAATTGCTCCGGATGAGACTAAACCACCTTCGCTCCCCTGTCACAAGGTCAGGTGGAACGACCTCCTTTTCACCTGGACCACGACGCACCGGACGGCACCGGACCGGACGGCACCAACGGACCGGTGGACCAGGAGTTCGGACCGAGTGTGGTTCACTTCCAGAAGAGCCACATGGATTGCACACGCACCGGACCGTGGGACCCAGGTCGGTCGGGTCCGGGGACGGAGTTCGGAACTGAGTTCGGACCGCTCTTCACGTCCAGGAGTTCCATGCGGAGATGCAGCGGGAGCTCAAGCAGCACACGGCTGGGCTTCTGGGCTCAAGTCACGTCATGCACTGGGCCGGACGCCGAGACCCACGATGGCGGGAAATTGAGTGAACTCCCCCCCCCGACGGTTGGGGCCATGGGTCTTCGGAAGGTATCGGTCTAGACCAGTCTCCATGTCTTCGCTGGTTCCGTCTCGTGGATCTTGGGTCGGGTGAAGATGTGGTTGGAAGATGCCAAGAGAGGCTTTTCACAGCCCTTACCTTTTTTTGCCCATTCCCATATATACCACAGACCAGGGTCCGAACGTTCTGGTCTCTGAACCTCTCTTGGTGTGGTTGGAAGATGAAGATAGTCGCTGCTCTCGGACCATCAGTGCTGGTACAGCATGGTTGCTGGTTACAGCACCACGTGGGCAGATCTTGCGTTGGTCTCTCAAGCTGGCTGATTTGCCTTGCAGCATTTATTCTGGACTGGAAGGCCATTGGAATTGGGCTTTGCGGGGTGACAAATCCAGCGGGAGATTCCGTGGAAGAAGGGAAGAAGGGAAAGAACTCATCATCAGATATATATATATATATATAGATCATAGAGGTGACTGTTACCATATAAAATCCTTTCGTTCTTTCTCCCTCAGCCCACCCAACTTCCGTCGCCCGACTTCGGTGATCGCACCGTTCCGGGGGCGCTGAAGCGGAACGCCTCGAGGCTCGAGGCTCGGCTCAGCACGTTGGAAGCGCAGCTGAAGAAGATCCAGACGGAACCCCTCGTGGTGTGCGACATTGACCGGGTCCCTCGGGCGGGGGGGGCCACATGGGCCGGAGTGGTGAGGGTGCGGTGACAAGGGCGTGAGGGTACGGCACCAGGGTCGTTCGGCGTTCATGGTTGGGTGAGGACGTCATCTTCGTTCTCGTCTTTGAAAACATCCGCTTTCTTGAAGGAATCGGTGGCCGAAACGGACCGCCTGTCTCAAACGTTGAGCGTCATTCTCCAACAGCTTTGGAAAATGAAGGGGAAAACGGAGGACACCGAGGGAGCTATGAGAACGCAGTTTGTAAATCCCATGCGCCGCATGTTTTGGGACTCCAAGAAGAATCATGGCAGGGAACACAAAGCGCCCAACTCGTACGTGTTGGGCCGCTGGCGAAAAAGCTCCGTTCGTCGCGTCCGATCGCTCCGTTCGTAGTAAGGCCCGTTTCGCCCCGTTCGTCGCGTCCGCTCGCGTTCGAGTCGCGAAGGCCCGTTGCCGGCTCCGTTCGTCGTGCTCCGATCGCGGACAGACGAAGCACTGCCAGGGCTCACCGTGCTGGGACCTCAGGTCTCGGACATCGTGGAGGAGCGGCTGGATCGGGGGGACCTGAACCTCCCAGAGGCGCGGTGTGGAGCAGGAACATGGAACACCACCGACTCGGAGCGATACAAACGACTTGGTGGGAGACAAACGCGTATTTTGGTGCCCCAACGAGTATTTGTTGGGCAGGGCCATGTGTGGCGGACACCATCGATTTTTCACGGGTTCTAATCTAATCAGAACCTACGGGACACCGGGGACAGAACCTTAACCCGGTCGAACGACCACGAACCGCACTGAGTCCTCGCATGGAGGACCACCGGTGCAGCGAGAACGAGGAATACGAGTCCAGTGCCGTGTGAGAAACCCGGGTCCATGTGAGTGATCCGCACCCGGTCCACAAAACAAGGGTTTGGGTGCCCCAGCCACCCTATGTGAACTAATTAGAGGGTTCGACCCCTTGCCATGGAGGGTCCGGACGACCGGATCCTTAGGGAATAAATCTTCGAACTTGGGGACAAAAAGATCACCCTAACAGGTCCAGTCGGACCTCGTTTGACTGGGTCCGGTCATGCTTGCGACCAGTACGCCATGAGGTCGACCCGAAGGTCGACCCGCGAGGCTTGACTTGGACTTGGTAGTAGGTGATCACATTGGTACCGCCGAACACCGTGACCAGACCTACTGGACGACCCCTATTTCTGTGGAGAATGGAAGTTCACAGGTGAAACCCTACAAGTCAGTCGAAGACCTCATTTTGCTGGGGATGGTCATACAAAACCCATACTTAACGAGGCAAAAGACCAGGTTTTTCTGGGTCTTTGGACTTGTAGGGAAAGCTTTTGGAAATAACACGGTCCGGTGAATGCGAGCTCCATCACTGCGAGCTTTTCACAAAAAACTCCACCATGTCTGCGCGAGTTTTGCCAGAGTTTCCCTCGCATTCGATCATTTTGGGGAGCTGTCAGACGTTCCCAAATGGGGATCTTTTGCCGTCAATTCACCCCGGCCGCAGTCTGCCGCCTGGCCGGCCACGCGGCACAGCGCTCCTAGTGCCCTTCTCCTCCATCGCCTACCACACAGCTTCTATACCCTGAACTGTTCAGGACATGATTTCTCCTCTTCCTTCGAAAGCTTCTCCTCTTCATCCGACGGTCCAGTTCGAGGCCGAACATGGAGGCACGCTCCCAAGGAGTCTTTCCACCCATCTTCGATGTTCATCCCAAGTGAAGCGCTCTGTGCTTCAGTTACCGCCACCGCGGAGAGCGCTCCCCGTCTTGCTCGGCGAAGCGCCCTCCGCCGACCGAGCTCACCGCATCCGCCCAACGCCGGCGGCGTCCCGCCGGCGGAGGCGCACCTGGCGCTCGAGGCCAAGGAGTCCGTCGCTCCGCTCGAGCTGGACGCCGTGGCGCCGGAGGGCGGAGAGGAGCGGAGCCGGAGTGGGAAGACAGAGAGCGGGCAGGCGACCTGCAGTGAGGATGGCGTTAAGTGAGGAGTAAAAAACAAGAAGGAACTCCAAAGAGTGTTCAGAACCCTTAAGAAGGTTCCACACTCTTTCGGATGTGGGCAAGTGGTCACAGTTCTAGAGCTCTGACCTCGCCGGATCTGCCCCCGCCCCGGCGCGTCCGTGTCTTTTTTGGGGCTCAGTCGGATGTCGGAAGGTTCCGAGGCGAGAATCGTTCCATTCTTGAGAGAACTGAGAAGAAGCTAGATCTAGGGGCCCAAACATCCCCCCTAATTTTTAGGGCCTCACCCCATAACGATCAAGAAAAGGATGGTGAACACCAGACCACTATCTCGGCAGGACACCAGACCAGCCTAGACCCAACACCGGACACCCATCCGTTTCCCTCCAAAAAGTCCCTCTCCTTCCGAACTTCCACCTCGACTCGACCCCCCACTCGACCGAACACCCGTCCTGAACCACAGCTTCGGTCCGAGCACCCGGTGGGTGGTTCGCCGCGTCCGTTTGAAACAGCTGGTGGTTGTTTTGGTCAGGTCTGGAATGGCTTCGAGGCGGCCGTGTTTCTTTTTCTTCTTTTTCCGCTTCAGTTTTGCGTTGGTTGCTTTTCTCAGGTCCAAGACGGTCCCCAAAGATATGTTTAAGATAGAAATCAGTATCCGGCACATGTTTGAAGTGGATATTGGATGATATTGGAACATATTGGAACTATCCAATTTCTTCACACCCCAAAGCTTCCTAAAGAGGACGTTTCGAGTCTTAGTATGTCCTCTGAAACTCGTCCTTGCCTCACATGGCAAGCCACGCACCACACACAGAGTCACACAGAGCCAAACCGCCAGGAGGTAGAGAAGCCGATGGAACACACCCCTGAGGAGGACATACCAGAGAGCGAGTGAACACGGTGTTTTCAACCGGTGAACCGTCACCGTAATGACGGTCGTTTGACCGTCGTCTCGTCCGAAAGGAAGGCGCCCCCCGGTGGAGTCAGGAGTCGAAAGCATCTCCCCTAAGAATCCGGGCCCGAACGAACAGATTAGGCTTTGGTTCGGGCCCGGTTTCCCCCTGCGTTTCGGTGAAGAAGGTCCGACCCCCATGGAGAGCCCGAGCTCGGATTCTCCATGCCCCTATGGATCCACTGCCACCTTCTCAGGTTCGGTATGTGGATCCAAAGGGATGGGTCGCTAACATATGGAACCTCCGCTCCTCGGTGCTTTCCTACCACAAAACCCCACAAACCATCGAAAACCGGGTTTTCTCTAGCAAAAAAGCGGGGTTTTGTATCTGAAAACCTTTGTTTTTCATGGTTTGCTTCGGGCCCCTGGTACTCATCAACCCACCACCCACCGGCTCCCGGTCGCTGGACGTCGGAGGAGGAGGTGGAAGAGCCGGTGGCGTTCACCGAAACGGCGCACCTCAGCACCGTTGGTTCTGTGGGCGGGTCGGAAGTGGTTGACTTGTGTTTGACTTCCGACCTCCGGTCCGGACACCTCCTAGCACCCTTTTGGGTGACTCAAGACTGGAGTGACTGGGCAGATCAGGTTTTGCAGTCCGAAGGGACTTGGGCTTCGGCTTCCGGCACGGTCGCCCTGTCCGACCGTGGCACGGTCGCCCAGCGAGCCGGACCCCTCGGTACCGGCCTCCGGATGGGAGATGGGTCTGATGAAAGGCTGGCGGAGAGACAAGGACGCACCCTCAATCCTTCCGGTCATGGCACCCGCACCTTCTCCAAAGCAGAGGTGGGGAGCGAAGAACCCGTCGTTCGACGGTCTGACTGTTGGGTACCCCTGGTGACGGGTCCGTTCGTTCAGGTCACTTAACCCCTGTTGGAAGATCCTTCCTTTCGTGCCTCGTTCAACAAGGTGGAACTTGGTGCTGGTGCTAGGCGCGACAGACTCTGAAAAGCCATGGAGGGCGGACGACTGTAGCTGGAGAGGCTCTGAAGGTTCACGCCGGCGGATTTTTGTTGCATTCCACGAAGAAGATGAAGTGTGGGACATGGCTGGCCACTGAGCAAACTACTGTTTCAATGATATGAAACCTAATAATTAGTAAATATAAGACTTCTGAGCATAGAGGAGCTGTTGGTGGCTTTCTAAATGTACACATCATTTGTTCTTCGGCCATGGTTTCACATCATTTGGTTTCAACCCCCCAAAAGCGGGATCCCAAGATTCGTCCCATACAAGTCACTCTGTTCGTTTCGTCGGACCCCCCCTTTCTGCTTCGTGCAGTTGTTTGCACCGATCTGCCTCCCCCGCCGCCGCGCGGCGGAAGCGATCCACGGGCGCTCTCCACCTCCTCCCGTCCACACGACCGCATCCTCGACGCTGGTCCCCGAGCCGGTGTCCCTTTTTCCTCCTCGGGGGGAGTGGATGGCCGGTGAACAGCGCACTTCCCAACCCGCCGTGAGACGGGCCAGGCCCGGGTTTGGAGGCCCCTTTTCCCCCCCCGGGGCGCCTTGTTCCACGTGGGGAGGCCTGACGGGGTCGGGAACTCTGGATGCCTGCATCGCGTGTTTGTTGCTGATCTGCTCAGCAGCCATGCAGATCACCTTCAGCGTGCCTTGGAAACGAAAAAAGATATGATTGCCAGAACCCCCCTGTTTGGGGTGTCCAATCAAAAACTCCTTAGAGGTGAAGGGATGTCCCAAATCCGTAGGGGCCCTGGGGGAGATCGGATGTGATTGGTGGGGGATGATCATCGCAGCTGATTGGGGGATAGAGAGTCGTTGGGCCGGCCGAAAGCGGAATCCGATGGTCAGAGGGAATGGAGTGGTGGGCAGAGGGGGCAGAGGGGGGCAGAGGTCCAGTTAGTCCAGTTCCAATTTCATCCTTCTGTCTATTGAAATCCACCATGGGTGAACATCCACCATGGGTGAAAAAACCAACCCTTCCCCCTTACTTTGGAGGCATGGCTCTTCGCTTTTTATGTTTCTAAGATTTTAGAGAGGTGCAGACTGTTGAGGAATCAAACTTCACCAGACTTGGAGCCTCAAAACCTCCTCTGCGTGGTTTCTCCGGTTCTCGGGTGCCTTGCTCATGCTCTTGGTGCTGGTGCTCTGCGCGTCGGTGAAAGAGCGCGTCGGTGTGACTCGATGGACGAACATGACCGTTCCGGCGAACGGCGAACCGCGCGAACCGCACGTTCCGGCTCGGCTCGGATGCGCGTTCGCACCACCGACCGACCTGCTTCGATCGGACAGCGCGGTTGAACCTCGCACGGTCCTTCGGGTCGACCCGAGGGACCGGGACGTCGAGCTGAGGTGATTTTGTTCGGAGAGGAGCACGGGGCGGGACTGGGTCATGCCCAGGGTGCCATGTGAGCTCAGTCAGATGGGCTGAAAGGATACTCAATGATTCAGTGATGGTTTCAAGGTATTCCTACGACACATGAAGTGACTCGATTCACTGATGTACCAACAGTGGATACTTCTCATCGGTTGGGGGTGTCCCAGTAAAGCCGAAATGAGCCGTCGGGTTTCATCAGGGAAAAACAAAGGTTTTCAGATACAAACACCAGGTTGTTTGCTAGGGAAAACCAGGTTTTTGATGGTTTGTGGGCCCATAGTATACACAGATCATCATAGATCAACATAGATCTACAAGATGATAGTTCGACCAGGCTATCCTCAGCTTGCGACGGGGGTCAAGCCTTGTTTCCCTCGATTCGGGGGTGTTTGGATCCGGCGGTTTCTCTGTTCAGTTTCCCACTTTTGTATGAACACCTACCCCAAGCAGGGTAGTCAAAAGTACTGGCAGCCTTGTAAACAGCGGGAGAGGGCCAAAAGGCGTTTCGTTTTGGAAAGTCCTTTTTGTTCTTCTTCTTCCTCCATTTTTGGGATCCCTCAGTCTTCAAACACTGGCCAAGTGCAGATCCTTTGAGATTTGAGATGCGGAATCCATCCTTTAAAAGAACCCTCCGCACGGCTCACTTTGCACCTCCTGCTGTGCACCTGCAGCTGCGGTCCGGCGCCGATGGTCCGGTCGGTTGGAAGGAGTTCTTGGGGGAACCCTTCCACGAGCAGATTGACATGGCCAAAGCCTGGCGGAGGCGGGTTGAGAACTCCAGGGCGATCCTTTTGACGGAACTCCAGTGGGTCATCAAATGTAAAAGAAAAACCAAGCAAAACATGCCGGGGCAAAGATCTGAAACAGTCATGTTGACTGATGACATAAGGAAGTCCTGCCGACAAAGTCTTGGGGTTCGACACACCTCCAAGTCTTGGGGGATCTCATTTTCATCAACGCCTGATGTTCTGAAGATCTGTAAGATCGACTGCCACAGTTCTCACAGCATTTCTACCAGGACCACGGAAGGGCGGGTGGTTGCCTGGATGGAACATACATAGGAAAAGGGGATGTCAGGGGTGTCCATCAACCACCCGAACTCCACTCCGTGGTCGCTTTCTATTTCACCTTTCGATTCGCGGCAGCTTTGGACCACCCCCCAGGTCTCATCGACCTGTCCCCGACCACGACCGGTCCCCGAAAGCCCAGGTCCACCGGTCCGCTGCTTGAAATCGGACCGTACATGTCGACCATGTCCATTTAGTTACACTGTCGACAGTGTGACCAGGGGATTGATTTTCTCACAGATGGTCCTGGCTGGTACGCCTTGAAATCGGTGAGTCAGAGAGGACACCGGTTCTAAGGGCCTCGGGCCTCGGGGAGTGGGGAGTTTGGTCTTCACGCCAAGAACACGGAGGAGTCACACAGGCTACAGACGTCTGCCAGAGGCGAACACGTGTTGCGAAGCAAGTGCTACACGGTGCGTTTGAGGTGCCAAATGTCCTCGTGTGTCGGTGGGTTTTGACCCCACCCTCGGGCACTTACGTACCACAGGACCACAAAGCATGTTTCATCTTTTTGGACGATTAGCATGGTTTTTGCGGACAACCAACCACCAATCCAGCCATGAACCCAGCCATCTGCCCGGCCATGTTGATACAGGTCGGTTGCTCCGTTTTTTCGGTTCCTTTGGGAACCATTTTTCTGGCCTGAGGGTGCAGTAGCGCCTCCGCAGGAGCGTGGCCCATGACCATCGGCACATGGATCTGGCCCAGACGAGCCTGGCCTCTCGTTCCTCGGATGAACGAACTGTGGAGGGAGCCGGAGCTGCGCTGGGAAGCTGAAAAGCGGAGCAGCCTCCCAAGCAAGGATTTGCCGCCCAAAGATGATGTTCAGTGGTTTCACAGGTTCGAATGGCACAATGGTGTCACCAAGGTCGGTGGTTGAACTCTGAAACGACTAGTGACTGGACTAGTGACGTAGTGCGACTGGCGAATGACCCTCCGAAACGAAACACGTGTCGCAGCATGTCGCAGCTGCATCCGTCCAGTTTGTCCCAGTTATATAGCTGTTTTGGTTTGGTCGCATGTGCCAACATCCGTCGTCTAGGATTTCTTCAACCTTCCCTACTTTCCACGTGCCACCAATTCAAGACTCTCTTGAATCAATGTCTCTTCAAACTCCTGGCAGTCACGTCCTTCACCACGTCTCAAGTGGATTTCGCCATAGGACGGCTCTCCACCATCTTCACATGACCGGAGTGTGAGAGAAGAGTCTCCTGCTACATGACTGGAAAGGGGCTCGAGTTCTCCAGCTTGGTTGGTCCGACTGTTGTGTTGCTCTCGATGCCATTAGACTGCCAGGACCACGGATTTCGGGTTGTTATTGGAAGGAAACTACGTAGTCAGGGGTGTCAACAAGCCACCCTTTCCATGGTGCTGGTGAAAGATGTTCAGTTCTTTGATGTTCCTTTGGATTGGTGCACCCAACACTTTGGCAGTCAACAAAGCCAAAAGAAGGTGGTCACCAAATAGACAGGAACCGTGTAGAAGGTGGTGACCTCTTGAACTCTGTTCGTCGCACGAAACGGCGACTTTCTGATCGATGAAGTCGCGGAGGTGTTTGCAATGGAGATGGCAAGCTGATTCTGTCCACAGACCAGGCCTCTCTGCTCACACAGCTGCTTGGCAGTGTCCGAGACCGATCGGACGAAAAAGGGCGGTCAAAGACGACGGTGGGCGCTTGGAAAAGCGCCGTCTTTGGGGAATTGGTCCGAGCCGTTAGGAACCATCAGCCATCACTGGATTCAGCCATCGGGAAACCAATGCCATGGACCAAGCGAAAAACCATCGTGCGATGGTTGATGCATTGGAGCGCACATGAGGAACTTCGATTCTGGCTCCTGCACGAGGTTTTCTTCACGCTTTGGATCCCAAAACGACCTTTCTCTATCCGCAAATGGATCGCAGAGTGATGTTTCATGGACCCACGGGTCCAATCCCCAAATGCCCAGGCTGCTCAGGTGGGTGACTGTTGCATGGCACGCCGGAACTGGGTTCGGGCTTGTGGAATGTAAAGACTTTGACTCACACTGGGAAGGAAAGAGACATCCTGGAACCTCCATCAAGTTATGGACAACGCCCAAGTCCTTATCCCCAGTCGGCCCCACCCAAGATCACGCAACCTAATAGTGATGGTCTCCAAATGAGAGCTCTTTCTGAGGATCAATGCCTTTGTGGGACTTGGCCATGAGGACTTTGAGCTGCCCTGGCTGCAGCCGGGGATTCTTCTCTGCATGCTCTGCATCCTCCTTTGGTCGCCCGGCATTGAAAAAGACGCCCGTTCGCGCCGACCGCATGCAGGACACCGAAACGCGAAGGGAACGCACAGTTTTCGGTGCTCTATGGTTCGCTTCGACTCTACAGGCCCAGACGCGTGGACCTTTCTGACATAAGCAGTTCGGCGGCCCTGACCGAAACCTGATTGAGGGGGGTCTCGAGCGCCCATAGGGCGGCCGTTCGGCGCCGGTTGGGACCCAACGAAGAACAGGGGGACGAGAGGCACAAAGAACAAGGATCAAACGACCAAGAAGGGAAGAGGAATTAATTATTAAGAGGAGGGCCAAATCAAAGGATTTGCTCAGATCTGCCAGGTACAGGTAGGGGCCAATCAATCCTGGAATTCCTTTTCATTCTTGCTTTGATGCTTTGGTTTATCTGATTCTCGTATTCTGCAAGACAACATGTCGCGGACTAGGAAGAACTTTTTGAGGAGAGAGGAAGCAAACATCACCAAAAAAAAGAGCTGATTTGAAGAAGAGGAACTAGCTAACAAGTCAAGAATCGTACAAATCACAAACCAGCCAAGCAGGGAGGAGCGACGAATGATTTGTCAAGAAGTTTTCTCAAGTGCTTTGCCAGGCTTTGGCACAATCATGCGTGTTGGGTGATGCAATAAACACTGGAAGAACTAAATGAGAAGGAATTCGATCAAAGCACAGATTTCTATGGAATTACATCTAGAACGGGGATAGAGTAGGGTTAGCTATTGGGAATGGTCCTATGACCGGTAGAAGCTTTGATGGAACGGCTATTCAGCTATTCACCGCAGACCTTCACTGCCTTAAAAGCCCTGGAAGGCGTGAAGTTTCACCCTTCAGCTAGGGAAGCAATCCCTTTGCATTCCAAGTGAATCGGTAGGGGGAGACAAGGCGCGCGCGTCAGTAGGTTAGAGGCCATATATAAATTGGTATACTGATTCGGTTCAATTTGTGTTCCTTTTGCTCGCACCCAAAGGGAATCAAGGACAACGAGTGCACTCGAGTCCTTGGACATGACGAGATCGACGGGAAGATGTGAACGAACGCACCACGGAGCCCGCTCTGCGGGTGCACCCGACGAACGGAGCCCCGAACGGGGCTTTCGTGCCGAAACCAACGACCTGCGGCCTGGTTCGTGTTCGTGCCGAACCGTCCGAGTCATGGTTTGTTCCCTGTCCGAGTCAGATCGCGCGCCTCGCGCGCCTCGTGGCGAGCTGCGACCAGGTGCCTTTACCTCTGCAACGAGCTGCGTGCCGTGTTCTTCTCCCTGGAGGCGGGTTCCGGAACGACGGTGTGAGAGTCGAGACGCCCGAACGGGGACTCGGACCTGAGAGTCGAGACCAGAGGGTTTCAAGACGAAGACGAAATGAGCCACTTCACTTCACCGTGTTTCACATCAACTTGAGGAATTCATGGAAAAGATCGATCTACCAGCACCTCCAACAGGTCACCAATTGAGACCTGTTAGGGCCTAACAACCCTCCAAAGGAGACCTGTTGGGTTCGGTGCTGGTACAAATACCACAGATCCAGTCTGATCCAGTCTGATCCGCCTGGTCCGAGTCGCTCATTGAGTTGTGGCGTCCAGGCTTTCCTTTTACCCAAATGGGGTCGAAGTGACCCTTTTCTTGATCCGTGTGTTTGACCAGTATGGTTGTCGATGATCTCGCGAGGACCCCTCTCTTGCGGTTCTTTTCATGCTCTTTACCAAAGAACCATTGGTTCGCGACCTTCGTAGGCTTTTCCACGACCAACAGAGAACGGTCAACCATGGTCTTCTCCCTCTTTTGACATGGTCTTTGACCGGCGAAGATGGCGCCGACTCTCACCGGAGGGCGGAGAAGAGTTACAGTGCTGACTCGGAAGAGAATGCAGTTGATCGCCGAAGAGTGCGTCTACGGCAGCCATTCGGCCGTCCGATGCAGTGCGCATGTCCATCATGGCCCCGGACTCGACTGCTCGACTCGGAAGGACCATTTGAGCTCTTCCGAAGACCCAAACAGTCCCAGACACTCCATGGGACTGCCATCTATGCCTGGCATACATGGAGTGTCTGGGAGTTGGTTTTCACGAACCACGAAAACCATGGTTATTGTCAGGGAGTGTACTGTAGTAGGTAGAAAGAACAGTTCTGGTCGCTTCTAGAAATCCAAATCCTGATGTTGATGTCCATTTCCTTTTCCACAATAGAATGGTAAGGGTACGACTCTGAAGTCGTTTCCGTTTTTTCGATGGCGACCACATGGCCTCTGACCGAACTTGGCCAGTCATGTTACAACTCAGGTAGCTTCGGCTACCTGAGTTGTCTTTGCTTTGGCCATGATTTCTTGTACCCTCAAACCCCGATGTCCTCACCCAGACGCCCATGGGACTGCCATATATGCCTACATTGACCCCTCAAACCACCCCAACTGATCGGCATATGGTGACGTGGATTTCGAAGAGGTCCGGTTTCGACTGGTAAGACCGGCGACCACGAGAGTTCTTGGGTTCGAGCACACAGGGGTGATGGTCCGCATCCTGTTTGCACGGAAGAGTTTCCTTCGAAAACGACCGAACACGCCCCAACTCCGCCGGACATGGGCTGACATGGGCTTGACCAGTTTGGTGGAGTCGAACGAGTTGGCAGCCTTCATGCCCCCACCCTACCCCCAAGCTGCGGTGAGGTGAGGTTTTCGCCGCCCTGGTTAGGTACCCCTGCTCCGTCGGCCGGTCCAAGGGTCCATGGTCCGGGCACGGGTCGACGGGCGTCGAGCTCCGGCCGGAGCTGCCCGGCCAGGCGGTGTCCTTCTTGCCGCGGGGCTCGCGCACGATCTTGAAGCAGGGACGTGGCTCGGCTCGGGATGTTGGGCCGACGGCGCGATCTGAAGCGGCTCGGACTGGCTGGGTGTGAATTCGGATGGGTCTCAAGGCCAGTCGAGTCAGTAGAAGTAAGTAGAAGAGGATTCACCATTTTTGGAGAAGGAAGGGCCTGGAACCTAAGACAATCATCATCCACGAAGCTGGGATCCGATGCCGGAGGCTTCGTCGCTGCTTGGTATCCAAAAGGTCGAACTTGGAACCCAAAACCACGAACCCAGACATGACCTCTGGTTTTGATCGGAAGAAAACACACCGTTTTGGCTCTCAAACTGGGGTAGGCACCCAGGAAGATGGAAGATGATGGAAGACGCCACCACCTGGGAGACACACCACCTGTGTCGCAGACTCTGTCGCGAGGCTTCATCCAGATGTCCTACCCCCGTTGGCTCGCCTATTGCCTCATGCGCCTGGCGCGGCTCTCCATCGCGGCGCCGGGGCGGACAAGCGTTCCGTTCCGTTCCGTCCACGTGATGGACGGACGGACGTTCCAGTTTGACCAGACCTCAAACCTAGGAGCGAGGCTAAAAGGTTTGGAAAGCGATTTGTTGGGATACGAATCACAGTACTATACCTCCCAATCAGTGTTTTTTATTTATGTTTATTTTTTTTTCGATATTTGATCTTCCAACTGCAAGATTTCCTGCCGAACTTCATGTATAAAACCAGCCAGTTCGACATGTTGTACAGCTGAATCTTGATTCAAGTCATAACGAATTTGCACCATGGGTCTGAAATCAGAACTGGTTGAACATACAGAAAACCCATTTCACTCACATCCAGACAGCCCGACATGTCCTCTTCTTCCACCTCTTTCTTTGGCCCTCCACTCCCGACGCTGCTCAGGTGGCCTTGCTCTATGCTGGAGTCCTATGGCTTGCAGGGACCACCTCGATCACCGCAGCTCGTTTTCCTGGGAGCATTGTCTCGGAGCGGTGGTCCTCGTGGTGCTCGGATGGAGAGGGAGATCGATGGATGGAGACTCCACCGGGTAGGCACGTGCGCCCTTTTGGAGGGCTTGTTTGGGGGAGGAGCGATCGGACCCGACGAACGCTCCTGGCCTTACTACGAATGGAACCAGAAGCTACGAACGAAGCAAAGGGCATCGCTACGAACGGAGCAAGGAGCTACGAACGTAGCTCCTGAGGTTGGGTCCTGCGCTGGGGGTTCAGAAAGCACGATATATAGATGGTATGTCAAGAACAGGTGGAACTTCGCAACCCCCAGCCTGAGGTCCCAGAAATAGCCTTGTCGTTCATCTGTCGTTCGGGCAGGGAGGTCGCCAGAGTCCAGTTTCACTGTCAAGAGAGGTTAAGCGACCTGAACGAGTCGGACCCGTTCATGAATAGAGGGCAGTGAATAGAGGGCAGCCTGGAGGTTTGTTGTTTCACTCCTACTGTCCCTGCCAAGAGAGGTTAAGTGACCTGAACGAGTCGGACCCGTCACCTACGGTACCCAACTGGGCTGGTCGAACAGTCGGCTTCTTCAACCTAGTCCCGTTGGGCTTGGTTTCGACACAGGTTGAGTCTGTTGGGCTTGGTTGAACTGGTTTCGACACCAAACCTGGGTCCTTAGTTTCACCTGTCGAAACCCAGTCGACTCAACTCAGTCGTCTCCGCAGACCTCGGCGCAGACCTCACTCCCAAGACCCGCAGCGGATGACCTGCGCTGTCTGGGTGAAACAGCGATCATTCCCCATACACGCGACCGCCAGACACGGGACGTCAAGCGTCCGGACTGCCTTCAAAACGCAAGAGTGGGGTTGGTGGTGGTGCCGGGGGTCTTGACCTGGGGCGGCAGTCCAGACTGGCAGTGCCAGACAGGTCGTGTCTGGGTTCTAGAGATACATCATGATACATCTAAGATACCGCTGACTACTGGTTATCTAAGTCATTTAAGTCATCTAATGATACATGAGTTGCCTGGTGAGTTTGTTGGGGGGGGTCGAGGAAATTCATCCTCAAGTAGACACAGAGAGAGGGACAGTGGGAGGGACAGTAGTCATCGCAACCTCATAGCGATGGCCTCCAACATAGACATGGCAAATGGACCTTGGCAAAAGGACACATTCCATGTTTTTTGTGAAGTGTCACCTTTCACTCAACATGTCTTCCGGACGACACACGCCGAACATGTCCGAGCTCAGTGCCGGTCAAAGCCCACAGCTGCGAAGCCATAGCAGATCCCCTGGCAATCCTGGTTTTGCCTAGGGTAATTCTATTTGTCCCTGTGCAGCCAATCCCCTTCTGGGGAGGTTTTTTTGCTTTCTCCCGCGAAAAATGACAGCACAGATGCTATCATCGTTTTCCCCCAGAGAGCTGAAAGCTCCTTCTCAATGACCGGGTGCCTGTTCTCAGCGATTTGGGTCCCCCGCGGAACGGCGGGCTTGGCCTCCTGACGTCGTGTCAAACGGCCTCCTGAAACCTGTCTGCCGGCGGTTCATCGGTTTGGGGTCTGGCCCCCTGCCTTTGTCTGATTACTTGTCTCCCCACTTGTTGGTATCTTGATGTATCTTGTGTTGTTGATCGTTGTCTGCCTCTTTGATCGTTGGTCTTTCGAGTGGCCGGTGCTGTCTGCACTCCGGTCCAAGTCATAGTTGTGGGCCACCGTTTCTCCGCATAGATTGCGGAGTCTTCACTCCCACAACTTAACCGTTCACCGTTTTGAAGAGCTCACGAAACAGCCAATGCACTGCCATTGAGTTGCCATTGAAGCATACGTGCTGGGACTAGTGCCACAATGGCTATGACTTGGGACCAACACTTCAGAGAGAAAAAACCGTTGTGGGAGGGCTCGTTGACGTTTTTGAGGTGCCAAGGTTCAAACGATAAGCCGCCAATGGATGTCCCTTTTTGAGCACTTCAGGATGGTCCTATCCATTCTAAATCTACTGCAATTTCGTTGGCTGACGAGGGCACACCCAGGGGGGCAGTGAGCTTTTGATCCAGACAAACTATACGACACTTCAGAAAGCAGTTTGCACGTTGCCGGATGTCCGGTCTCTAAGAGACCTTGCGCCCTTCATGATGAGGTATCATCCAAACGTGGGAAGTCATGTGGAGGTGTTCCAACTGGGCTGTTTGCAGAGGAATTGCCCGCAGCCGGAGGGTGGATAGACGCAGTTATCGCCCTGGACTGCGTGGACACCCTTTGGAGCCCAAAGGCCTCCACGCACTTGCAGGCTTGCGGGGGAGGTTGTTGCTACTAGGTTGGAGGCCTGTGCTACTAGGTTACTGGTAGCTCGCTCCGGACATGCCGTGGTTCGCAGCTGAGGATTTGATCCTGAATGCTGTGGCACTGTCTGCAACTCTTCAGGTGGACGAGCGTCTTGGCCAATCCGACACGTTGGGGCCGCGTGGGCAGCGTGGACCGATGCCCGTATGCCGGTCCATTGACCACCGGAACTCGCCGAACCCACCCGGAGTGACACGGAATGCGAAGCGCCACCACCGTGGTTGTTTCTCTTCAAAGCCCTTTCACTGACAGTAGTCTAGGTCCATGACTCCATGTCCATGGTCGCACGTCGGTCACGCCGGCGGTCAGTCAACCGGTCGGTTTTGGTGGCATGACCCACAGCCATATTTGGTAATGTTTCAGGTCTCCATAGTCTCGGATACATGATACACCATACCATGGGGTGTAGCCCATTACCAGCAACAGTCGGTCAAGGATGATCACACGGCCTGGAAACGAATCACCCACAAGCACAAGCGGCTGTTCCGAGCACCCGATCGAAGACCTTCAGGATGATTTTTGCGGCCTTGATGCCCAAGAAGATCCAGATCAACATCCAGGAGATGGGGTTTGGTGGGCCCAGAGACCAATCTTGCCCACACTGGGAGAGGTGAAGAGGTTACTCCGCGACCCAAGCATGTATTTCTAGCCATCTTTCCTCTTCCGATCATTCGGGGCCTGGGAAGAAAACGAGGAACAAAACACTCAACGGTGCCCAATCGACAGGCCTGCTACCTTTGTTTTTTTCAAGCTATTGGATTTAATGGCAAAGGCCTCCAACCTCATAGCGACGGCCTCCAACCTGATAGCGATGGCCTCCAACCTAATAGCGATGGCCTCCAACCTAATAGAGCCTCCAACCTAATAGCGATGGCCTCCAACCTAATAGCGATGACCTCCAACCTAATAGCGATGGCCTCCAACCTAATAGCGCTGGCCTCCAACCCAATAGGGATGACCTCCAACCTGATAGCGATGGCCTCCAACCTAATAGCGAGCCTCTGACCCAATAGCGATGGTCTCAAACCTGAAAGGTGAAGCACTGAATATCGGTTCACGGCCAACTGAGGGGGTCATTTCTACCGAAAGGGATCAGTTGGAATGAATAGTCCCAAACAACCATCCGGCTGCCAGGCTGTGGCGCACATTCTCGTTTGTTTTTTTCAGTTCGACCATGTTTTCTACGATTGTTGGCCACGCGTGCAGACAAACCCTGCTTCTTAAGGACAGTTTGGGACCAGCTCGAAAGTAAATGTAAGGGAGTAGTTTCAGGCAGAGGTCATAGACAAAGTCCACTGCATCGTTCCTTTTGCCCAAAAGTACAATCCTGCAACATGAAGATCATTCACATGTTTGTTTGTGGCATGTCATAATGTTTCCTGACCATCACAGGACCTAGAAGCCATCAAGGTGAAGTACAGCCTGGAGCCCCAAAGGAATCAATCGGAGATGTCCTCAACTCCTCAATCAAAAGTGGATGGTTTTTTTGGATGGAATCCGAACGCTGACAGACCTGATCGTTCTTCGAAGATACGTTTACGGACATCCAAGTTCTGACGTCAAAGTTTGGCATCACAGTTGACATCTATTGTTCCCAGACGCTCCGTTCACAGCCCGACGGGTCCCTCAAAGCCTAAGGATGGGTTCGACCCCAGACCCCTGACCCAGTTCGGATTCGGGTCCGACCCCCTCCATAGGTTCGGGGCTGCGTCCAGGGGTCGCGTCTGGGTTGATCGAATGGTTCCAAGCACAACTCGGTCACTCCCTTCCCGGGCCCCCGGAATTCATGGGATGCTCGAGAAACCAGACTGGCTCCTTTTCTCCAGTCCGGCAGGGGCTGCGCTGGGCACCCGCACCACCGTGGGGGGATCCACAGTGCGTCCCAGCACTTTGCGTGGTATCATGAGTCAAAACATTCAGTGGTTTGGGATATTTCTGACATTTTCAGCGTCGTTGATGACAGATTCATCCCTTTCCAATTAGATTTTCGAAGACCAACTCCAAGGACATTGTCACGTGAGAGAGGTGTTTGGCACCAAGTCACTGGTGCCAGCTTCCATGAGGTTTCGTCCTGCCAGATTTACACGGTACACGAAGTGCTGCCAGATTTGCAACATCTATACCTAGATCTTCCAACTGTGCAAAATTGATGCCTTTTGGTTGATTCAATCGATGAAAAGGTAGAAATTCTGCACAGTTGGAAGATCCAGGTATAACAGCCCAGGGTTGGCATTCTTTGGCCACGCGAGCTCGGGGAATCAGTAGAAATGGCGCAGGTACTTTTCAACATTAAGGACGCTACGAACGGGGCGAAACTGGCCTTACTACTAGTAACAAGAAGCTGTTAGAAACAAGAATTAGAGATAGAATTTAATTCAAATTGATTGGGTCTGTCCTATTACCTGTAACAGTCAGTAAACAACTATGGTTGAACAAGGCCTTTGCTAACCATCAAACAACCAAAAACCTTAGGGTTTCAACACCGACATTGGCATCTCGAGGTTCCCCGTAGACGTGTTCGTGCACCACTGGAAGGCGGACGTGTTTGCCCACACTTCGTTTTGGGTTTCCAAGCCCCAAACGCCACCAAACCTGAAAGCCGACCGTAGCCAAGCGCAGGGACCTGTACCCTAAGACCATTTTAGATACAAAGCTAAGGCAACAACCGCGAGCCACAAGCTTCAATCCAATTTTGCGTTAAGATTCTTGGAGAAGGGGGATCGCAAAGCGTGCTGTCATGTCAGGTTGAAGGCCAATGACACTAGACCCTTCAATATTTCACGAAGACAAACCAAGACATTTGCTCAACCTCGAAACTTGTTCGTTTTTTCCGGCGCCATCTCCTCGCTGCAATGCAATGCAGCATCTGCATGTGGCGACGGCCGCGGTTGTTCGGCGGTCCGCATGTTGGGGGGGTGCCTCCTCCACTCAGCGTGGGGGATCTCTTCCGCTCACCGTTTCAGCGCGCCGTCCACGCGAGAACGGCCGCGTGCGTTCCAGCACCTTCTGCCGCGTACGGCGCGGTCCTCCGAGGCAACGCTCGGAGCCAGTTCGAGCAGCTCGGTGTTGCGGGTGTGGCCAACGGTGGGGAGCTTCTGCAACGGGGTCATGAACTTGAGAAAGAAAAACGTGGGACACTTCATCATGGGTGGTTTCAACAAGTTTTCAAACTACCATAGAGCATCTTCTGTACAATTCTTGGACTAGATGTACAGATCTTTTTAAGGCTTTGCCGGAACCATGGGCTTTCCTGTGATGTGGGGCCAACTCGCGTAAGCCAGCCACTTGCGACTCATGGGGCCACATCTGTGATGGGATTTTGGGGGTCGAAGAGAGGCCACCAGGAGCCGTCCACCAGTCCGGACTGCCGTGCCAGGTCAAGACCCCCCTGGCACCACCACCACCACCCCTGGCCATTTCTCAGTCCGGACGCTTGTCGTCCCGTGTCTGGCGGTCGTGTCTGGATGTGTCTGGCATTCATCGGTTGGCGAGGAACTCGAACAGGTTGGACTTCCTGTGCTTCGCCCCCAGTTTTTGTTTGCCAGCGCTGCGAGGGTTCTTTCCTGGTCACCACAAGTGGGGATCTGCCGGTTCCAGCCCGCGGCTCCACTGAAGTGGAGCATGGGTACACACCTCCCTATGAAAACCCTCAAATCCTCAAGACTGTTTATGGCCAATCCCTATGCAAACCACCAGTGGCAGCACCAAAGAATGCATGGAGGCTCCCCTGCCGCGACGCATGGAGGAGGCGATGGAGGACGAACGTATAGCTTGCAGCTGCAGGCCATCGCAACGAACGCCACGAACGCTTCGCTACGAACGTCACGACACGAATGGAGGCTCCGGTCCTGCAGCGCGGTCCGGTCCTCATCCGAACTCGGATCCGTCGGAGGTCCGATCCGGTCGCTCAGGTCGGTGGTCTTGCTGCTCTTGATCACCGGGTTGATGCTTTGTCCGCCACTTGGAGTCTACGTGGTGTGACGGGCGGCCGGGGGGGGCGAAAGGAGGAGGTCGCCAGGTTCAGCACAAGCTGCGGCCGGGTTCGATGATCTTTGATCGGCATTCCTTCGGCATGATCTGAGAAACAGAAAAGAAGCTGGGAACATGTATATTATATAAATACATATAAAATATAGATAATGATAACAATCGATGTTGTTATCATTATTAATATTTTACAGATTTTTTTTGTTTGAAACGACACATAAGACATAGTCACTCACTCCTGTTTTCCATATTTCTGTATATACCTGGACCATCCTGTCTGGGTATCCTGGCCGGAGATCCCTAAGTACTGCAGGGTAGTAGGGCGAAGATCTGATCCGATTGGCACCCCCCGCCATGGGGAGTCAGTTGTGTGGTCCGGGGCCAGGATGTTGCACCAGCGGTTTTAGCGGTTTTCTGTGGGTTTCATTCGGGTCATCTACCACGTGGTCACTTGAAAAAGCCTCCATTTCAGCCCCCCAAACTTGGAGATGTGTGAGAAACTGGGAGAACGTGGACTTTCAGAGGCATTTGGTCAAAGTCGTCAACGGGTTTTCAGAGGGCCCAGGATGTTCAATCATTCTATGACACTGACAGGCGTTTCAGGCACACACTGGGAAGAGTTATTGGGTGGAACTGTGGAACGATGTCAAAGCCCAGAACCTCCTAAGTCCACTGCCTTATGTAAACAAGCGACACCATCGGTTGAACTGAGGACGAATCATCCTGCAACAGCCTGAGGGCCTCTACGATTGGGGAGTGCTTAAAAACATTCACAAATTGCAGGTACACGAATGGACGTCTCCATCCGCTTCCCCTCCTGCGATTCAGCTTCGTTGGACAAGGTTCATCGCTGGAGGCCTTGCCCCCTGCTTCAGAGCTCATGTGAGTTAATGCAGTCACTCAGCCGCTTGTTACAGCGGTTCACATCAAGGTTCCTTTTGGCAGCGCTTGGGCCTTCTGGTGGACGCAGGTGAAACCTGGGGTTCCCGAAATAGATGTGACGTTGCTTTCCGGAACAGGAACACTCTAGCAACCCAGATGCGAGGAGTTCATAGAATCATCCCTAAGGATCCTTGGACCCTCCTTAGAAGGGCTCGAACCCTCTATAACAAGAGTTTGTACATGTTTGTACCCTCAAAACCCTTGTTTTTGAGGGTGCGGATCCTTAGGGATAGAACTTTAGAACAAAGAGAGTCTGTCTTCAATGGACCATTTTGTTGAACATTCACTACCGTCACAAAGGCCTCTGGAAAGCTTAGATTTCTTCAAGGCACCCAGCCCAACAGTGTTTGAATATTTCCAGTACCGTCACTGAACTCTTCGAATCCGATGCCACAAACCCAATGCCCCAATGCCCGTGGCGTGCTCTCTGAAGCGTGACACGTGGAGCGCGGAGCCCGCGGCTCGCGTGTCGAGGTATTTCAGCCTGGTGGCGCCCTTGGCACAAGACATGTTGGAAGTGAAGCGCCAGTACCTTGGAGAAACAAGTGCGCTAGGAACAAAAAACTACTAGGTTGGAGGCCATCGCTAGTAGGATGGAGGCCACTAATAGTGGGAACAAAAAACTGCTATGCTACTAGGAACGAGAAGCTATACTAGTAACAAGTGCATCGCTATTAGTACCTTGGACCTAAGAAACGACCGGAGAATGACGGATGGAACGACGAAGCCGTGACGACTTTCCGGGTGCCGATGGGGGGGGTCGAGGAAACCCGACGAACGACGGCATTCCGAATTCCGAAAGAGTGGGACGCTTCTTGCAGGAAATCAGAGTTCCACCAAACCATGTTGGTTCAGGGCCAGCAAGTGCCCGAACGGGATGTCCACCGCAGTCAGAATGACGTTTATAGCGGTACCTTTTTTCTTCAGCGTCGAACACCCAGTATGACCACCCAGTATTATTTGTTTTTGCCTTCAGAGTCTAGCGACCACGTTGAAAGGCCGTGCTTTGAGGAGTTCTTTTGCTTGATCACCCTGGGAACCTTTGGGAACCGAAGTATCGGGGATTCGTGCCAGACAGAGGCAGTTCCCGTTTTTTTCGCACGAATGTATTGGTCCTCATGGCTCAAAGAGTTTCATTGGCAAGCGCCAACTTTTCATGGTAGGTTTTATGATTCACGGAGTCCCAAATAAGATAAATTAAGTGCAAACCAAAACATTGGTAATTTACAGCACGTCAGACACTGTGAAGTCGATTCGGCCCGTGCACCGCCATGTACAGCCCCGACGCAGCGTACGCCATCACTGCCCTTCTCGTCGCCGTGATCCTTTTAAGTGGACTTTTAGGGCTTGTGATAAGGTCGGTGTGAGACCAAACTAGAGCCAGCTAACTGAAGGTATATCAACACCTTCAGTTCTTCCATTCGCATGCACTTGATGCGCGTGCCCAAGGTTGCCAAGCAACACTGGTTACTGTTGGTTCACGACAAGCTCATGATAGTTCATGGAGTGCAATACTGTTGACAATCAAACCTCATATGGACATAGTTGACCATCCTGTTTCTGAATCTAGGAAGGGTGACTCTCAATGAACCGGCAGCAGTCAACGTTATTTGCCTCCAACACCATAAATACTGTTGCTTTCCTTCTCCAAGGTCTTTTGCTTCCACCATAGCGCTGTAGCGCTGTAGTGCTGGTTTGAGACCGGCGCAGTGGCCCGAATTCCCTGCAGGTGCCAATTGGAAAGGACTCCATCTCAACTTCTCACGGAGCGATTTGACGTGCAGAGGTGACGGGGCGAGCGGGGTTTACGCGCGTGGACGGTCCAAAAGACCTGCAAATGGATGGGAGTAGTTAGTGAAAGATGCTAAAGACTCCGATGTGTGTCATGGGTTGTGAAAGCCAGGACTACAACTTTCTATAGCATTTTTGCATGAGATGCAAGTGCTGGCAAGCAGGCCTTCCCTGCCTGTCCAAAGCCAAAAGGAGGCTCATGTTCTGCAAACCATATATTTATATAATTTCCAAGTCCAGTGGCAATGTGTCGGATGCATAGCACGCCTGCTGAAAAAGTAAACTCCATGGACGATGTCTTGCAAACCCTGACACTCCGGGGACACATCAACAAGCTTTTAGCAACGTCATTTGAAATAGCCTAGGCAAAGGCGGCCTCAAACAACAGCTTTCCAGAGTTTGCTCTGAGAGACCAATACTCAGCAAGCCATGGGCTAGCTGTATTGCCAATGCCAAGGGTGGCAAACCACTGCGGGTGGCAAACACAACGCCCTTATTCCAAAAAATCACCGAACTATGCGAACAGAACACCTAGCAGACCGTCTGCTTCGTCCGCTTCCTTGGCTGAAGGGGTCCGGTTTGGAGTCGTCGCAGCCATTGAGTCCACGAATTCCCCAGTCGCATCAAGCATCGGGACGGGAGCTTCAACACCAAACCGTGCCAAGAGCTTCCCAGTGACCTTTGTCCGACCCAAGTGCACTTAGGTCACCTAGGATCTCACACAGATCATGTTTGTCATAGCTGGTCTGTGCGTTGGCTCTCAATGCAGTGATCTGAAGCTCGGTCACTGGGAAGGGGATTACTCTGGCAGCCAGATGCTTTGATTCCAGGACACCACGTGCGGGCACTGTGGGCGGTGTCCTGCACAACGGCACTAGACTCGCATGCGACCAAGAAGACCGGGTCCAACCACCAATATGCTGCGGAAAAGAAAACCATTCGGTGTTTCAATCACCTTGACACATCTCCTCATGTGTCATTCGCAACTCGGGCTGGGCGCGTCGGCTGATCAAGTCCCGCAAATCGCATGCGACCCCACTGGTGTCCGGACGGAGCCGTGGGTGGACAAGTCCAGCTGCGGAAGCGGCCATGCGATGCATGGCATTGCCCCTTCAAAAACGAGCCTTTTTGCGAGCTTTTTTGCGGACTGCGCTCCAAAACCCTAGATACTCAAATAAATATAGATAAACGTACACTTTCAAGGTTGGAGATGTGTTTTTAAGTCTTCGTTTTGATGCGGGCCCGCAGCAGACTATGGTGATACAGCAAGGCAGCGCTAGATTGGCGCTAGGTTGACGCTAGGTTTCTTCATAACTGGACAAGCAAGCAGGAAAACTAATAATCAAGCAAAGAGCAGGAAAGAAGAAACAAGACAAGAAAAAGGAAGCAAACAAGAATAATAATAGTAGAAATAATAAGAAGAAGAATGCACAACAAGAAGCAGACAAGCAAGCAGGAAAAATAAACATCTGACAGGGTAAAGAAATCAATGGGGATTTTTGCTCTAGGCTGGCGGTAGATCTGCGCTAGACGACGGTCCATTTCTTTACCATTTGCCCATCCAACACCCAAATCTTTTGAGTCAGCTTTTACGTCCTTCCTATGTCGTTCTGAAGATTTCTGGGAACTAAAAATTGGAAGCAACTGCAGAAGTCTAGCAGCAGCAGCAGTGTAGCAGCAACAACAACAGCTCCAGAGGCTCAACAGGCCCCTGAAAAGGTCCGCGCTGGACACCTCTCACAGTTTTTGCAGTTGACACGCCTTCATGTTTAACATCCCTGTGCTTTGAATGTGGTTGGAGTTTACAGGAGACTTAGAAGCGGGCCCACATGGAATTGCGATGAGTGCACCAGTTTGGGAAAAGACATTTTGGAAACCAACCATATATGAATAATATCACCAAGCACCCCAGTCGCTGATCGTCTTTTCCGTCTTCTCCTATCAAAACAGAGTTCATGTCTGGGCTCTTCTCGGTTCTTAGAATCAATGGAGGGAGACGACCATTTCCCACCATGCTAAAAGAACACCATGGACCATGGCCTTATCTATCAGAAGTTTTGCATGGGGCGATGCTCCCGTTTTCGTGTGGGGCCGTTGAACAAAAAAGGGATAAACACTGGGGGGTTGTGGCACGTTCTCACGAGCAACCACCGGAGTGAATATGATGTATTTTTGGTTTGTAGATGTTTGTAGGGTTTCCTTGGATCTAACATTCCAACCAATAACGTTCTTATTTTTGTGTTGGCTGAAACAGCCACTAAGTCACTTGGTGGGATGACCACACACCAGTTTTCAACTCTGCACACCTGGTCGAAGGCTGGTCGAAGAGCTTCCGTTGGGGCACGCTGACGGAGCGTCGACGTGTGCGATTTGCTTGGATCAACTGGAGCGCCACGAGCAGGTGAAGCAGCTACCATGCCAGCATTGCTATCACGAAGAGTGCTTAAAAAGATGGGGCATGTCTCATGGATGTGTTTGGACCGGCCCCAGTACCGCGAAGTTCTCTTGTCCGCTTTGCAAGCAAGATCACACGCTCCACATGGCGGAACATGTTTGAAGCAACTTCCGACTGCCTTCCATGGCGAGTGGATGTAAGATCATTGACCACACTCCTGCCTATATTGTAGAATATTGACAGCCAATCCTGAAAAGTATTGTCAAACATGTTGTCTGAACCAATCATTTTTTGTGGGCTTTTCTACTAAGCTTGGGGGCAGTCGAGGACCTATGCCAACCCACGGTCCGACGGTCCTGCATCTCTCACGCAGTGCGGCAGAGGATGCACATGCGATCCATGCTCGAAGACGTACCGTGAGAAAGAAGCAGGGGCGGGTTCTTCGTTTGGCAAAGTTGCAATTTTTCCACGCGACTGAATGAATCCCAGCGGACTGATGGGTTTGGAGCATTCGGTATGGAGACATTGCCAGCATGACAATGTCGGTTTTGTCTTTCACCGCACGCACTGCCCTTTTACCGAGCGACGGTGCGTCGAAGACCTGACAAAACGGGAATCACTTGTTTTAAGATCATCTAATGTAGAGTCTTGAGTCTTGATGAATAACCCCCCAGACATGGATTGTAAAACCTCTTCATGTGGGGGTTGATATGTCATTCATTATAAGAAAAAGTGCTTCCCTTTTGTTTTGCAGCACGATGTGTGCCTCGACTTTCGGTGGACTTTTTCGACCCAATTGGACTTTCGGCCCATGCGCCCAATTCTTTGAAGTTGGGGCCCCGTCCGCTTTGATCGTTTCTTGAAACATGGCTGAGCTGCTTGCCACAGAGACATTACAAGTCGCCTGAGTTTTGGAGCCACAAGGGACCTGTTTTGTCTCAACCTGTCTAGACACTTTTGGGAAAAGATCAAGACCTTTCTCCCGATTAACACGAACCCCAAAACCACTGTCTTCCATCGGTGAACTCTCAGGTTCCATTCCTTTCAGGCCACGCGCTTTCTCCAAGAAACATGGGATGACCACAAGGGACGCAAGGAGTTGGTGGCCTTGCTTCCTCGCTTCGGCGTCGTGGGGGCCGTACGTACGGGCACGTGACTGCCTATAGGCGTGTAACCTTTTGGTCGGACCGTGGTCTGTGGGACACGTCTGCGTACGCATGCTGGTGCGTGTGCTCTTTGATCTGGTATATGGTTGGTCCAAGGACACTGAGGAGAACGGGAAGAGCACACTGCTGCCACTGCAAGGACAAGCACCACAACCAAAACAACTTGTCCGAACATGCAGTTTTCTGTGGAACATACCATGAACATACCACATAAGGTTAAAAACAACACTTTCACACACACACACAAACAAACATCAACAAAACCATATCACCCTCGGTGGGTTTCGGAGCAAGCTCATCACTTGCGCCCTCGCAGGGGCCATGCCCTGGGCCCCAGGACCCCTTCCGTTGGTGTAAAATAGGACTTGTCTCACAAAGTTGATTTCTTTTTTGCAAGGCTTTCGGCTTACGCTGAAGCGGGATTGATCGAAACGGGACACAAACTTGTCAAAAGGAGAAACGTTGATAGAATGAGATTGATGGACCATCCCGTCACATTGAAATAAACAAAATCAGTGTTCATTTCCCAGGATTCGGCGCCTGGATTTTTTGGATTCCGCGCCCTATTGAACAAGCAGCTTAAAAAAAGAACGGGGGTCCAAGGCCAGGGGCCGCCCGACCACCGTGGGACCCTTTTCCAACACACGCCAGTGGTTTTTCATGGTGCTTCTTTGTCTTTTTCGGACCATGTCATCCATGGATTCAATGTCATCCCTTTGTTTTTCTTTTTCTTTTTCATGGTTTTCCAGAACGGAGGTGTCTGCCATGGTCGATGTCATCCGACTGGACGTCCGACGGGACTTCTTCCGTTTCTTCGAGTGATGTCGGACGTCGAGTCGGACGGACCTGAAGACCTGAACATGTCTCAATAACGGGAAGAAAGTCCAATGAACGCACTGTTATATATTATATATATACCTAGGCTTCCAACAACCATTAATTTAATAGGCGGGTCATCCCGAATCAACTAAGGATTTTACACTACAAAAACCAGGTCAAGCATTTTTAAAATGGTCTTGGACGTCTAGGGTACATAATAATATACAATATTTATAATATCCCAGAATGAGGTCACGAAACGGCCTTGATTTCAGGTCACTTACCAATCCTCAAGAGGTGGGAAGGTCCTGGTATATATACCAGGGGCCCCACAAACCATCAAGAACCTGGTTTTCTCTAGCAAAAAAAACTGATTTTTGTATCTGAAAACCTTTGTTTTTCATGGTTTGCTTCGGGATCTGGTATAAACTTATAATACATGTCTCAACAACTGGATGGGTTTCATGAGGTCATCCACCTCCTTCGTCACGTCGAATGGGTTCGACGCTTTCGTGGCATCAGGGTGGCATCAGTCCTTGTGTTTGAGAGCGATGCAACCGGTGTAGTAGAGTAGAGGGATGATATGCTTATGAATGAGGATGGTGATGGAGTGTTGAAACCAACGGACTGATAATTCACCAGAATCACTATGAACAGGTTGGCTCGTCCTGTCTCTTGATTTTTAGGAAGGCGTCAGTAATTGTGTCATGGCTTTTTGTATCCGTCCGTAAACCTGATGAACGTGGCTGGGCTTTGACATGTTGCTTGACATGTCTATTGACATGTCCCTGAACTTTTTGTTGGCCCGCGGCCGAACTGACCTGTGAGAATCATTTGTAGACTTGGTTTTGCCTGCAGTGATGCTTCAAGTTTCACACTTTGGCGAGTTCATTCAATCATTCATTCAATCATTTGTCGCATTTGTCGCGTTTTCTTTCAAGCAAATCCAAGTCGAAGACGGTGCGAACGTCCACCAGTTGCTTCGGAGCAACACATCCAACTGGACCATGCGCAAGGCGAAAGATCAGCGGTTTTCCGGTTAGGCGCCACGGGGCGGGATCCGCCCGCCACAAATCCTCCATTTTTTGGACAAGCAGTGCTTTTCAACGGAACATGCTGAAAACCTGGACCTGTTTTGTGAGTGTGACTGGTTTACTCAACCTCATGTGCAGAGGAGGGTTGTTTTCCTTGTTTTCTCACCATTTGATGGCCTGACTACCAACACTCTGGCTGGGTAGTGAGAAAAAGCAAAGAAACAACGACGGGATCGGTGAACTGTCTTCGACCCAACCGACGTTGCCATCCCTTTAAAGGACCTTAGAAAATGGGACATGACCCCATACAAAACAGGTACCAAACGTACCCATTGAACGCGAGGTACGATCTGAGACTCCATCCCTGATAGAGAATCACAGAAGGAATCGATGACACTACGGTGGGCTGATTGCCCATCGTCGTTCTCCAGTGTTGTATCCAATCTATTTGGCAGAAGAGCAACTCTATTCAACTAGATACCCTCCGAGATTCAAGACCTTTCTACATTAAGGCCTCACTTCTCTAGTATCAATTTATGGACGAAACCATCCGTTCTTTCAGATCCGAATGGTTTTTGGCGCATGAATTCTGCCCGAACTCCGCACATGATCTCGCTGCGCCTGTTGGTCAAGGCCTGACTGAGAGAGTGTACCTGGTAAGATCAACAGCGACGGGGTGAACCCCTGAAGTGGTCATTTGGCATGTCCAACGAGGCATGTGCTACACCCCCTGATTGCAGTTTTCTGTCGACGGACCGGAGTCTGCACAGAGACGGACCCATCTCCCAGGTACTGCGCAGGGAACCAGGATTTCGTGGTGGGCGGCAACAACATGCAGAAGGCGCGAGTTCCTCGCGGTCGCGGTTTTCAGCCAGGTCCGCGACAGACCCGACCCCGCGACTCACTGTGGCCCCTGTGCCTCGGCCGGTCCACCTGGTCCGCCCGGTTATTACCAAAAGGGTTGGCCTGGTTTTGGAGTCCAAAAGTCCTTAGTAAAACAAAGGTTGTTCGGTCTCTCTCTTGCGGGTGTCACGCTTCTCAAGGACCCCTTCCACCGTATTGATGGGGGTTTCCAGAGAGTTGTTACTCAAACGGACAAGGATTGGGATGTGACCCCGTGATTCAAACAACGGTTGTTCGGTAAGAACCATTAAACCAACTGTGGCTAGAATCCCAGGGTAGGTCTGTACTGTTGATGAATCAAGCTCCCTAGGCCTGATCATGTGAACGGCCATCAAGCACCCCCCCCAGGCTTGAAGAGGTGTTGCAATCCACGTTTGGGGGACGTTCATGTTCAAGTCTCTTCTGAGAAGGTATGTGGATCCCATCCACCCTGTGCAGGGAGGTGTCGTACCCTGCACCTGTCGTCCTGGGACTGTTTGGGCTTTCTGGGAACTTCCCATTCTCCTCCAGCTGGGGGGGTGGTCCACGAAACCATGGGGCTGTTGCATGCCAGGACCATCCTGTCTGGGTGTTCAATGGACTACCCGGTACCCTGCACACCCCTACAGTACAGACACCGATGATGTCCAGGAGGTTCTTTTTTTGATCGGCTGCTTCCAAATGTGAAGAAGAGCATAGGACTCGCATCACGGCTCACATCTGGCCGTGGCCTGAACAACCAGGACAACAAAAACCACGAACGGCACCGGGTTCCGGGAAGCAAACGTACCAAGACCTTCCCACCTCTTCAGGATTGGTAAGTGACCTTTTCAAGGCCTAAGTGACCTCATTCTGGGATCTCAAAAGGTCACTGGGAAGGTCCTGGTTCTCAATTCTTTCTTAAGATGTGTCCGTTTTGCAGGAATAGGCTGCCCTCCAAAAATGCTTCTTTACCCCAATCATGGGCACCAGGAAGCTGATCGTTGACTTATCTCGCCAGATCACCGTTGGCTTCAAGACCAAGCCCTTCAACATCAGCGAGGAGAATTCCTTGAGCCAGTTCGCCGTCGCCTGTCGCGGACGCGCGAACGCCGCGCGACGAAGACGTGGGACCGTCCTCGGGCGGAGAGGAAGCGGTTTCCATCAGACTCTTGGAGTGTGACCAGTCCCAGACGCTCCATGTATGCCATATATGCCTACATTGGGGTGGTTTGGGGGGTCAATGTAGGCATATATGGCATACATGGAGTGTATGGGAGTTGGATGAATGTGGAGCAAGATCTCCGTGGTTTGTTGTTCGGTCTTTGAATAGATCTCAGCCGATCTCAACATGGTCCGCCTGGTGAGCTGCGAAGCTCTGGTCAGTTGGTCGTCTCAAGAATTGCAAGCGACCCCACATCAAGTCATGGGCAATCAGAGTTGTCGTTTCTTCTTTGAAGCAGGCCCTGCGGTTTAAGGAGCTTCTGGAAGTTCTTGATCGCGCTTTAGAAGCTGTCAGCCCATTGTTTTCCAGTTGGGGTGACCACCAAGAAAGCTTGATCACTTCTATTCGTGATCACCCGAATCCTCATCTCTTCTTGCGGGCCCACGGGCATGCTTTCGTTTTGAGATGGTGAAAGGACCGGGACAGGCAAGCTTTCAGAGGAAATCTGGAACCTGCCATCAAATTCTCTTGAAACTGCCATCAAGAGTTGCCATGAAACATGGAAGACGCTTGTCATTTTGGTCGTTGAACGTCTCAGTTGAGACGCCAATCCTTTGAACTACATCGCCCTGCCTCAAGCGCCCAGTTCATCGCCCTGGGCAGTTCGTTCACCCGCAAACAGCACCCGGCACGGAGGCACTGTGCTTACCCTCCTTTTCCAGCGTTTTAACAGCAGAAGAATTCGGCCCCCCTCCTTCCGCCGGACGAACGAACACCGCGGTTTGAGACCGTCTCGCAGGTCGAAGATTGGATCTGGCGCCAAGATGAGACCGTGTCGCTCCTGGGCGGAGACGCGAGGGCCTGCGGGTTCTGCGGTTTGAGCGTTCGGCGCTACAAGCGCCGATTTTCCTCAGACACTCCATGGGACTGCCACATATATGTCTACAGTATAGGTTTTCTCTAAGAGATCTGCAAGAGTCAGTTCCAACCGAAAGACGGGCCTTCATCGGCTCGACGTTCCGGGGATGGTGTGAGTGGGACCGGTTCCCAGGTCATCTCCAGTGCGTCTCCCGGTCCTGAAGATCCAGCCAGTCACGACCAGACATGGGACTGCCAGTCCGCCCCAGGTCAAGACCCCCCCAGGGTCAACCACCAGCCCTGGCCGTTTTGAAGGCAGTCTGGACTGGCAGTCCCATGTCTGGCGGTCGTCACTGGGCCAGTGACTCGACGAGGTCATGCCAGCGCTTCCGTTTGGAGCCGATGGTCCAAGAACCCACGAAGGGTCCAAGGTCTTCATGCCTTCGACCACAACGAACAACCCACCAGCACGAGGTCCCCCGTCTACATTCGCAGCAAGCTGTGCTAGAGGTCCCCGACCGTGGTCGGCTCCAATCTCCAATTGCCTGGGGAATCGCGAGAATCGTTCTCGCACCTTTTGGGACGACGTTTTTCTCTTCCCACCCATGCCACTCAGCATCGCCGTAGCCACTTTCAGACTACCGAGAGGTGGCATGACGATCGCGGGCTGTGCACTCAGACCCTTGATGCGACCCTCCATGCTTCAGGAACTACATCCTTTTCAAGAAGGAGCCGAGCAGCTCACGGGTGGACCAACGCTTTGGTGAACGGGTGGATTTGGTCTGATTTTGTGGGGATCGCTATACTGTAAGCGGGGCCCGGCCACGAAAAGGGACAGTAGAGAAAGAATATGAACATATATTGAACAAATCTCAAGAAAAGATGTGCATGTGCATTTATTTTATGGCCTAAGGTGGATCAGATCCCTATTCCATCTGCTCTCGTTTCCTTGCCCCAGCAACTCCCCCGGCATGCGGCTTCTTTAGGCTTGCTTAAAAAAAAGCCTTCGTCTGTCTAGACCTTGTCGTAGTCCGTCGTCCACAGGAATTGGGCGAATTCGATCAGCAGCTCTCGATGCCCTTGTCGACCTTGGCTTCCTTCGAAAACACCTGCGAGGTGGGCGGTTCTCGGATCCGGCGATGCATCCCCCGAGCGGGTTTCCCGGCGGGTTTCCCGGCGTTCAAGCGGCCAAGTCGTGTTGGGGGAGGAGAGCCCAGGGCGAGTTTTACTGCAGAAGCGTTGGTGAGTTTGGGGAACATGAGCAAATCAAACATCGTCAAACGAAGAACCCTATGGATCCACTGCCACCTTCTCAGAAGGTAATTGGACCTTCCTGGCGCCTACATCAATAGTCTCCCTGCTCACCCTACCTCAGGTTCGGTGGCAGTGGATCCGGGGAAGACTTCAGAACCTAGAAGCAATGGCCTCCAGCCCAGCGGTGGCCTCCAACCCACTGCTCCCTGCTCCCTGCTCGTTCGCAGTTCATCCTTGTGAAGAGCCGCTTTGGACTGTCCCCAACGCATCGTTTTTGGCACGTCACGTCCGCGGAGGTGACCCACGGGGGGACCTCTCAAGCAGATAGAGCCTGGTGACACCGGACGTCAACCTGTAGAAATGTCCGATCTCCTGTCCCTGCAGATCCGGTCGTCCGGACCTTTGTTAGGGCGGGTCGGGGGCGAAGGCTTCCTGCTGAGTTCACCAGGGTGGCCCCGAAGCAAACCCTGGCTTTGTGGACCGGGTGCGGATCCTATCCGGGTGTCTCCAAAAACCATGAGGATCACCATGCAACGACACCACATTGTTGTGGAGAAACTCCGTTTCTCACAGGACCTTCAAAGTGACCGAACTTGAGATTGAATGAGGTCACTTAGAGACTCCAAAGAGGTCACTGAGGTCACTCCGTTTCTCCATGTCATCCCGGTTCGACCGGAGGATTGGGACGCGACGTTCCTGAAGGGAGGCACCACCGAAAGCTGGCAGGACGTTCGTGGCGTCACTCGTCGGTCGTCGTTGGGCCGGGCGGCTTTCGTTCGTCGCAGCCAGTCGTCACTCTCCCACCTGGCGCCAGCGACCTCGAGCTCCAGGCTCTGAGCGAGCTCTTTCCACCTTTTTGGAAGCCAGGTCACCTGCCACAGCTCCCGGTCTCCCAACTCTGAGCATCTTTGATTTCCATGTCCTCCCCTAGACCCGCTCCAGGGAGATCGAGCTGTCTCCTCGTCTCGAGGTATACCACGAGCCCGCCTTTCTCGTCCACCCCATCGGTGTACCACATCCTCTTCTTCGGGGAACCTGCCCTTCTCGTCCACCCGCCCGGCAGTTTGAAGAACCGAAACAAGGACCGAAGAGGATTTTTGGCACCACCCAAGTAAATGAAGATGTTCCGAACTTCGGATCACCTGGTCAGACCGTTTTAACTTCGAGTCCCCCAAGCCGTGGCCCTCCATCGTGGTTTTCTCAAGCAGTGGCCCTCCTCGGCCGTGCCGGTCGCGTCGCGTCGTGGTCCCCGACTCACTGTCACGTCGGTCGTGGCTCGTCTGTTGATGCGTCCGGTCGATCCGGGAACACCCGTCGATCCGATGTTCCTGGTTTTCTTCAGACTTCCTTGGGGGACTGGCCCACTTTGGAGGCTTCGTGCGCTTATCCCTTCTTCCTGGACCGGAAAACGACCAGAAAGATCTGAGTCGTTTTGGGGAAGAGGGTCGCTTTGGAGTCGTTCTACAACACAACCATGAGAAGCGGAAGACATCTTTCGGAAAAGAAACACGTGTTTCACCGTGTTCCCCCCCAAATAGCCACTCAGCGGAACAATCATGGTCACACGAGAAATCAGAAGAAGTTTCTCCCCAGAAGTGTGGACCCTTCGAAGAGGTCTGGGGCGAGGACGGTTGACGACGCTGGTTCTTGGCTCAAAGGAAGCAGGAACGGTGAGTAAGCCACCTTTCTACATCCTATGATGGAAGCAGTCATGCGTCCTAGAAGGTTCAGTGTTCAGTCATTGAATTACTAGCACAGGACACTTTCCAGCATCCCTTCCGCGACTTCTTCCCCCATGTACTGGACGCAAAGTGCGTTGACGGTCACGATCGTGGTCTTTATCTGCATCATTGTCGTGGCATGCATCATTGCCATAGTAGCAGTGACGAGGCATGAGGCCAAAAACGAGAAGGGAACCCCCTGGTAGGTGAACCTCTTCAGTTGTTCCAGTCCCAGTTGATGAACATGCTCAAAAGTGCCAAGAAGGAAGATGTGTTTTGTTGACATGTGATTAGTGACTGGAGTGTAACACTGTCGATGAATAAACCTTAGACATTTTGACCATCCTGTTTCTTGAACCATCTTGAACCTCTATGTCCTAGCCTTCAAAGACTATTAAAAGAAGTGTTGACCTGGTTTTTTCGTGCAAAATCCATAGGAAAACAAGGGTGATTGGCAAAGACCAATAGAACAATGCATATATGGTTGTTGGAATAGAAAGCGCATAGAAAGCGTGACTCTATAATCAGTCAGTCATGACAGTGGTCAACCCATCGAGACCCGCCGTGGGTTGGGAAAGCTCCACCCTGTCCGACCCGCCTTTTTGCAGGTATCAAAGCGGGATTCCATGCGCTCCGACGCCACGCAACATCCGGGAACCCCGGGAATTCCACACAGACCAGAACGTGCTCAGGCGAGGATGGCCTGCCACGCCCCGAACGTTCCGACTGCCGGCGTGCGGTTGGCGGTTTGGGCGCTGCGACCGATCGGGTCGACGGTGGGGAGAGAGAAGAACCGGTGCAACTGCCGAGGATCTCGGTGAAGAGAGCGGAACCACCAGAAACACACCAAAACCACAAGGTGAACAAGCTGAAATGCATCAACTCAACCAGCCGCCACCACAACACCAACAAAAACAAAAAACAACCTCACAACAACTGCGCCAAGCAACCAAAACAATCCGCTCATCCCAATGCTGATTTGAGGCAGTGTCGCCTCAACAAGATCTTCCCATGCAGGAGTACTTCCATGAGTGGGAATAGTAAATTTTGCATGTGGCATTCTGCTTCAGCAAGACGTCTGCTTCAGGCCGCACATGCGTGGAACCACAGGTGTTCGGCGCAAAACATCTAGTAAGATCATTGAATCGGTGAAACGCATGTGGCATGTAGCCTGAGATTGTTTGAGCGCGAGAATGGGAGCGGGCGCAGTCGAGGCCGGCCACGGACAGGATCGCTGGGTCGCTGCGGCGCTGGGTCGTTTGACGTGGACCCTGCGCAGGAGACAGGACTTGCTTAACACTTGCCTACCTGGACCATGCTGCACCTGCCTTACCAAAGAGAGGAACCTTCCCTACAAGTCGAAGACCTCATTTTACTGGGGATGGTCATAGTCATACAAAACCCATACTTAACGAGGCAAAAGACCAGGTTTTACTGGGTCTTTGGACTTGCAGGGCTTTGTTCACCAAATGACTTTCTTGGTACCGAAGGGGAAAAAGCGCGCTGGTTGGCAGGCACCTGCCAGCGAAACTTGTTGTGACAGTCTCACACGAAATGTGTGTCCGGGGCTGCGGTGGCTCTCGCTACATGTGCTGTGCAAATGAAAAGGGCTTCAAAGACCGTTGGAGGTCTTGGTGGAAGCCATCGGTATTGGTTTGGAGGCCATGCTTTGGAGGCCATTGCTATTAGGTTGGAGGCGTAGAGTTAAGGAGTTGTCCAGAGCCACTTTGAAGCAAAATCGAAACGGTGGTTTGCGAGAACAGGGCGGAGAACAGTGGCGGATTGAAACCACTTTTCAAAGCCCTTTTCACCTCTGTGGTGAAAAATGCCAGCCAAATAAGACTTTTGTGCATGACCAATGACATCTTGTCGGAGAAACTTTTGGTGCGAGACCGTCGTTTCTTCTGTTTTGATCCTTCTTCGGGGCAGTCCCCGACCAGCGCAACGCTGAACACCCACATGGACAACAGAGTGTCGCTTAGCCTTTGGCGCCCACAGTTTTGGGCAACACTATAATAATATATAAATAGTAGATGAAAAATCCAGACCGCCACCACGGAAAGGGTTGTTTATAAACACCCCTGACTTATGTATTTTCCTTCCGCAATAACAACCCGAAATCCGTGGGGACATAGTTTGGTCAGGCCGTTTCGTTTTCAACCGTTCATGTAGAGGATTCGCTTTGTCGTTTTTTCACCACTCTGGCAGCTCCCTGATCGAAGGCTGGTCGAAGAGCTTCCGTTTGGCCAGGGTGACGGAGCGTCGACATGTGCGATTTGCTTGGATCAACTGGAGCGCCATGAGCAGGTGAAGCAGCTACCCTGCCAGCATTGCTATCACGAAGAGTGCTTAAAAAGATGGGGCATGTCTTATGGATGTGTTTGGACCGGCCCCGGTACCGCGAAGTTCTCTTGTCCGCTTTGCAAGCAAGATCACACGCTCCAGCGGATCCACGTGAACGTAGAGAACGTTTGAAGCCGACCACCGAGGTCGCTCTCTGGTCACCCGATTGCATCGGGGGAAGGTCGCGGTGGTCCGAAGGCACCGCCTCGGCCAGGTCCGAAGGACTTGCTGAAGTTGAGGAACCCTTTTTCAATCGCAACTGGGTTCCTTTACACTTCAAAAAGGTTGAAAAATGCTAAAAGGCTCCCTTGCCTTTTAGGACTTGCTAAAAGCTTGCCACTAGGTTTAGGGAGTTTTTCCTTTACACTCAGACTTTTCCTTTGTGACGTTCGAGTCACGATGAGCGAACGCTCAACATTTCTCTTCTCATGACGGCCGCTTTTTCACCCAGCGGCCGCAAAGGGGGTGCGCAGGCGGCGCATTCAGGATGATGGTTGTAGAATTTGATGTTGCAGCGCCTTGTTTGAAGAGAGTGCATCGTCACCGGACGGGCAGGCCACCGATCAACCTCCGTCAACACCTACCGAGGCTCTATGCAGAAGACTACCATCAGCCTTCCGCATGGCCTTCCAGTTCTGGGGCTTGAGAAGCTCTTTTCAGATTTTTATTGGTATTCCGTATTCCCCCAGTCTCACATACTCAGAGGTGCCCTCGATGACCAGCCCTTTGTAGATGTGCAGCGCTGCTTCGGTTTTTTCGCCAGGCCCCGACATCCACCATTTCCACCTGAAATGCAGTCCAATGGATTTTTGCGGATTGAGTATCATTTCAGCTAGTGTATCTATATAGATATATCCATAGTGGTTCTGTCCATCGACAGTACCTCAAGGAATTGGTGAAGGGTAAAAGGTACTGATGGTTTTCACTCCAAAACTGTGGTTTCCTGTAGATCTTCCCTATCCAACCAATTCTGGAAGTACCTTCATAATCCTGAAAATACATGCACGTCGATTCCCTTGCTGGAATCCTTTGGTTCCAAGTGAGATCTGAGAGATCTTCATCGGTCTGTTTTTCATGTATGACTTGCTGAAAGCACGAAGACGCCGCCGCGCGGCGGGTATGAAGACCCGACCAAAACGGGTGTAGTGTCACCTCCCGCCTCCCAGTTTCCGTGGTAGGTGGACACCCCGAAAATAGAGGAATCTGTTCATGTGATCCACCCGGATAGGATCCATACCCTCCAAATTAAGGGTTTGGTTCGGGGCCACCGGCGTTCTGCGTTCTCCACGTAGATCATGGAGTTACGGAGTGTATTTTCCCTACGCCCTAAGGATCCGCACCCAGTCCACAAAACAAGCGTTTGGTTCGGGGCCCCAGCCACCCTGGTGAACAGCAGGGTTCGACCCCTTTCCTAATCCGGACTCGGATCCTTAGTGTATGCCGTGAACGAGATGATTCATTTTTTGGCCACGAAACCTGGACAGCAAACACAAAGTGTTCAGGATGGGCGTTCAGGTGGTGCAGGATGTCGACATCTTCAGCAGCCGCTTCCTTCTGTCCTGTTTCGGGATGTCGAACTCGGCGTGTGACATACAAGAGTTTGACAGATGGATGGGGCTTGCTTGGTGCTTCCATGCGCTCCTGAGTAACGAGGTCGGAGAGCAACCAGTGTAGCATATGGATGATTTGTTTATGGCTGAAAGGCCAGAATTCGGGAACATCATGTCTGCGGGACTGTTCGCAAGAAATTATATGTTATGATTATGGTTCATATATAGGTACTTGTAGTGCCTGCACCGTCCTACCTCTAAACTGCAGTAAAAGAGTCGGGGAGTATATATCATTCATGATCCTACAAAGTCTTTTGAATGCGAGCTGGTCTTTGACCACATTTACGGACATGTATTTGACTTGTCCCTCAACAGTTTGTTGGCCGTCAGCATCCCGGAGCAGTACACAACTGGCAGCAAACAAGTTGGAGCAGCCAACAAATCATGGTCGACGCAGAGCGACCATGAACTGAGGACGCCGGCTGTGCGGCGGCAGAAAGAAAAGACATCGGACTTCGGCAGGTGGCAACCCCGCCCAGAAACCGTTGGATCACCCAGACGCGACCTGGAGGGGTCCCTGAACCGAAGGGGTCGGACCTGAATCCGAACTGGGTCAGGGGTCTGGGGTTTCTCACCATTCCCGATCGGTTTGCTTCGGGACCAGGAAAGGGCTGTGAACTCACGGGTGGCGTCTGGGCAGTGAGATCTGTCATCAGTGTCTGTGATATCTGTTTGTGAAGGCGATCGAAGAGGGCAGACCCCAATCACCGGAAACCTCTCGGCCATGGTCCGAAACCGCCAACAACCAAAGGCCCTATAGAAGTCGTGGCCCACCGTTGTTTTAATAGCCTTTACCGAACCACCATTGTTTTACTAAGGGTTTTACACTGCGAGAGTATCCACGGCTCCCCAAAAAAACTCTGGGGACATGGTCTGCACGAAACTCTGCTCAAATCGGAGTCGGACACCTGTTGGGAATGGCGCTATGGCTATTTGGTCTAGAGACAGACTGGGCTCTATGGAGAATGGCTTGTTGGTCTTCAAGCTAGCAGAATCCTGAAGATGACGTAACTCGGGTCGTCGGGGGCGAAGTGTCTGGGGAGAACGGCCATTCTGCGGTCCCGGCGCTAAGAATCCGGGCCCCGAACCAACACAGAGGGTTTGGCTTCGGGAGACCCCTGCGTTTCGGTGTGTCCGACCCCTGCCATAGAGAGCCCGGACTCGGATTGTTAGGGAGTAGTGATTCCAAGTGCTCCACCGTGGCCAGGTTGATCGGGTGCGGACCTCTGGCACAACATGGGATTTTCTGGAACTGCGATGATTTTTTGCCAGACACGACCGCCAGACATGGGACTGCCAGTCCGGACTGCCTTCAAAACGGCCAGGGCTGGTTGACCTGGGGGTCTTGACCTGTGGCGGCAGTCCAGGCAGTCCCAGATGGCGGTCGTGTCTGGGTTCCACATGTTCTTCACCCACACCAACTGCCGGTCCTATATCCGCGTTTCCGAGCCTCGCCGAGCCTCGCTTCGCCGGCCGCGACGACCGGGACCCACGCGCGGCAGCGGGACGTCAGGAGCAGTACCGCACTCACTGGTTCTCGACCGCCTTCTCACTGAACATGGACCTCGACTCCAATTGCTCAGTGACTTGGGCCCATTTGGGGGGACGGTCGGATTGGCGGCCGGCCATCACCCTTAGCTTGGAGGCCATCGCTAGTGGGTTGGAGGCCTTGCTCGATGCCGAGGCGGCAGGAGACAGCCACCGCGGCTTTCGCATGACTCGCCACGGCGCCTGCCGTTCTTCGGGCACCCTTGCCACGTCGGTCTTGGGCCTTGGTGGCGTCTTCTTGTTCTTCGTCCGGTCCAACAGCCAAGCCGGTCGAACGCATTTGGAGTCCGGCATCAAGCAGGTGTTCCGACCAGGCTGGTGGTAGGTCCTGGGTAGAGGAAGAGTTCAGGTTCGTGACAGCTGTGCAACCAAAACAGCTGTGCAACCTTGGTTTCCGGAAAACCGGCGGTTCTGGTGGTTCCACGGGCTCCCGAGCAGAACACGGCTGTTGGAGAGCTCAGTCCGGATCCAAACCCCGGATGCTTAGCCAGTGGTCTGACAGTGAGGGTCCAGGGTTCGGTTTGTCAGAGGGACCAGGGACTGAACCAACCTACCAGGGGCGCTTTGGTCGGCCAGATGCGCTGTCCCCAGGACATCTGGAAGAGATGCCGCCCCTTTTCAGCCATACATGGTAGATGTAGATGTGGATATATGCCAATAGATAGGATGAATTGAGCCATACATTGAGCCATTAGATATCTAACATAGCCAATAGATGCCTATACCAGGGGCCCTCAAAACCATGAAAAACAAAGGTTTTCAGATACAAAAACCCGCTTTTTTTGCTAGAGAAAACCCGGTTTTCGATGGTTTGTGGGCCCCTGGTAGTTAGATGATATGGATATAGATATCGATCGTCTCGCATGCGTTCACCATCCCTGCACATACGTGCACATTCACTGTACCGACCAGTACTGTAAGATGCACAAGAAGTTAATCCAAAGGTTGCCGTCGGCATTTATCAGCCCTGGAGAGTGATGCAATACTAACATCATATGACAACCTGCATGTCCCTTCTAGTCGAACTGAGCGATTCCTCCAACTTCGAACCCATGAAGTGGCGGAAGATTCTTCCAGCGCCGGCCAGCTCACTCTTCTGACTTTCCCTGCTCTCTCTTACTTAAAGCAAGTCCGGGACACCTTGGTGTCAGCAGAGACGCTACTAGGTGGAGCCCATCGCTACTAGTAACTAAGAAGCTATACTATGGAAACAAGGTTCACTACTAGGAACAAGTGCCTCGCTTCGTTCGTAACAAGTGCCTTACTAGTAGTAACAAGAAGCTACTAGGAGCAAGTGCCACGCTAGTAGTAACAAGTGCCTTACTAGTAGTAACAAGAAGCTATTAGAATTTGATTTAATTTTAAACTTAATTTTAATAGCTTTTTGTTACTACTAGTAAGGCACCTGTTACTACTAGCGTGGCACTTGTTCCTAGTAGTAACAAGAAGCTACTAGGGCTCCTGCTACCGAACACGACGGACCTTTCCGGGCTTCCTCTCTCCCTCTCAACGACGCGGCGGCGTTTGCGCCCTGAGGAGATGCGGCAGCACTGCGACCGCGAGGATGCAGGTTGGGTCAGCTGGGGGCTCGGCTGAGGGCGGTTTGAAGGAACTCCAGGACCAACGCAGCAGCAAGAGCAGGGTCACGCGTGACCCGCAGCAGGAAGACCAGGACTCTTCCTGCAGAAGTCCATGACTGGGAGCATCAAGATCTGATTGAAATTGAACACGTTTGCAAGGGTTGGGGTGGTCCAACGTGAATCGAGTTGGATCGTCACCACATGGACCCTGTGGTCCTTTTCACCACTCTCCGATGGGCTCCGGGCCCTCTGCCGATTCAGCTGGGCAGCCCCATCTCCGATTCTGCCTTCGCGCCGCCTTCGCGTTCGCGGCCAGGGCTTTTGCGCTATACTTGTGGCCACACCTGTGGCTGCGCCTATCCATATGGAAATCCTTGGTTTCGAGCGGCTCAGCGGCATGAAATACATTCAGATCCTCCCCACCCATGAGGGTCTTGGATGCTGTGGCAGCGGCTCGCGTGCTTCGTTTGGTTCTGTGGTTTCTGGCTGAGCTATGCCGAGCTATGCCGAGCTCGCTTGCGATTGGTTACACCATGTTAAATCACTTTGAAGCAGGAAACGAAACTCTTCTTTTGGATCCCAAAACAGGCTCACCCCAGTCGACGTTTCGGCTGGCATCCGCCCGCCGTCCGCTTTTCATCTCGGGCATTTGGAGCCTCGGACGAAACACACGATGGCCCCCTAAGGGCCCCCGGTTTGGGGTGGTTAGTGGATACCCCTAGGAGATACCCCGTTACGGGGGCCCAACGGTAGATCTATGACTCAACATTGATTCATTCTATGACTCCAACTTGAAGTTTACAGTACTCATTGTATAATCTCCGCCCCTCCAGAGGAGACTCCTCTCCCCTTTTTCAATCGAAGATGACCCAGGTCACCGACAGTGGCTGCTCCGACGCCTGTAAAGATGCCGCGGAGGACTACGCTGCCACCCAGATTTGCGAGGAGCCCCCGCCTCCACCGCGGTCCTCCGCGTCCTCCGGTCCCGGAGCCGACCGTCTCTCCGCCGCCCTCTCCGGACGGACGGGGGTTGAACGAGGGGCGGGGCGTGCGTCCGCAGGGCAGCGCGTGATGGCATGCGTCCGCAGGGCGACCGCATGCCATACGAGGGTGATCACTCATGAAGCAAAGGATACCGATAGACTTCGCCCATAGAACACACAGATCGTCTTCAATCGGAAAAAAAAACAGCTTCGCCGTGAGGAGTTCTCAATTCTTGCGAAGGATCCTGCACCTTTCGATGGCTTCTGGCCTTTTGCCTCCCTTTGTCTCTCTTTGTCTCCGAAAAGGCTCTTGATGCTGGGCTTTTTCTATGCTTGGCCTCCCTTGGTCTCCGGCAAAGCAACAAGATGCCCACAAAGAGACTTCGGCCAAAGACCACATCGAGCCGGTGTGGGCTCCGAACCTCCCGGGGAGGTGTAGTTTTGCAGTGACTGCACGGTGATTGGGTTTCCCCTGGCGCAGGGTCGGAGGTTTAGCAAAAACCAGGCCTTTTCAGGTTTTGTTGCATTTGGGCTCTGTTCTTTTCGATCGGTTACACGGAAGGGGAAGGACACTGCGCAAACGGGCGCACCTGTGCCCCCCTTTGCCACAGGAATGACCCACCACGGTTTTCGGGTGTTCGCTTTTGGTCTTGACCACAGAGGCGCAGCGCAAGCACGGCCCACTGACACGAGATGAACCTGAGATATGCAGCACCGGATTTTTACGTGGGGTATTATTCATTGACTCAGTCAGCTGCAGGATCTCTTCCTTCAAGTCGTCAAGCCAAGGGTTTCAGTTTTTGATACATTGCGCATGGTATTCTTGTCCAACAACTTCAACACTAAACGACCTGAGCCCTTCGCTGTCCACCTTCGTCTTCGCGCGCGCGTTTCTTTTTCAGGACCAAAACGTGACCTCTCAGCCGCTTCAGGATGTTTGGATGATGCTTGGGCTGAAAAGCTGACTTGGATGTGTTTTGCATAGGCGTCTCCCTGGACGTTCCAAGGAGTCAAGGGGGTCTCCCTTTTTTTTCACTCACCGGAAGAACCAGGAGGGCGCCGTCTCCCATCCCGCACCGTGGGGCACGGACTTTTGGACCGCCTGGAGCGCTGTCTGACCGAAAAGCCTAGTGGCTATCTGCTAGCTATACCCGGCTGAAGTCCAGGAACCGACGATATTTTGACCAACTGAAGTAAAGCTTATTCCTGAACTCGTGTCACCTAGTCAGACCATTCTTTTGATAGTCTGACCGACTCCCAGGGTATATCTATCCTATATCTATACTTTTTGGGTCCAGTAATCCATCCATAACGGTCCAAGAACTGATGGAACTGCCGGCAGCGATGACCATTTTCAGATGGGTCGCATTCTGGGTCTCTACCAAAGTGGTTTGTTTTCTTGGGGAACTGAAGTCACTTCAAAAAAGAATATAGACACTATCAAACATGCGCTGGCTATCAATATTGGTGAACATCAACTCTTTTCAATGACAAGGGCCTTTGTGGTGGACCGATTCAGTGGGTCAGCTTGGTCTCCCGGAGTCCAAAGCGGGACGTCACTTCAGGCACCACCTGTACCCAAGGTGTGGCAGGTGGCTTCATAGATGGTAGGTAGGACAGTAATCATAATTATGTAAGCAGCATGTGTCAAAGGTTACACATTCTTTATAGTGGGGGGGCAATATATAAAGCAACAAACATACAAATTTATATAATATGTACACACACACACAGCACGCAGACACACACACACGCGCTTTTGCTAGCCCCATCTGTGGTTAGGCTGGTTCAAGTGTGTATTTTTTCTTCTCTTTGAAACCACAAAACATCACCAGCAATTCTTGCAAAACATACGATTTCTCTTTTCCTCGGAGAACGAGGACCTTCTGGTGGTACTACTTGTTCATGATTACTTACGGCGTTGGGCCTCTCGTCGGCAGAGCTCCGCTTTCTCGCCTGGCGCGTGGGCGTTTGCGTAACCAATCGCCGGCTGCTGGGAGGAGCCTCCCCCCCAAAAGAGGACGTCCTCAAGAGGAGGCGACGTAACAAAGCACTTTTAGCACTGGCTTTGCAGAGGACCATGGTGTGTGTGTTTTTTTTTTTCATTTTTTAAATGTTGTTTTTGAGATCTTCCTTAAGGGTCCAGGCTGGTCCGGTACCTCCTCAGGATGTTCTTTGGCTCCAATTCGACCTTTCTCTGGAAGTACGCACTCACCTCCAAAACCATCGTCCGGAGGTACCCTGTGGGCTCAAAATGACCACGGTCAATGAGCTGCTGGCGCTTCGCTGAGGCTTGCTCATCCAAATGACTTAGCCAACAACAACCAGTATGCGGATCTCTACTGGCGCTCCTTGAACATGACGGAGCTCGGTTGTGCAGGACGACGTATTCTCACGCCACACTCGATGAGAGCGAGCGAGAGAGAGAGAGAGAGAGATATCGAGAGATCAAGGCTTGAGGGCCGGAGGCAGAGCAGGTAGGAGCTCTACACCAGAGGCAAAGCGAAGCCAAAAAGCGGAGGTAGCCTGTTTTGGGCGCAGAATTGGATGGGGCAAAGCCGTGGCGCTACCTCCGCTTTTTGGCTTCGCTTTGCCTCTGGTGTAGAGCTCCTACCTGCTCTGCCTCCGGCGCCTCAAGCTTTCTTTATCGGGCTTCGAAGCTGCTGTTAGGCACCGTGTCCGCGCTGTTTTGGGCGCAGAACTAGATGAGGCAAAGCATGGAAGAGCCGCGGGCCGTACGCTTGTTGCAGGCTTGCGACGCTCTCAACCGACCTCAGTAGGTTGCAGTACTCGCACCGCCGTCCTCAAGTCGCCTGGAAGTCGCCTGCGATGAACTTGGCCAAGTCTGCGGGTGGAAGCACCTGGTCAAAGCCACGTCTTCCGGTCGTCGGAGTTCGGAGAAGGCACTCCCCACGACGCGCCGACGCTGGTGGTGAACGGTCAACATGCCGTTGGTCAAAGAGCCGCACGGCCAGTTGAGACACAGTTGGGTGGATCAGCATCCCCACGATCAGTGAGTGAGAGTAGTTATCTCTTGTTTTTTTTTTATTTAAAGAGACGTTAAAAAGGATTTAATAGCCATGGTCTCCAACCGAATAGCGATGGCCTCCAACCTCATAGCTACATATTCACTTTTTCACATGCATGGTATAGTTCACAAGCTGCTCTCTAGTTTCTACACTCACTAGGGTCTCAAGACCTGATGAACACTGAACTTCTTCCTGGATGGTCCAAAATCAAACACCTCAACATCAAACTCTTCAGCTTCCCCTGGGCTTCGTTTGCTTTCCTTTTGGGGAGGAAGATTTCCGCCTCCAACCGAAGAGCAGAGCGATGGCCTCCAACCCCAAACCCTGCTGCCCCTCCCGGCAGGATTCTTGAGAGTTGGCTGGGGCGAGGATCCGTTTCTTCAATCCGCCTTCTGCGAAGGCCGGGTCCTCCCCGTCGCATCTCCCAGGGCCACCGAGACCCACATGATTGACACAGACACGCCCTGGGCCACCGAGACCTAGTAGTGGAACCTGAAAACCACGTCGGGTTGTAGAGGACAGTATCGAGCTTAAAGCATTCAAACATGTACAAAACTGTTCACAAGCCATTCAAACTACAAAAACTACAAAGACTTCTGTTCACAAAGCTCCAAAACATTGTACATTCTGCGAGCTATGCCCTCCAAAGCTCTCCAAAACGCATCCACACACACAAAGTTCCGTAGGGAACACTTACACTTGCCCAAACACTTGAAATGCAAAACCATGCACTCCAAAAGCAAAAACTGTGAAAGTTCAGGAGTGAGCAGTATGGCTCCCTACATGTAGCTCTGTATAGTGATTTGAATTTGATTTGCTCTAGGAGTGGTGCCTCTTTGTGTTTTGGGTTCCTTCTTGCTGTTTGGTTTTGGGAGAGTCTCAACCAGAGTGGTCTTGGTAGACTTCTTAGGTGGTTCCTGTACTTAGAAGAGCTTCCTTAGGCTCATGGACCCTCAAACTAGCTACATGTTTGAGGGTTGTGAGGGTCAAAGCCCTAGCTATGAGGGTCCAATGAGCCTTTGGGCATGTTCCATGTTAATCTTCCCGACTGTATCTCCTCCCTGCCTCCCAACGCGGGTTTGGAGCGCGGCTCACACATTCGTGTTCGTTTTGGGGGACCTTCCACCCACCAAAACATCAACATGTTGCAGTGAACCCCCAATACATCGCATGCCTCGGATTGCAGCCCGACTCCCTCCAAGCCGGGATGGCGGACCTAAATGCAGTGCGTCCGCGGGTCGCCCGGCGTGGACGCCGAAGACGCCGAGAAGTGTGGAGAAGACCGGGAGGGATCGGATGGCCCACCCCCACGAAGGTGAGGAGCAGTGGGTAACCCCCAAAAACCTCAGGACAGTGAGTCAAAGCTCCGAAGCCAACACTTGAGACCCAGAGTGTAGCTACTTGCTTTGCTGAAGGGAAACGGGCGTCCAAGGAGTCCTGGTGGGTGTTGAGATCCACATGTTCTTGATTCTCCGTTGAACAGACAGGTCCGATGCTTTCGGGATTGCGTTCATTGGTGGTCCGCGGACCAGGGCTGAACGCACAAGCTGTCGACAGCTAAGCCGACGTGAAGACCGACGTAAAGATACAGATGCAAGCGAAACTGACCGATGAGGAGTTCTCTATGCCAGACTAAGTTTGTAAATCCTCTGCAGACCCAATATGGATTGTGACATTGCGGAACGGGCTAGTGGCTAGTTCTTCAAGCTTACCGCCGCAGCACTTCTTGGTGTTTCTGATTTTTCCTCGTTCATGTTGGTTTAGCGTCTGCTGTGTGGTTACAACCACCAAGGGACTCGCCTGACTGGCATCGACCTAATTAGTGTTTCAACAGACACGTCCCAGGGGTCTTTCCAGTTGAACTAAACTTCTTTCTTGGCGACTTCAGCGAGCCCCTTGAGACCAACTGAGTGGTCGACGGTCCCACCAACTGCCCGCAGCACCCACTTCAGGACCGTCTTGCTGGACCAAAGTACCCTCCTCAAATGGCACATGACCTGAGGAAAACAGGTACTCCAGCAGTCACATTAAAGGGTGCGAGCTGAATGGAGGTGGCTGGGGTGCCCCTGTCACATCCACAGCCCCTGGATGGGACGAGCCACACCACCCTGGCCTCCATGTGACTGGCTTGCACTCCTTGGACTAGACTTCGCCTGATCGCGGCCCGCGACCGACCCCACCGCGATCGGTCGCGGCCACAGGCAGTTATGTCTACCGTCCCTTAGCCCTGCTTTGCCCCGTCAGCTGTGGCTGTACCGTTTCGGCCCCTCGGCTGAGACGGAGGCGCGGGAGACGGAGGCAGAAGCAGGGGTTCGGAAGCAGAAGCCAAAGAATCTCTACCACGGAGTTCGGGAGGTTCTTGGATGGCCAAGACATAGGACCAAAATCGGATGAACAGGGGTGTCCATGGTCGCCACCCGATCCGCGGCGAGGACGCCTTTGCGTGGTTTTGCCGCGTTGACGATCCGCGACGCGTCGTTCTGTGCTTCGTGACTTATGGACGTGGTCGAACGTCTCGGACGAGTCGTTTCGTCTCTGCTTGGAGGTCACCAAGGCGCTCCTCTCTCCCTAAGGATCCGGTCGTCCGGACCCTCCCTTAGGGGTCGGGGGCGTGGGCCCTGCTGTTCACAGAGGGTGCCTGGGGCCCCGAACCAAGCGCTTGTTTTGTGGACAGATTGCGGATCCTTAGGGCTGAAAAGTGAGTGACTCGAAGCACTGGAGGCGACCAGAAGCCAAGGTTCGGCTGTTGGGACCCGACCTCTTCGGCTTTGCCGAGGACCCGATGCCCTCGTACTGCCCCCGGAGCTGCAAGGCGAGAGACTCCGCGACCGCTCGCCCGCTCCGACGCGACGGTGGTCGCTGGTGGTTCGGGGTCCGGGACGCTCTTGTGGAAGAAGGTGCCGTTTTTGGAGGTCTCTTCTGAGTGAAGGTGATTTTGAGCATGAAGGTCTCACCTAAAAGAGCCCAAAATCACCTTCACTCAGAAGAGATGTCTTATTTTCCTCCTGAGTGAAGGTCTCTTCTGGACGTGCTGTGGGTGGAACCACTGGAAGACCGTTTCTGACACCGGTCGCGCGACCCTGGGGGATGGCTCATTGAGTAGGAAAAAGGCGTGATCTGTCGGCGATGCGTGGTGGACCCTTAATGGGTCCGTACTTTTTTGTTGTTTGGGAGACAACCGATCGCCCAATGGGTTTGGATGGTTTTGGTCTATTTTCCAAAACTTCCACGAGAGTGTTGCTTGGGGCTAGCTAGGCCTCCCTACCAGGGGCCCTCAAAACCATGAAAAACAAAGGTTTTCAGATACAAAAACAAGTTTTTTTGCTAGAGAAAACCAGGTTTTTGATGGTTTGTGGGGCGCCTGGTGTATTTTAACACACACCCTAATGTAAGATGAAACGATAAACCAAGCTTCCAACCGACACTGACCATCATAGCTGAGAATGCTCCTCACTTCCGACGTGAAGGGGAACATGTATATTACTGGGGGGTATCTCCTCGGTCAAAATTGAGGTTTGGATTGCCATTCTGGAAACGGTTTTTCCATCTGCCAAGCCAGGTCCACCGGCTTTATTTCAATCCCAGACACTCCATGGGACTGCCAGTCCGGACTGCCTTCAAAACGGCCAGGTGGTGCCACGGGGGACCGTCGGCAGTCCGGACTGGCAGTCCTGGAAAAAGCGGTCGCGTCTGGGAATCCTTTTACCCTAAGAATCCGGGCCCGAACCAACACAATAGGGTTTGGTTCGGGCCCAGACCCCTGCCATGGAGGGTCCGACCCCTGCCATAGAGAGCCCGTAAGGATTGTTAGGGCATGCTCCAAATCTACCAGCCAACCCCCCAAACTCCGCCGGACTCTTTCCCGGTTCACCCGCCGGACCGTCAGGGCTGCGCTGATGGGGAGGACCGCCGTGCACCGGCATGGGTGGACGAAGCGGACTCGGTGACGGAGCTGCTAAGCCTAGCGAAAACAAAAAGAAAGCAAAAAGAGCACACACACCGCATCTTTTCTGCCACACACTTGAGCCACCAGTAGGCTTCCTGGCCCACCATGAATTTAATAAGCTGAATCCCGAATCAACGAAGGAGTTTTACAAACACCAGGTCAACACCAGGTCTTGGAAGTCTAGGGGCACCTAATTGAGCGTGTTTTAGTGACGAAACCTGGACATGATCGTTTTGATCTCCCAACACAGGATGGCTTCTGCGAAGGACGCGGCGAAAAGCACCACGACGAGTGAACCGTTTTGTTTTCGAGAAGTCTGGTTTTCAGAGTCGGGCCAATCTGAGGCTGAGAACGACTCCTAGCTTTTGTGCACGTTGGAGAGACCCAGGTCTAGTCATGGCCCGTGATCCAAAATCCCCTGGGGTCAGAGACTCCCTCGCAACCTCACCTCCAACGGCGAGAGTCCACGTCGGCCCATCGCTCCCCATGGTGCATCGGCGGCGCCGGTCTCTCCGTCCTTCCCACCGAAAACGTGGCGGTGGACGGTGAGGAGTTCCCGCCGCAGGGGCAGGTCACCAACTGTGCGCAAGCGGCAGCTGTCGGACTGCCACTGGGCGGAGGTGGCAGGTCTGCGGGGTTATGGGTGGATGCTCCAGCCAGCATGGCTTTTCTTCGAGCACGGTCCGAAGCCTCGATCTCGGCCAGAAAATTCAGACGTGTCGATTTGATGTATGGCATATAATATACCGAGACAGGGCCAGGGGTGGTGGATTTCAGGGTCAATGGATGTCTGATGTTACCCTAAGGATCCTTGGACCCTCCATGGCAAGGGGTCGAACCCTAGTTCACAAGGGTTTGGGGCCCCGAACCAAACCCTGGTTTTGTTTCGGGTGCGGATCCTGGATGTCAATATGCCAGTCCCATGGTGGTTCACACCTTGGTCTGTGTGACGGCCAGACGGCCTGGAACCAAGAAACCAGGACGGCCCACATGGCTGACCAACATCCGGACAGAGAAATGGGCGCCAGTTTGGGAGGGGGTCAGAGAAATGGATTTTGGTTCCTCCCTGAAACCATCCGGAAGTGGACGGGTGGCGCCCGGAAGTGGCCCAGAAGTGCTCGAGTTCACCTTCCGGAAGTCCAGACATTCGGCCGTGGAGTTTGTTGACATTGGGGCTCCTGAAAACGTCTCCATGTCCTTGGGTTTCACTTTCACTTTCACCACAGTGGCCTTGTTGACAGGTGAGTAAGCAAAAGAGCAGTGTCTCTCTGAGGTCCTTGGGTTTACTCATGAAGTAAAAGGCGATCAGAAGCTTGTGGAGCATGCCGAAGACTCGCTTGCGGTTTACTCCAAACACCTCGACGCCCACCCGTCTCGATCTCAAGATGCCTTGGCGCAGCGATCAGCTGGCTGTATGGAGCGGTAGAAGCTGATCAACACCAGCTCCACTCGTAGGTAGGTAGGTAGGCAGCGCAGCTATGGTTTGTGCGAGCGCAGCGCAGAAGATCTGGGAGTAGCGCTGCGCCAACTTAATCCCCATCAGCGTTCTTTGTCTTCGAACCTGAGTGACCTATTTTGGACCACCAACCACCCAGTTTACAGGGTCTTTTCCTGTCAGAGTGGGGGTCCAATGGGTAGGGTGGCAGTAACAGTGAAAGGAGTGTCACTCTCTTGCTGGAAAGGTCTTTGCTCACCATCATCCACTGTTACCTCCATTCTTCTGTTCATGAGATCTCTTTGCCAAGTTCACATTGGATTACTCCAAACCAACCGACACCGCACGCCCCGGTTCCACACGCGCCAAAACAGACAGACCCGGTTCCACCCACGCGCGCAAAAAACGTGTGGAGCGCGCCGGTGCGCTCCTCCACGTGTGGAGCGCGCCTATCCCGGTCACACCTTCGAGGTGCGAAGCTTATCCCGCGGAGGCCTTGCAACTGTGTGCGGAGACCTGCGACTTATGCCACTTGCTCCTTGGCTGCGCGAGGGCAGGACCCAGACACGACCCGTTTGGGAGTGACAGATTGACCTAGATGGGCTCCTTTTTGACCACCCCACCTGATCGGCAGATATATACCATACATGGAGTGTTTCGGCAGACAATATGTGTGCCTACCAGGGGCCCTCAAAACCATGAAAAAACAAAGGTTTTCAGATACAAACATCAGGTTTTTTTGCTAGAGAAAACCAAGGTTTTTGATGGTTTATAGGTGATCCCCGTGCCTAACGGGTGCGTATTCTATAGGGAGATCCCCGAAATCTCGCCCCGGTTCGATTCGCGCGTATCGAACCGGATCGATTCTTCCCCAAAGGTCGGGACACCGAACGAACGAACCACGATGTGGCTGTGAGTCAGGACCTTCCAAACCGAAGTTGACATTCCCTTGTAAAGGTATTTGGTTCACCCACCACGCCGATCTGGGCTTATTGCGCTTAAGCTGTTGGGGATATTCTTTGGGCTTATTGGTTCACTTGCCCCGCCTGGGTTTGGACCCACCAAAAGATGCTTGTTTTGGACCCAACGGCATCTGGATGCAGTTCCTGCATGACTCTGTGTTGGATTTCTTCCATCCGCAGCGTGGATGGACGGACGGACGGATGGATGGAGTTCAAGGCCATGCCACGTGAACATGGGTTTCTTCCAACAAATCCGCACCAAAAAGCAGGGCGCTCTGGGCAGAGACCCCCAACAACCATCCAAAAGCACTCGAACCCACCGTGGAAACACCACGGATCGCCGATCCTGTGGGTTCCTCTCTCCCTCTCCCTCCTTCGACGCTGCTCAGGTTGCCGGGCGGCGCACGGCGCCTGGACTCGTCGCGGATTGCGGCGGTGCTGCAGGAGCTGGACGCGAGGGCGAGGCACGGTGGATCGGGATTCTTGGGAACCTGGACAACAGAGGTCAAGCTGTAATACCACCCGGATAGGATCCGCACCCGGTCCACAAAAGAAGGGTTTGGTTCGGGGCCTCAAACATGTACAAACCCTTGTGAGCAGCAGGGTTCGACCCCGACCCTAAGGAGGGTCCAAGGATCCTTAGGGCACCACCAAGTTATTTTATATAATTTTCGTTCATTTTCGTGCGTTTGGGCGAATGGGTAGTTCGCATGAATCATGTTACAGTTTATAACTATTACATTCTTTTTACTGAAGCATACACTTTAAACCAGGGAGATGCCGCAACACCTTCACAGACCCATTTGGAGGCGCAGACTCGTTGTTTTCAGATGGGGAAAACCGCACTCACTCCATGAACCAGGTACTCCAAAGTGGTCACGAAGTGAAGGTCCTGGAGGTCTCAAAGAGGTCCTGAACACGCCAAGAGTATGGAAGAAGACACAGCACCAGTTGGACACAATCAAACAATCAAGATCTTGCCAATTTGCGTCTACGAAAAGCACCGTACGAAATGTCTGAAGAGTTTCCAAGTTCCCAGTGTTGGTAAGCGGGCGCAAACACTCACCGTTGCCGGGCTCACAAAGTCCCGGACCAAATCCCTTCCACAAGTGGCCGCCACTCAGCAGCCTTTTCCAGTGGCCATCGGCTCGGTGCGAATCGCGTCCCACCGCTGGTTTTGAGTCGGCGGATGCGAATGGATCATGATCAAGTGCTCTCAACCCGAATGTGTGGCACACATTTCACACGGGTGGAAAGCCAGTTCAAGAAAATTAAAGAAAATCATGCATTTCAAACACTTCTATGCTACCATGGGGTGTCGGACGACGTTGCCCTTCCAGTCAGATCGCCATGCGTGTACTCCGACCAATGAGTGCTCTCCAATGTGGCTTGTGAGGTAGAGGACTCAAAGAAGGTATGGGAGCATGCCTTACATGGTTGTCGCTCATAGACCAGATTTGCGGTGCGCCCAGCGACGCACTTCCGACTTGCATGCCAGCATCCACCCATGGCTGCCATGAAAATTGGCTTCATAGAGGCGTTCTGTTTTGCCACCTTCATCCGTTGCTGGACTGTTGACTCCAGCTCTTCCTTCAGCTTGTCATTCTCCCGCTGCAAGATTTGTACTTGTCGGCGGTATTCTTGGAAGTTGCCTTGCGTAAGGGCCCACTCATCACGAAGGTGGGAGACTTCATCTTGAAGTTTAGTCTTGTCTTTCCGAAGCTCCACAAGGCGGTGTTCCTCCATGCCAGTCCGATTCGTCTGGGCTGAGCTCTCTCTGGTGCTCTTCAGAGTCGGGCTTGTTGAATTCCTGCTGGTGGTGAACTTGTCAAAGCATTTCGCAACCAACCACATAATGATGCCGAAGGTCATGGTGAAGAGGATCATCAAGAGGTAGTCAAACAGTTCATTTTCCTCATGGATGTGGTTCTTCTTCATAGTGCCATTCTCACCCTCCTCAATCACTTGGGCGTTGGTCACGTCCATGAAGAAGTTGGCAAACATTGCATACAATGCTCTTTCCGGTCTTTTGATGGCGTACATGTTCTCGCCTTTCTTTCGGCTTGCAACGTTCTTCTTCTTGGAAGCCTGGAAAGTCTCGTCACTCTTGAGCTTGGTCATGTGGGACCGCAATCTCTGTCCCAACAGGGGTGCTGCTGCATCTTTTGTCAGGCCATCTGCATATTGAAGTTCTGATGACACCCACATCACTTTTCCATTGCAACATGCCAGTTTGTCTCGGCAAACAAGTGCTTCTATTGTTGTCCGTTTGTCTGCTCCTGTAGCCGCCTGAATCTCTTCCTTCACCAGGATGTCATAGAGGGCCTTGGCGTCCACGATCAACTTTGGACTGTTCGGAAGGTGACCTGTCTCTATGTTGTCCAAAGGAAGGAGTGCTCTGAAAATCATGTTCCAGAAGAGTGAGGTGTACATCAGGCTATCGGCTGCTTCACTTGCTGCTTGAGATTCTGCTGACAAAGTGCTTCTGGCGACACGGGGCAATTTCCAGCTGCGCCAATCGAGAATGTTGTAATGCCCTTCACATCTTCCATCTGCGACATCACGGTGGCACATAGCTAGTAGGTAGCCTCCTTGACTGCTCAGGTCTGATCTTGTTGCGAAAGAGGCGTCGCTGTAGACGACAAATGTCATCTCGCTCTTTCTCCCAAGCGACGATACTGCAGTCCAACATCGGCATACTCCTTTGCATATCGGAGTTGTTTGTTCCCCTTCTGCAATGTTGCCACTGTCGCTTTGGAGGTCTCTCCAGCCAGCTGGGAAATTCCCACCTGCAAGTGTGGTGAGCTCTGGGTTGCCGGCCATTGAAGGCCACCAATGAGTCCCCGTAGTAGAGATCTTTCCTTCTCTGTCACCAAGTCATCGAGGTTCTGGAGACGCTCTTTGGTGATCGGAATAGGCTTGACCTTGTGGATGTATTCCTCTTGGCTCAATTTGATCACCTCAGCACGCTGGCAATCGATCTGACTGCCGCAATACTCAAGCTTGTCTCCGTCTTGCCACTCTCTGAAGGTAAAGACTCCCTGCAGTTTCTTCTTGGTCTCTGTGAAGACAGGGTCGTTTGGGTCTCCACAACCAACCAAATCATCAACGTGGATGCCAAAGATGCAGGAGAGCTCCCGTTCCACCGTAGGATCAAGTGGGGTTCCTTCAGGCAATGGTTTGTAGACCATAAAGAGGCATGGGTCAAGTGGATGCCGTAGGATGTCTCCAGCTCCAACCTTGAGGATGCGTTCAGAGGCCTCCTCATACCATGCCCTTGGTGCATCGCACAGTCCGTACATCGGCTTGACCAGCTTCATCAATTGTGGTGCATCTGCTTCAAGACCAAGTAGCATTTTGGCATCCTTTGGAAGTTTGATCCAAATCACTCGATCAGACCCTTCTGCAAAGTTCTTTCCTTGAAGAAAGGCTGTGGTAATGTCTGAAGTGAACATCTTCCAGGAGTAGAGTTGGCAAATGCTCAGGATCATCCCTCGGGCCAGTCGTGTCAACGTAGGAGCATTCGTCGTCAAGGCTCCTGACAAGGCATCAGGATCTTTGAATCCTTGGGTGATGAGTCGTGCCTTTGCCCTTGGAGTGCCATCTTCATTCTTCTTCCACGTCAGGATGAAGTGTGCCTTCAAAATCCTTGTCGGGTCTGCATTGTTTTCATGATCATAGATCCAGACCTCATTCTTGAAGAAACTTTCCAGCTCCTTGATTTTTGCTTTCATGAAGGCTTGTCTGTCGGCCACGGACATGTAGCGCTCGTAGACTTCATCTTTTCCTTTCTTCTTCCTGGTCATGGGCTGGTCAGATGTGGACCTCATCGATTTGTACCCACCACTGGCTTTCTTATAGTCTTCTTGAGCCTTGGTCCGCCAGTTTGGTTTCAGCTTAAACTTGGTCTGTCCAGTCCAGAAGGCCTCCTCAATGAGATGGTTGGTGCTCTGACGTTTCCATCTGTCCTTGAAGGTTCCATGGGTTGTTGATGTCACTCTGTCTTTCGCCAGGTAATTGAGGTCGATGGGGCAATCATTTTCTGTGGGCTTGTATGCCGTCTTCCGGGGCACATAGTGATTCCGGATAAGCCAGTTCCCTTCAAGCGTCCATTCGTCAGTAGGGGCATCCAAGCAAAGCCAACCATCTTCAACGTGCCAACCCGGTGGCAGATCAGTGACTTTCTCAACGTCAATGTCAATCTGAATGTTGAGGTCTTCTTGGGCTGGGTGATCATAAGGAGTTGTCCAAGCTGACTCTGATCTGATGGGTCCATAAGCCATTGGCTTGCGAAGAAATGACAATGTTTCTTGCTTGTCCACTCTGGCCCTTTGTGCCTGGAAATCCTCCGATGGTTGTGGTTCATAGAGTTGTCTCTGATGTTCTGGTACTTGAGCAGGTGGAGCCTCAGTGACTTCAGGACTGTCTGCCATCTGATGAGATGAAGTTCCTCCAGCACCCGTTGACGCATCTCCTGCTTGTTGTCCGGTACCTCCGTTGTTGGTCTGTGGTGGTGCGTCATTCGTCGGTGGTGGTTCATCATGTGGTTCATCAGGATCGGTGGGTGCTTCAGGCTCACCAAGAATTTCAACAAGTACGTCAGAATCATCATCTTTCTGATCCTCAACCACAAAGGTTGTAGTTCCTGTCCACGTGTAGTGCAGGGATCTTGAGGCATCCATTACTCGCCAGTCATCACGAAGTCTGACTCTGGGAGGATGTGGTGGTTGCCTTCTCACTGTTGTGAGGCGATCACTGCTGAACCTGTCAAGTGGTACTCCTGTCCCATTTTCTGGCACGTAGAGTTCTCTCCTGGGGACATTGTGTATTCTTGTCCATGTCTTTTGGTCTGCTGATACTTCCCAGCTATCGACAAGGCCCGGGTGTTCATCATCGCCATCTGGAAGGTCCTCGTCATCAAATTCTTCATCTTCTTCGCCACTTGAGACCTCATGTCGCTGCCTCTTGTTGGTCCTTGTCAAATCTGTGTAGAGGGTTGTTCCCCTGCTTCGAACTCCTTGAAGTGCTTGCTGTGCTCTGTAGAAAGGGTCATCATCTGTCGCTTTTGGCATCTCTTGTTCTGGCACAGGTCGCAGATGCTCAGGAGCTGCTCTCAACAGGTTTGTTCCATGAACCAGCCAGTAGATCGTAGTGTGTGGGCCACTGTCCAATTGCTCCACCATCACCACACGGGCAGGTCCTCGCCATCTCAGCTTAGGGCCGATTCCTCCAGGCCCGTCTCTGTAGTAGTAGCACAAGTCCCCGAGCTGGAAGACGGTCAGCTGGCCTGTAAATTTCCTGTTGAGGGCTCGTCGAAGGCGAATGTCCACATCTGCTGAGAAGACTGCATTGGCTGCTCTCTTCTGTCGTTGTAGTTTCTGAAGGAACTCATCAGAAGGATCCAAACTTGGCAGCTCTAGCGGTTCTTCAGTCAGAAGTCCTGGGACATGGGGAGTATAACCCAGAACCCACTGGACTGGGCTATATCCTCGAACGTTCGTCCCTCGATTGATCTGAGGGATGACGTAGCAGAGGGCTTGGATCAGCCGTTCTCTGGGCTCATGGGGCTGTAGCACATCTCCTTGTTCTTGGTCGGCCACATACAGCTCGATTGCTCGCCTTGTGACTTGATGGCGGCGTTCCAAAATGGCCAAGCGTGTGTGGCTTTGTCCAGGAGAGATCTGCAGTTGAATCCCATTCTCTGAGCACCAAGACTTGACATATTCAGATGCCCAACTTCGATGATCATCCACCTGCAGAATCTTCATTGGGCCAAAAGTGCGAATCCAACCACGCTCCAGAGCCAAAACGAACTCCTCAGGAGATTCTCTCAGTAGAACACGGCCACCCAAGAAACGAGTCGCAGCATCACTGATCATCATCACAGGTAGTGCGCGCTTGGCAGGAGGCATCTTGATCCACAGGGTATCTGACTGCACCCTCGTATTGAACTCTTGGGCATTTGGCACCGATGACACAGGTACCTGAGGCCTTTGCTGGTGCTGAGCACACACAGCGCAATCATGAGTCTTGGCGTGCTTGATGAGGTTCTCATGTGCTCCCTTTATAGTGAGCAACCTGCAGAGTTCAGCGTTTGTGGGATGTCCCAGATTTCGATGGAGTCTGCTTATCGTCCTTTTGGCCTGCTGACTGTCGGCGATCTGGAGACGTTGAAGCACACCAGATTGCAGTTGATCTCTTCCTCGAGGACCATCTGAGGATGGATTATTTCCCCGAGGTGTAGTCTGGGCAGAGTGTTGATTGGGCTCATCTTCACGATGGTGATCTGCAATCGTTGGGGTGTACTCTTCATCGTCAATCTCGCCTCCTTCCATAGCCAGCTCCTCAGGCTCGTAGTACAAAAGGTCGATTGCCTCTCCAATCCAGTAGCAGAACGTCTGCTGATAGGCCCCTGCAGCCTTAGTCAGAGAACCCACGCCTGGCAGGGATCCTTCCAGTTGAAGATGGGTGTGATCCCCAGGGCACCTCCAGCCCAGCATGTCGACCATTGATGCGCTCGTCAGCTGCAGTCTGGTGGGCTTCTTGATGTACTCACCAGCGATCTTGGTCTCGTAGGCGCACTGGTCTAGTCGACAAGGCCAGCCAGGTAGATTGCTCCATGTCTGAGTTTCCCAGGCTTTTGACCATGCCGGGTGTTCAATTCCGGCGTCTCTCCCTTCGTTGTACTGGATGACATAGGTTCGCTCAGCCACCTTGAGGTGCACAGCTTCCTCATAGTCACGCTCACATTGCAAAGCAAAGGTCTGCTCAGGTGTGAGCATGTTCAGGGCCTGCATCTTGGACCATTTCTTGCACGCTGGGGCAATCCAGACAAAGTCGGGGGCAATGTCCTCCAAGAGCTTGTAGTAGGAGTTCCGGTGCTCCGGAAAGTCAAAGTCCCAGCCAGTGTTGAGGTCAAAGCTGAAGACAGTGTAGCCCCGCCGTTGCATCTCCATGGAGAGGCCTGCTTCACCAGAGTAGACTTCCCAGAAGACTTTGGCCCCTTGTTCATGAGCCCTGAGCCCTTGTTCAAGCACCGTGCGGCGATGAGCGAACATCGTGGCATGGTGGACACGGATACGTCTAAGTAGTTTGTCCGTGATCTCCTTCTTCACTGCTGCCGTCTCTTCTTCATCTGGGAGAGCCACAGGCCGCTCTTCCGCAACTTCAGCGTCGGTCGCATTGTCCTCATCTGCTTGAAGGCAGTGCTCAGGAGGCTCTCTGCCTGTTGCTTCCAAATACTGCAGCAAGGTGTAGGTCGAGGAGTGCATCACTCCAGTTCTTTGCACCATCTCATAGGTCTCAGTGGTGACCAGGTCGAAGAAGACGCTCTCCCCTTTTGGATCTGTCTCCACTCCGTCATCGAGACGAAGAAGGTACTCTCCTCGTTCTCCCTTGACAGCTGGCAGCCAATCTGCGTCCCCATACTTGATGAGGTCCTAATCCCAGTCCACCTTCACCTTGAGGGCCTTCAGGATTGGTCTTCCCACCAAGAGCGGTGTTGATCCACCAACCAGGAAACACTCAATGAGGCCTGAGGCACCGTTGACGTACACCGGCAAGCGAACAGTCCATTCAGCCTTGCGCATGCCATCACCTCCAAAACCAAAGAGCTTGGTGGTAGGGTGGAAAGTATACCGCTCCAAGGGCACCCCTTTTCCATACATGTACTCGATGATGTTCATCAAGGTCTCGTGGCCACATACCATGCTGCTTGCGCCTCCATCTTGAAGACCAAACCATCCTCGATCAGACAGCATTGGCGTCCCTTGCTGGTTGAGGTCGTGCATCATGAAGGCATGGCCAGAGCTCTTCGGAGAAGCATCTGTCTTGGCTCGCTTGGGTGATGATGTCCCTTTATTCATGGGGCAATCTGCAGCAGCATGTCCAAAACGTCCGCACTTGAAGCACTGCATCGAGTCAAGGGCTGTTCTGCCTCGTTGGAGGGCGTTCCCCTTCTGAGGTGGGGACTTGCCTTTGCCTTTTCCTTTCTTCCCCTTTCCACCTTTGCTAACGGGTCTCTGTGTGGAGGTAGATGAACTTGGAGTGCCTTGTAGGTCTGCAGGACTTGTCAATGCCACTACCGGATAGTAGCCTCGAGCAGCCTTGAGGTTGGCGAATTGTCTCCTGGCGTCCAAATACGTGGCGTAGGCCTCCTCCAGCTGTGGGTCAGGATCTTCCACCCATGGCTCCTCCTGGTAAAAGAGCTCCTCCTCCAGGTAGTTGTAGGTGGAGTCAGGGTCGTCATACTCTTCAAAGGCCTGCTCATCCTCAAGGAACTCATCCTCCTGGTTGTAGGCATCCTCAGGGTCGTCAAAGAGCTCAGGCTCCCACTCTTCTGCAGTGTAGCCCTGTTGATGCTTCCTTGGATACCATCGTTGTTGTTTCTTGAGGAGGTTCTTGTTCCATCGTGGCTGAGTCTCGCCTTTTGTTTTGAAGTCCTGCCCGTACAGGTAGTACATGGCCTCCTCCACTTTCGACAGCTCCATGGTTGCTCCAACCTGTGATTGCACCAGGTGTTTCTGTTCCTGCGTCAGGTTGCTTCTTCGAAGGAGCATCCACCCAGACACACTGTCTGGAATTTTGACCCCGTGTTCTTCTATTTCTCGCAACTGCTCTCTGTGTTCCGTGCAGTAAGAGAGAAGTGTCTGCTCCGATTTCCTGCTCAGTTGATAGAAAAACTTCTCCAGGGCTCTTGGCATTTTGACCCGGCTGTCGTATTGGAAGGCCACATCGAGTGCTTTCAACACCCTGTCAAAGCCGTCGGAGGACTCGGAGACAGCTTCGACCATATGTTCAACCTGTTTCCAGGCCGTTCCATGCAAGCTCGTGAGCAAGTTCAAGATGGCTTCCTTTTCCTTGCCCTGGATGGCAAGTTTCTTCTTGTACAGCATTATTCGCTGTCTCCACTCCCGGTAGTCCGCCACCTTGTTGTTGAAGACCGGGATGAAGGTGTCTTTCATCGTTTCGATGGTGCCACCAGCCATCGAGCAGGTAGTAGGCGAACCAGTCGATGTAGTCCCCTCTCCTCCTGGCATCGAAGCGCGTCCAGCGCTCCGCTGCCAATGTTGGTAAGCGGGCGCAAACACTCACCGTTGCCGGGCTCACAAAGTCCCGGACCAAATCCCTTCCACAAGTGGCCGCCACTCAGCAGCCTTTTCCAGTGGCCATCGGCTCGGTGCGAATCGCGTCCCACCGCTGGTTTTGAGTCGGCGGATGCGAATGGATCATGATCAAGTGCTCTCAACCCGAATGTGTGGCACACATTTCACACCCAGGTTTACTCAGTACTCGATCCGTGTGACGGTTTGAGTCAAAACCCCAGCGAGTGTGGTGCCAAGCCACCTCCCTTTGGACTCCACCCGTCGCACGGGTCGCCGCGGGGGGCCGCCGTTCACCACCACTTCCCAGGGGCGGCGTCTGACGGCCCCCGCGCAGCGGAAGTGGACGCGCAGCGTCGGTGGGTCGTTTCCTTTGGAAAACGATCGCCCTAAGAATTTGGTTGAACGACCAGTCCAACTGAAGCCCCCCAAATTCAGCTTGCTGACTGATGGTTAGACGGGACGACCTGATTCGATTTGGGAGCATCCAGCTAATGAGAAGAGCTAAAGCAGCGATTGTGCGCTTTCTACGCGCGGCGCGAGGGGCGCCGCGGTAGAGTGCCCACGAGTTATCAATGCAAGCAGTATGCGGGCAGACATGGATGAAGAAGCTTGGAATCCCAAGACCTTTCACTAGTTTAGAAGGACCCCTTATTAAGTCTTATTAGCCAAAAACAACACAAAAAACAACAAGTTCAGCTGTTGCTGCTGTGTAAGGCAATAACCTAATCAAATAGATTCATTTGTTTTGTCGTACATGTTGCGGAGACTTCTTTCGCCCATGTCTTCCTGCATTTGCTTGCCCCACCACCTTAGGCGGCGGGCTGGCTTCCTTGAAAACAGGGAAGTTGCTTTGTTTTAAGTTCCCTCTTAGAGGGAGTACAGATGGAAAAAACAATCACGCTTTCAAGACACTGGCGCCAGAGACTGTCTACCTGGCCGTACTGACACCTCCATAAAATACACGGTCAAGACCCATTAATATAGACTCTTGATTAACAAACCCCACAATCCAAATGGAAGTTTTATTGATCAAGAGTCTACAATGCCACCATCCACATTTGAATGGAACACCCAAACTACCAAGGATGGCCTGGTTCAAAGGAACAAAAGTCTCTAAGCAAGAAATGGACCGCGGGCAGCGTTGAACGCTGTCCCTTCGCATGTGTTGCTGTGCTTAACATTGAAGTTGCTTATAAGATCTTATGAGCAAACTCAGCTTGTGAACAGACAGGATGTAGTACCCTGACTGCTGCCAATCCCTTGAAAACGATGCCTAAAAAGCATTAAAGCAACACAAAGGTTTTGATCGAGGTTGTACGTTGGTTTTGCTAATTGCTCAAGTGTGTACTTGGATGGGGATTTTCTAGCTTTGACACTGTTGTTGCTATGTTCTGTTGTTGTTGTTGTTGCCATGCATGACGATTTTTTCACTATAGCTGCTAGCCATCATTTTGGACGTGACCGCCTGGTCGCTCATCTGCCTGGTCTCTCATCTGACATCCACCAAGTCGAGCAGACACATCCGACGACCACAGTTTGCTGCCAGGCAACATCCCGAATGTTTCGACGATTTGTCTTGTTTTTTGGAAGGGAAGGTGCCCAGACGCTCCAAACAGCCCTTGGTCCCTCAAAACCTAGGGAATTGAGACCGCAGACCCCTCCATATGAGGGTCCGACCCCTCCATATGAGGGTCTGGGTGTGTTCTTTTTTTTTTGCACTGTGGGGACCCCCCGTTTGATGAAGGACCGCTTCACAGGGGTCCGAGCATCCGATCAGCTTCGGGTATGCAGCCGACCCATCCCTGTGTGAACAATGCGCCCTCCAGGTGCACGCCAGTGGTAGGAGACGCCCTTTGTTTTCTGGGCACGACCGAATCATGTGTTTTGCCATGTTAAGCAGGTTTTGGCTCTGCTCCTTGAGGTGATCTATGGTGATCTGGTTTTTATTTGGCCTATGGGTGAATCATGTCGGCTGCTGGCGTCCTAGGTGAGCGACCGTACGACTGCCGGCTAGACCGTACGAGCACATCCCACGGAGGTTTTGGCATTGATTGGGGGTACTGGACTTCTTTCGGTCTTCCACCGCCTCACTGACTTCTCAAAAGCGTAGCTTCTCAAAAGAAGAGACAATGGAAACCCATCCGCAAAAAATGAGTCGAATGGTGCCAACTCAATGCGTATGTATGAACATGATATGAATTCAGGTTGTGGGGCTTTGGGTTTCTGACAAGACGAACGACGTGGCGGACCCTGTCTTCGTACGATCCGTCACACAAGGCGGTCTAAAATTGGAGGACATCATATGATCAGGATTTCTCAAAGCAACTCTGATATAAATCACACATCAATGACCCCAAAAAACACGGATGCAATACACCGAAATCTACGGTGTTCAGAAAGAGACACGCGTGACGCTGAATTTCACGAAACCGTCAACTCCAGCAACTTCCGGCAGAACCGTCACTCTGAACCGTCACTCTCTTCCGAGTCCCCAAGTCCCCAAGCCGAGGGCGGTGGCCGTGGTCTCCCCGTTCTCGCCGCGCCGACCGCCCGCGTGTCCCACCCGCCATGGCCACCCCCAACGTCTACCAACCCGTGGGGGAGCCGGTGCGCCCGCCACGGCAAGGCACGGTGTTTTTTTTTCGAGCGAAACGAAGGACGGGGAGGGAGAGAGAGCGAGAGAGAGGGTGATTTGGTTCCAGGAGCATCCGACCATCTGGGTGTCCTGGCGTGTTCGATCCCTAATACGAAGTAGTGGGCGTGGGCCACGGGTAGTCCATCTCGGGCACCCAGATGGTCGGATGCTCCGTCCGTGGGTGACGTTCGTTCATCAGTGGTTTGGGTGGTTTGATCGATGTTGATCGCTCGTGGAGCCCCCAGTAGCGTCCTTGCTCCTAGTAGCGATGCCAGGAGCCCCCAGTAACGTCCCTGCTCCTATAGTAGTGAGGCCAGGAGAGAGTGGGTTGATGAAAAGTCCCGTGTTTCTGTTGTTGAAGTCCTTTTCCCGCCCAAACCCTCTAATGCTTCGTACTCCTATACATAGGAGAGTACGACTAATTCGGCGTCATCAGTCGTCCCTGTTGGACTGGTTTCGGGTCACTGACTTGTTCCATGTTCAGGAACACAGTGACCTTCTCTTGGGGTCTACCTCTGGTGCCAAGGTACTTTCCCCCCCCCTCCAAGTGACCTCCGCAGGCTTTGCTGAGGCGTGGTCCGAGGCAGCACGGAACCTGGGCCCCGCGGTGGGGATCCTGTCGGCCGCGGCGGAGCCTCGGCGTCGACGTGGACCGAAGGGAAGAAGACGGAGCCGAGCGTCATCCGAAAGCCGATGTAACTGGAACAAGTGCATCGCTTCGTTCGTAACAAGTGCCTTACTAGTAGTAGCAAGACGCAGTTCGACCATCAGTTCGACCTTCATTTCGACCTTCCGAGCCGCGACTTTCAAGTGCAGCGACGCTCATCGAGTGCCCAGAGCGCGGACCCGAAGCTATGGAGGGGTCGGAACCCGAATCCGAACGACGGGTCACGGGGTCTGGGGTTTCTCACCATTCCCGATCGGTTTGCTTCGGGACCAGGAAAGGGCTGTATCATGATGTTCGCAGCAATACCACGCGATTCCCCACTTTTTTTTGCGCCGAGAGTTTTGGGGAGGTATTATATTTGTTTTCAGTTTCTGTGGGTGTTGTTGGGGCTTTGGGTTTGAACATTTCTGGGATCACCTCTGCTGTAGATATTTGGACACGTGTCCGAAGCCAAGAAATGCTTGGCCCACTATCCGCGAAAGCCCTTGTTTAGACTGCTCCATCGATTCCCAAGTGTTGTCTTGGATGTCGATTCCAGACAAGCAGTTTACTGTAGTTGACTTGAAGACCCTTTTCGATGTCTTTTGAGGTACCTAGGTACCCGCTCACCACTAAGGGATTTGGGCTTACAGCATTGAGCCATCTTCTCCTTCATGGATTGGGGTCACACACACACACACATGATCCCTAGAACTCCAGTCGTACCTCCTCAGGTTCGGTATGACTGGACCCGAACATGGCACCCGGGCCCCCCAGTCCCACCTTCGAAACGAAGCCCCTTGGAGCCCCAGGAGATACAACAATTCTTCCTTGCTAAGGATCCGAACGGACCCTCCATGGCAAGGGGTCGAACCCTGCTGTTCACAAGGGTTCCCTACAGGTCAAGGACCTCATTTGACTCAATCCGGTCATGCAAAACCAGTACTCAGTGAGGTCCGGTCAAGGACCAGGTTTAACTTGGCCCTTGGACTTGTAGGGGTTTGTACCCTCAAAAACCCTCAAAACGCTTGTTTTGTTTCGGGTGCGGATCCTTGGGGCTACTCTTTTTTCTTTGGACCTCCCTGACCTCCCTTGGCCGTGACTTGACCCGTCTCTTGCCGCTGTGGCTGGGTCAATGAGTCCGCCTCCCAAGGCTTTCACGTTCTTGGTGCCGGCCTTCCTGGCGATGGTGAACCACCTGCGTCCCGATCACGTCGACCCGAGGACGACGACAGCACAGCCACAGATCCCACTGGTGGATGTCACGGAGGCGCTGGCTCTTGGGTGCTGGGGCCGGACTGGATTGTGACCAACGCAGGGTTCGCTTCGCAGGGGGACGGCTTGACACGCGACACAACGGTTGGGGGTAAACTCCCAAAAAAGACAACAATGGGGGGGGGGTCTCCCAACTCGAGCAAGCTGGGCGAGTGATCTGTTCGGCACCCCCCCAGGATCTCAGGATCTCGCACATCCGGTCAAGCACCCAAGGATCTGATTGGTTTCCCTTTGTGGACTGGCTTTCCACTTACTGTAGTTGGTTTGTTTATAAAAGAGCCCAACTGGCCCCGAACCAAACCATAGGGGTTTTGAGGGTCCAGTCCAGACCCCTGCAGAGGATTCTGGTCCGATCCCTGCAGAGGTTCGGGGCCGAACGGGTCGCGTCTGGGTATGACGTTTCGTGTCGATCGGAATGTTTTCTTGATTCTTCTGAGAACGGGGACGTTCTCGGACGGGATGCAACGTAGAAGTTCACGCCAGAAGGTTTTTTTGTCAAATACGTTACAGTAGTCAGTCTCTATGTGACCACCTGGTCTCTCTGGAAGTCCGTTCGACCATTAAAACGTGGTTGATCTATATGTTGATCTGGTGTACTCGTAGAGTTTACACACCATGAGTAAAACCCAATGGTTCTATTGGGGTTCAGCCTATTAAATGCTTTCTAGGAGGGTCTCCCAACCCGACCCACCGAGTCGACCGTGTTTTTGGGCTCGCCCAGTTCCAGGCACCGCAGACCACTAGCCTCTTCGACTGGGAGGGATGGGTGAAACGGGCGAAGTGGTACCCGGCAGTCTGGAAGTCCAGTGGTTTGGGGGGTCAATATGTGCATCTATGGCAGTCCCATGGGTCGTGTCTGGGGTTCTTTTGCTTGATCTGGATCCCCGGAACCTACTGAGAAGGGTGGCTGAGGTTCTTTTTCTTTCCATTCCGAAGAAGCAAACACCAAGAAGAGTCGGAAACCCAACACTGGGAGTCCTTGAAGGAAGGACATCTGGGCCGTCCAAAAGTCGTCCAGTTCTGGATCTTCCAGCGATTCAGGACATTCGCGGGACCTAGTGTAATTGGTGCCTTTTGAGATGTTTAGAATGTGTTCTTTTTCTTTACAGTATATATTGACATTGCTTTTTCTCCCCTTTCTTTTGTTTCTTTAGATCTTTCTTCATTCATGCTTCGGGACCCTTCTTTTTAGGTCCATTTTCCCTCGCAATGCCGGGGCGCACACTTTGCTCAAGTGGTTGACCCTTCAAACGATCGGTTGCGATGGTGTGGGACAGCGGCATGTCTCGGCAGCTGGAAGGTTATTCTGCAATGGCGCCATTCATTTTCTAGGTCTTCCTTTTTTCCAAGAACTGTGTGATTAACTTCGAGTCATGATTAGCTCCATAGCAGAAAGGCCTTTTTTTGAGGATTTGTCCATTGCAAGTCCACTGTTAGGGATCTACTGCCACCCTCTCAATTGGCCACTGTGTGCTCCTCCCACCTCCTCCCTACCTTCTTAGGATGAGGGCAAAACACCAAAACGATTTCCCTTACGAATGGGCTCGCAAGTTGTGCTGACGCCCTCCCAATATTAGCCAGACTGGATGACTCCTTGCTTGAAGCCACGTATCTCTGCGGAACCCACGAGATCTGGCACAGGAACCATAGACGAATATTCCAGAAGCTCGATATACATGAACATATAGGAGATCTCTTGACAGCATCTTCCAAAAGGACCCGCATCTCACGGGAGATGTTTCAGTCATTGATCACGCTGTTTTCCACTTGCCACGCACCACACTCCTTGCCACGCACCGAACAACCACCAGCGTCACCCTCGAACGTGAAGGCGCGAGTCGACCGTCGAGCGAGGCACTACTCTTGGAATCACCTGGCCCAGCACTTCAGAACGCGGAGCGCGCGGGCGGCGATTTGGGGCATTTTGGGCGGTGGCGAAAGGCATGTCGCTCCGACCGCGGTTTCTCGTGGTGCACGTGGTGCACCACCTAGCGCAAAGACTCAACCCTTACAGAAGTGTCTTTGGAGGTCTAATGCGTATTACTTGTACTGAAATCACCGATTTCACCGGTGTTCCAAGTCTTTCAAACCATGGTTTTCTGCATTGACTTTCTATGGGGTTGCGATCCAGGCAGACTCAAAAAACACACAAAAGACCTCACCCTCCTACCTACTGGAGATGGCCTCCACCCTAGGAGCGATGGCCTCCAACCTAGAAGCGATGGCCTCCACCCATCCACCAAACGCAAGCGCCTCCTTCACCTGTGCGTGAGGAGAAACGACGTCCACGAAAGATTTGCAAAGCTTGGACGTGGAGCGGCCGTGCGGTTGGAGTTGCGGCCGTGGCGGTGGGTTCGAAGGACGATTTCGGCGTCAGGACGATTCGCCATGTGTTTCGGTCGGAACAACTGCCAGCCTTGGAGAACTGCCAGCCTTTTGGACCAGCCTTTTGGACGATTGACCATGGCAAGTGCGTTACTGGCAGACGGACGTTGCCTCCCAAAACACCAAAGCGGCGTTCGTCCCACTCGTCGTTTCCCGCGTTCGAGTGCCTTTTGGACGTGTTGGCAGAAGCACATGGATCCCTGAACCTGAAGGCCACCAGCGATGGCGAACAATGGACCTCACATCTATCCGGAGAGGATCCGCACCCGGTCCACCAGCTCCAAGGGGGCCCCTCGGCGGTCGGGAGCCGCAGGCTCCGCCACCCGACATGTGAACAGCAGCCTCTTTCGACCCCGCCCCGCCATGGCAGCCGTCGGTGGATCCCCCCCAAAAGCCGTGTTCTACAGAAGCCTTTCTGGCAGAGACGGTCTATATCCATTAGCCAAAGCCCCTTTACGGAGACTCCTCGTCCTTTCTTTCCTTTCTTCCGAACTCTCCGTACCGGTCGGCTCTTCGGGTGAGTTGGACGCATGGGACACACCCAGACCCCGAAGACCCCCAGGAGGTGGGTTTTCGAGTCGATCAAGCAGCGGTGCCTCGGCGTGGTCCGTCCGGTCCGGCCGAACCACCCGCGCACGTGGAGCGGACCGGTTGAGACACAGGGGACCGGAGGGGTGAGAAGAGGGACCAGCTGGGACCAGCTGGTTCAGTTCGGTGTCTTTTTTGTCTGGAGGAGGTCAGGCTGGCGCTGGGCTTCAGCTCTTAGAAAAAGGTGGCAAGCTCTTTTGATCTATTCAGTGTCATTGGGCCCAGTGAATGAAATAGGCTAGACCACGTACACCGCCCTACTGCTCGAACACACATACACACAACCCTGGAGACATGGTATCTTAGGTCGAAACGGCGGACAAATAAAACGCGACGTCACTGTCAGCATCTCCCCGCTGTTTCATGCTTTCAACACGGAAAAATCCCAAAGAAGAGCTCCTGAACAAGGACGGTCCAGCCTCTGATTGAACAGATGCCAACCTCCAGTTCCAACTCCTGCGCTCCAAGGATGCCAGCCCTGCCAGTCAGCTTGGGACCTCAGTTGCCCGTGCACTGGGCGCGACCGGTGGTGGAAGGAGCGTGACCGGTGCGGTTCACGTTGCTTCAAAGTTCGGTGGTGAGTTCGCATGCTGCCGGAAGCCACTAGAACTCGAGTCGAGGTCATGAACTTTGAAGGCTGAATGCCGAATTAGAAGGTTTCTAGACTCATTGTTCGTTCATTGAAACTATAGGTTTGGATTGAAGATTCACTTCGATTCATGGTATATATTTGAACTGTGACTGGAGCAGATGACCTTCAACAACTTGTGGTGAAGCTTCTCTTTCAGAGAACGAGAAGGTTCCCCTAGGCGTCACCTGCCAGGATCCCCGAGCTTCGCTGATCTCCCACTCTTTTCCCACCCCCTCCGTGCTGTTTCGCCTTAAAACCGCCATCGATCGGCCGAGCACCGAGCCGGCTGCTTGGCTCCGCGCTCCGCTCCGCTCTCCGCTCCGCTCTCCGCCCCCGAACAGGCGCGAGTTGGAGGTGCAGGTGCAGCAGCTGCTCGCGGCCAGAGCCCAGGCGAGCCGCCAGACCGAGTTCCCCGCTCGTCGCTGCGAGCACCGTCGGAGGTGGAGGATTCCAGTTGTCGCTGTGTCGGCGGTGTGTCGGTGTGGGGGAATTGTCGGGATGGGGGGTGGGCCAAACAGTTCGCTGAAAGCCAAAGCATGGAAGTGGGTGAAGCCCAAAAGTCTACAGAGTCACTAGGGTGGGGACCTGCAGGGTCCAATGGATGTCGTGCAACATCACTGGGTTTTGGTGCGATGGGCTCCAGGTTGTGCTCTCATTGGCCTGGCCTCAAGTAACATGATTTGGTCACATCATTGACCTATCCAGTGACCAGATACCCTTCAGTTTTTTCTTTCATAAATCGGCTTCCTATCTTAGTAAATTGGGTTTCTACACAAGCTGAGCAGAAAGAAGAAGAAGAAGAAGAAGAAGACGAAGAAGAAGAAGAAGAAGACGAAGAGCGGCGATCCAGAAGCTTCAAACAAAGATCTGGGCAGACAGATCCGAAGCACATCGAAGGACCGGTCGTGGTGGACATCGGTTCTTCCGGTGCTTTCGGAGCTCTCGGGGTCGGTCGGTCCGAAGTCGTAGAGCTGTCAGGTTGAAACCAACCTGGACTGACCACAGGTGACAACGTTGGACAGAGACGGACCTGAATGTGCATGACGTGCCAGTGGTGACCTCTATTTTGGACCACCAACCATCCATATGGCTGAAACTTCCTGTCCAGGCTCTATGGTCTATTACCACAACCATGTCCGTTGAGTCTGTCCCGGTAAACCCGTAAAGCCGTCAGGTTGAAAACCAAGCAAATCACTAGGCCTTTGAGATCTGGGCCGCCAGGCCCCATCATCCACTGGGCCCTGGTCATAGGATAGACCCATTCTTGGATGTCGTTTCTGGAGTCAGGTGCAGTTTGGCCCGTGTATTTGTTCCAGGTCTCAGATTGAGCTGGTTCTTTCCCTTTCTGTCCGGAGTCTGAGTAGAACGTTCCACATGTTGGAGAAGATCTAGGCCCAAAATGCATGCTGCCCACCACGACATGGGCCGCGCTGCACCGCTGGTGGACGGAAGAGGTGATCATGACCAGTCGCATGTGATAACGACTGCAGACCCAACGACTGCAGACTGTCAGGTTGACGACCCGAGACTTGCACGAAAAAAAAACGCATCAGAGGCCAGATTCGGCAAGATAGAAGAGGTTGACCACCAGGTGATCCGCCATAAAAACTAGAAATCATAACAAGAAGCTATTAGGGTTCCTGGCATCGCTACTAGGAGCAAGAACACTACTATAGGGGCGGCCGTACTACTATAGTAACAAGAAGCTACTGGCATTATTTACATACATTCCCTACACCTCCAACTGCCTAAGGTCATATAACTTATAACTATACTATAACTTGATTGTGTTGTTTCTGTAGGTCTTGCGTCAGAAATGGATCCCCCACCAAGAGCCTTCCCACCCCACCCTGGTGGCGCCTCTGTCCCGGCAACAAGCTCCGAACAGCCTTCCCAGGTGCTCCCGCAATATGCTCGGGGGGCCAAGATGGGGCAGAACCCCCAGACGTGGGCAGCGATGGGCGCTCCGATTCAGCAACCCTCAGTGGGACGGGACATGTCTGGGCGAGGGCCAACCAGACCCCCTCAGTTTGAACCTGAACGGTCAGCGAACGTGTCAGCTAGCCTTTTCGTTGGGCTTTGGGAGGTTTGCTAGGCCAACGAGCAGCGGCGAGCCTTCAGTCGTCAGCGGGGAGCTTTCCGCAGCTCTCTTTCTAGAAGAACATGGCTTTTCGAGGTTAGATGTGACCCGCCAGAGGGGCGATCCTTTTCACGTAGATTCCATGGGTCAATCCGTGGGGTGATCCTAAAACCACTAAGAACAGCCAGTTTGGCTTGCAGGGAGATCAATAACACACGTTTCTTGAACCCATCTCTGCCTGGTTTGATGTGGGTTTTCCAGCCAGCTTGGCTTGTGAAACTGTTGACCTCTTCTTAGAAAAGTGGACCTGCCTAGATGCTCATGGACCCTCATATGGAGGCATTCAAATGGGGTGGGTTTATTAATCAAGAGTCTACATTAATGTAAAAAGCTGATGATCTTTCAACCCCGGCCTGCAGATTTTTTTACATCTTTATACCATCCAAACGAGGGACTTGATCGAGACTCCAGAAGTCCAAAGACTTCTTTTTGCAGTCTTTGTCCCAGGGAAGAGTCTACAATGAATGATTCCTGTAGGACACCAGCGAAAGCCACCGAGAAGGGGACATCTGTCCCCAACTCATCCATCAAGGAGTGCCGCCGCATCCGTGTGATGCGGCCGCCGCCTCCTCCCAGGTCCACGTGTCGTCCGTGCCGAAGGGTCACGCCCTCCAAGTGCAAGCTTTCGTGGCCTGGATTGGAGGAAGTGTTGTTCTATTTTTCTTCGCTGGCAGCATCTGACGATGGCAGCATCTGAGTTGATGAATGTACCCAGACGCGACCTTGGACCCAAACCTATGGAGAGGCTTTGGGGTCGAAGCAATACCGATCGGTTTGGTTTAGGACTTGGGCTGGGAACTCACGGGTCGCGCCTGGGTGGACATCAGCATACCGTGCCGGTTGTACCCCGTGGGGTCTCGAGCCGTGCCAGTCGTGGTGACGGTGACGTCTTCGTCAGACCAAGCGAGTCGCTTGGTGGTGATGCCCTCGGCATGTAAGATACCCGCTTAATTATGGTACCACAGGTTGTTTTTGTTTTAAGATCTAATTTCTAGAATTTGGGCATTGATTTATATCATTGGTCGGTCGTGTATGTGCCATGCACAAATACCCCTCAGGTGGCGAACCGAAGATACATGGACCCCCTCCAGAGGGTCTGGAAAGTCTAGGTCTCCCTGAAAAGGAAGATGTGCCATGTGCCATCAACGCCATCCACATCCAGTTACCAAGAACACACCCATCCTGCCTATGTGGATGTTGCTGAACAAAAAGAGTTCGAACTTCTTAGCTGCTGGCTTTGACGGGCCGAGTTCTATTCGATGCGCTTCGCACCCCTGCACGAAGTAGTGAAGGAGCAGCTGACCATTCTCCAATCATCCTAAACCTCTGAAGTAGTTTCTGTCAAGGAACCACAAGCCCAGACGCTCCGTTCACAGCTCGACTGGTCCCTCAAACCCTATGGATTTGAGGGTCCGGACCCCTACTTAGGAGGGTCCGGCCCCTACTTAGGAGGGTCCAGGGTCGCGTCTGGGAGGATTGAATAGATATGGAACTTCCACAAGGAGCTCATATTGACCCTCCGAAATCCTCTGAATCAGTGGATTTCCTGCATGATCTTTCATGCTTCTTGGCGACCGGATCTGGTTTCGGTGCAGCTTCGCTTCTCCAGGTGGTGCCGCCGGAGGGTCGGACCCCGGGCGATGTGAAGAGTACCATGGGAGCCTTACAGAAGCCCTTGGCACAGGTGCGATGTGACGAACGACGAACGACGAAGGTGCCGCGGTTTCGCCGCCGTTTCGCCGCTGTTTCGCCATGGCGCCGTTTCGCCGCTGTTCCTTCAGTAGTGAGGGGTCTTTTCTTCGGGGTGCGCGCGCAGTTGCCTCCAAAAGTCCAGCAGTTCAGGGATCAAGGATTTCTCTTATGGATCGAAGTTTGTGCTGTGCATTCTGCGAAGTCCGGGCTTTTTGTAAAGAGAAGACCATGAAGAACTCCCGAATCCGACTCCCTTCGTATGGGTAGCTGTTTCAGCACTGAAGTTTCAATCCCTTCTCCAACATGGAGCGCCCCCGTTCAGAGCGTCCGATCGCCCCGTTCGTCGCAATGCCCTTAGTTCCCTTCGTAGCTTCTTGGCGACCGCCGCGCCGAGCGGAGAAGGGTGGGAAGGGTGGGTGGGAAGAGGGCTGGGGCGTGGCTGGCTTTCTGGGGCGTGGGTGGTGTCAAGTAGTTAATCCCTAGGGCTCCAAGGACCTTCTTAGAAGGTGTTTGGGGTGGGTTTAGAGGGTCCAAATACCTTCTAAGGAGGTACTTGGAGCCCTAGGGAATGGTCATTTTTGGCACCAGGTGCTTTCCATGTGTTGTTGTTTCGTCGGAGGCTATGATGTAAATCGACCGAGCAGCGTTCGATGTCACTGACAGGAGCTCTCCGCACGCTGGCAGGCGCGACAAAGAAGACCGCTCGAGCGGTTTTCGCACGCGGACACGCCGCGCGGGAAGACGAGAGTCGGGGCGAGTGAGACATAAAGTCGCTTTTAGTGCAGAAGTAGATGGCTCCAGAATAGATGTACTGCAGAAGTAAGACATTTGCATGGATTTGACTGGTCGGGTTCACAGTTCACAGGGCATCCAGTATAAAGTTCTCCCAGTTGCAGCATATCTCAGGAAACTCCTTGGCGTTTGCGCCAGAGGATAGGCAAGGAAACACCCTTGAGCTGCGGTTTTTCCATGAGGACGAAAGGAAACTCTAGCCTTCCAAGACCATATCAAAATTGTTGACCTATGTTGACCTGGTTTTTGTAGTGCAACATTCTTAGCTAAGGATCCTCTATATAACAAGGGTTTGTACCCTCAAAACCCTGGTTTTTTATGGCAGCGGATGCTTAGGGTAAGTATAATATAGTATAACAGTTGTTCAAACATTCAGGCTATTTTACAAATCACTGGTACGCCAGGAAGCCTAGATGAGACATGATCAAGGCAGCCTGGGGTCCGTGATGAAAGAAGTGTGGAATCATCCGCATCGACGAGCCGGGTGATGGCAGTCAATGGCTTCGTCCGAAGATGTCGTGTTGTGTATTTACTGTGGTGTATCCGGTGTATCCTATATACACTCCGACTCACTAACATGGAAGTGGAAAACCTCCTGTTTGTAAAGGAAAGTAGTCTTCCAAGGGGTCATTTTCCACTTCCATGTTAGTGAGTCAGAGAGTAGATAGATTTAGGGTCTGTCCGTTCTTACCTGTAACAGTCAGTAAACAATTATCACTATTTTTTGGACAAGGCCTTTACCAACCATCATCATCTACTGTTACAGCTATATTTGGATAGACCCAAGATAGATTTGATTTCTTTGCCTTTTCAGATTCTGTCCCGATCATATTGATGTTTTTTTCCAGATTCGTCAAGCTCAAGGTAGGTCACGCCAGCATTCTTGCTAAACGGAAAGTCCGAGGACAAGTACCTGCCCATACCAGCCCCTATATTCACCACAACATCATCCACAATCCACACCACAACATACCCCCCCTGTTCGCCTTCAAAGACAAACAATCAGAATGGGCATCAACTGATGTTGTGCAGCGTCAAATCATGTGAAACTCCTTAGTTCACCCAGCTCAGCCGGTCGTTGGAATCCTGGAATCCCCCCAATACAGACTGGCCTCTTCCACCGCCCCACCGCCCCTTCCTGCGCCTGCGCGGAAGCGATTCATCAGGGGGCTCCACTGGGGCTGGCGGTGAATGCACTCCAGGCCGTCCACCTACCGGGAGGGAGAACCACTCCGCCCCGTGTGGTGTGGTGTCCTGTGGAGTGATGGAAAAGAGGTACGAACTGGGACTTTCGGAGTGTGAACAATCAGCAACTCGGTATCACAGAAGATGTCTCGTTTACTTTTAATGCTGACTCTTGATTAGTAAGCGAATGAGACTCCCCCTTAACAATTGAGACTCCTGATTAATTAAGCGAAGTTGAACAAAGCTGCTGTGCAGAGGTACGGACGAAAAAAACATGGACGGGAGATGGAGTGCTGCGAGCCCTGCGGGCTCAGGAAGGGAATAGTGCTTCGGAATCCCCTCACCATGCCAGACGATGCATGTGAGTTTGTATGAGCGTCCCGTCACCACCCTCTGAACCACCCGTCCGGTGGCCATGGACCCCTTTGGGATGGGACCCCCCCAAACCCGGAGAGGATCTGCACCCGGTCCACAAAACAAGGGTTTGGTTCGGGGCCCCAGCCACCCTTGTGAACAGCAGGGCCCACGCCCCCGACCCTAAGGAGGGTCAAGGACTTGGATCCTTAGGGAAAGAGATGGCAGGTCCTTCTTCTTTGGACTTCGGGTTTCCCGACACGTCCGACGAGTAACTCGCAGCTGAGACACAGAGAAATAATCAGCTGGTCAGAGCGACTTCTGAAAGACGACTTCCAAAATTTCCCCAACATCCAACGCACCTCTAGGATTCCTGGAGCCTTTTCTTGACACCCTTGTAGAGGAAGTATCCCAGACACGACTGGCATGAGGACTGGCATATTTACAGCCATTGACCCCTTTTCAACCCCCACTGATCGGTAAATATGCCAGACACCTGGAGTGTCTGGGTATGGAACCAACTTGATTGGTGAATACACTATATAGACAGACAGTTGGCATAATGGATAGACCTCCTTCAGGTGTTTTGGTTGGTCTACCAAAACCGTTTTTGACGGACGACTGGTGTGATAGATGTTGATGGACTTGTCGACTCATCGTTCGGATCTTGAAAAAGACTCTCACATGTCGAAACTGGCTACCTTAACCACGACCAGGTTACCTTAACCACGAGAGGTGTGCCTGCGTCTCTCACATGTCAGAAGGGTTTGGAAGACCATTTTGCTTGGCCAAAAGAAGTGGTGAAACTCTGGAGCTTGCAGTGATGGGTGCTCCACATGGTGTCGAGTGGACCGTGCCGGAAACGCGCGGAAACTCGCGAGGTCTCCTTCGTGCAAGCCTCTCAGGCAGGAAAGCTCGGGCTCCACCCATTCCTCGGCTTCATGGATCAGATATTCCACAGCACAGTTAATGCATGTGAATGGACGTTGAGCGGGATATTTTATGGGCAATACCACGGAATTTCCACACACGCCCCTGGCATGTCAAGTGGACTAAGTATTTAGCTGCCACAATAACCACTTGGGATTGAGGAGGGTCACAATGAAGCCATGCCGTGTTTTGTGGCCCCCCCGTGGTGCAAGAAAACTCTTCTGAAGCCACTTGACTCCGCGGAAGCTAACGCATCAACGTTTGTCCAGTCGTGCAGGATTTGGTTTATGAACGAAGGGTTCAGTTGCAAAATAGGACCAACAGCCTCATCATTCATGTCATTCATGTTTCCAGTGAAGATCCAGAGGTGGAGCAAACCGCAATTTCACCAGCCGCAAGTGACTGTCTATGCACAGTGTTTGGGAACTGCACAGTGCTTTCATCCATCCATCGTTAAACCAGTCGATGGGCCTCGGACGGATGGGGGAACCCGGGCGTCAGACCACTTGGTCCGTTTCCCAGAGACTCCATGGGACTGGCATATGCTCCATACATTGACCCCTTTTCAACCACCCGAAATGCAGGTAAATATGCCGTAACAGTGCCAGTCCGGAGTGTTTGGGTTTTGATGCTGAGGAGGCTCCCGAAACCCACGGCCTGCCATCGTGAGGCGACCGCCATGACCACTGCGCCACAGGCGCTGTGAGGGGAAGAAGCTTGGAGGTCTGCCGGTCTCAACATCCAACGGTTGAAGGACCCCAAGTTCGGCCCTAGTTCGTGACCAACCATCCCGTACCCCAGGTGACGGGTCCGTTCGTTTAGGTCACTTACCAGCAGTCACTTTCAGGGATGGTTTGTAGTCCCATCCAGGGGCTGTGGATGTGATGTTTGGCACCCCGACTACCTCCAAGTTCGGCACCCCGTCTTGTGACTGCTGGTATATCACCCTCTCTGCTTTCGCTTTGGCATCCAGGCCACGACCCTCAAAGACCCCGCTTCGCACGAGTCCACGACGTGGCGGACCGTTCGGCATCGTGGTCGGTTTGGGATCCGTCACCGAAAACCAGGTCGCGTAGCGGTGAGCAGGGAGACTCGACACTGCATGTTGTGGTTTTTTGCTCGCTGGCGTCGGGTCCCGGATCGAACCTGAGGTGAGGAGAAGGTGAGAAGGCATCCATAGGGAGTATGGAGCGAACATCCAGGATCCAATAAGACAGGTTCATGCAATATATATCCCCCGTACATGAGGCAACTCATTCTATAGACACAATTTGTCTATGAAATGTAATGTAAGACACCCAAGGGAAAATGTACGGGGGATCAATATATATATATATAGCTGAACACATTAAATTTTCGCCTGAGCATGGGTGGATCGTCAGGCGGTTAGCTGGCAAGCATGGTTCGATTGGATTGTGTCAGAGCCGCAGGAACAGACTGAGTGCGGCAAATGTCGACACCGACACCCCCAATGTAGGCTGAGAGATGCAAGATACATGCGAGAGGTACAGCTTGGCACCATGTCCACATGGCAACCGTCCTGAAGAAAGTGGGAACCCCCTATAGGTGGCGCGGTATGTGCCACGACCTCAGCTGGTCAGTGGTCCATACACCGAAAGAACCGTCGACCTCCACATCATTATGACCGACGGCTTCGAAGCTTCTGCTTTTGGAGCTGTCAAACCAGTGTTCGCCTTAGGCATGGTTCTTTGCAGAAGGATGCTGTGGATCTTCAATCTTGCACGATGTATTTTCAGCTGGCGGTGCATCCATGTGAATAAACAGTATAGGAGTAGCAGAAGAAACTGACCATGCAGCGCGTGAGATTGTTTTTTGTTTATGTTCATGTAGTGTTTTCTCAGCTGAATATGGCCAGTTCCTTTGAGATCTTTGACTATCGAAAACACTTTGGGCATGGCCAGTTCAGACACTCATGCCCATGGTTTTTCTGCTCCCACACAGTAGAACACTCGTAGACTGAACTGAGAACTGACCTCACCCAAGTTCTCGGGGCCCTGGGTCTTGTTCGGACCTCACCGTGATGGTGGAGACCATGAGCACCCGACCCTCGACCGGGTGAGACCCGGCGGCACGGTGGGGGTTGAAGAGGTGGGTGCTGTGTGGAGGTGTGGTGGGTAGACCATACCCGCCTCCGCCGGGTCTCCCTGAAATGGACCAATTACTTCATGTTCAGATACTTCACGGCCAGGGTGGAAATGGTGGTGAACCCAGACATCTGCCCCGCTTCAGCGCGGGGCTGCATCAAACAAGGCTTGGGTGACGAGCGTGGGTGTCGGACACACGTCTCAAGGCTCTACCAACGCCCCATCTGGACACAGCAGCCTTACACCGTGAACGTCGAATGGGCCAAACCGGAGGCCTCCACCACGTTGACCGCCCCCGGCACGCCGCCTGAGAAGACGCCGCCCGGGGAGCTCGGAGGGAGATCGGGAAGGAATCGTTTGGTGGGAATAAGGGATGGACAAGTGAGCAGCGTCCAGAACTCTGAAGTAAAGAATGAATAGGGCTATGACACTTAAGTGGTTTCAGAAACTGGTTTATGTTGAACCTTTACTTAAGGATGATTGAACTTCAATATTGAACATATTGAACTCGCTGGCCACTGCCAAGGATCGAAGGTGGGTCGAAACCCAGCACTCCGAAAGCTTCAGGTCACCGACCTCATATAGAAACGCTACTCAATGAAGTCAAAGACCAGAGCTTACTGGGTCAGATAGGACCTGTTTTTTAGATTTTTTAGTGTATATATATATATTTGTATAGATCAATCCTTGAGATCAATCCCTCAAGTTCTTGGTGTTTCACAGTGGGGGATGGGTCATTCCACGCACTCCCAGATGAGGCATTCGCTGGGTTTGGGCTCTAGCATGCTCTTCCAAAAACAGTGGGTCCGGGTGAAAAATGGTACCACTTCCATGCAAGCAACCGTCCGGTGCAACAGATGGTCACGATTTCCATCCCAGTGCAGCAGGACAGAGTACCGTGAGATTGCAATATATAGCGCGCTGATATTAGTTGATTTTGCACGCTTGGATCCCTTTTTGCAAAACAAAAAGGGGCCACCAACAAGAGTAACAACGAGGTGTTTTCTTCGAAAAGAACATCAAGACTGGCAATGTCATTGTTGTGTCATTTCTCCCTATCCCATTTTTCCCCCCCACAATTCCAGGGCAGCCACGAGAGGAGCATAGAGGAGCCGAACCCCCCCAACTCGGCCAGGGCCTTTTCGGACGGCGGTCCTCCCTCCCTTCTCGGCGCCTCCGCGACGGTCGGTCCGACACCAGTCCGGCGACGGCGGTCGAGCCCTTGGCGTCATCAGTTTGGACCCCATCGCCATGTGACCCCCAAGATGCAATGAAGTCTAAAGAGACGGTTTGCCCGAATAAGCTCACCCGCGGCTGTTTCGGTTTAACAGTGGGTTCTGGGACGCTACGCACGGTGGAGGCCATTGTGAGGTCGTAGGTGGGAGGCCATCGCTACGAACGTCACCAGAGTCTTCTGGGGAGAAGACTCTTGTTACGTTCGTAGCGATGGGCTCCCACCTACGACCGCGATGGTCTCCACCGTGCGTCGCTTCTAGCTACGTTCGTAGCTTCTTGTTACTATACCCTAGGGCTCCAAGTGCCTTCTCAGAAGGTATTTGGACCCTCCTGGCAACCACCCCAAACACCTTCTCAGCAGGTACTTGGAGCCCTAGAGATACTATTCATCAACAGTCTACATGACACACCCAGCCTCCCCTTCTCAGGTCGCGTGGCCGCGCCGGGGTACCCAGCCACTCACGTGCGACCGAAGACGAAGACTCAGAGGAGGTGAGTCAAGTCGACTCGAAGACGGCGCCACGACAGAAAAACCTGGTGAAAGAGAGTTTCAGTGGTATCCTTTGCTCCCCTATGGATCCATGAGAAGGTGATTGGAGACTGTAGGCTTGGAGGGTCCAATTATCTTCTGAGAAGGTGGCAGTGGATCCATAGGGCACATACTTCGACAGACCTTACTTTTACTGGGTTTAGAGAGGATTTGGCACAGACCAAGAGAGCTTCGGGGTACACAGACAGATGATCTATATACTGGGTTTAGAGAGGAGTTTTGGTGATTTTGGTGGAATTCGGTTGCTGAACGTTTTGCACCTCAGGTGGCGATGATGTTTGTCATGGACCTGCACATGGACATCCAGGAGCGTACCGATCGAGCGAGCGATCCAGACGCCGATCCAGACGCCCAACAGATCCGACCCGATTCGACCGGAAACCCACTGCCTGAAAAACCCACTGCCAAGCAGAAACAGTTGCTGGATGTTTCCGGATCTCAAGCTGCTTTTGATGTGGATCTCAAGCAAGGCATATCTTTCCACCACCATCTACCTCTCAATCCACTATCGTTCAGGCCTGGGGTGGTTGGTTTCAACTGATCGGCCTGGCGATCGACGCTCGTCCCGCTCGTCCAATCGTGGCGGCGGCCAGCGCGGCAGATCGATGCTCTTCATCTTCACATCTGACTGTCGTTGTCCCGTCACACCCCAGATGGCCAGATGTGTGAAGATAAGGCGTCCATCTGGCCTGGGGTTTGTCACCTCTTCCCAGGTGTTCACCATGAGAAGTTGGGGGGGTTGTCACGCACCAGGATCTGTGAACACCTGGGGTTCTACCACACCACCCCCTCGAACGTCTCGAGTACGTTTCTCGGCAAAGCCCCGAGAGATCCGTGTTTCGACGGAGAGAGACCGTCGGAGTGGATCCGAACGACGGGTCTATCAACGCTTGACGGGTCTATCCTAGCATACCATTCTTTTAGAGGCCACGAACCGACGCATCATCATGTTGATGATGGCCCAGGTCATAGGATAGACCCAATCAATATTCATCAATATTCATCAATATTCATTTTCTTGGAATCCTACCCAGTCGCTTCGAGTGTCCTGGCTGGACTACACCAAAACTACGGATCTCCAGCCGGGACACCCAAATGGTCGGATGGTTAACATGTTGACGCAGCAATCCGAAGTTGAAGTCAAGTTGAAACCTAATATGAAGACTCTTGATTACTCCGTTGCAAAGCTGGACCCTGAAAACCACTGGTAACCACTGAGGACAACAGTCTGGGTCGCAGTCTCAGGGGAGTGTCATGACCCCAGTAAACTGCGGACTCTCAAACCTCTGAAGAGGCCGGGGCTCAGGCGCGCGCCAGAGATGTCAAGGGTCCAGCTCGAAGAAGGTTGAGAGTCCCAGCTTGGCTGTCCTACCAGCCCTATCAGTCAAACCTCTGAAGATGCCTATACTCAAATGTCAAGGGTCTAACAGTAGTTGAGCCGAGAAGGACCGGTCCAGGACAGGTCAGAATTGCTCGGAAAAGGATTTGCGAAAACGTGGTCGGACAAGGATCGTTTTCAGCTTTGGAGACTTTCCCTAGGGATCCAGTCGTGCCTTCTCAGGAGGTGATTGGAGACACTGTTATGTAGGTTTCGAGGGTCCAAGTACCTTCTGAGAGGGTACTTGGATCCCTAGGGTTTGTGACCTCGATGAAACCAGTTTCGCAGAGGCTTCCCGTGCGAGGGCGAAGTGTTCACCGACGGGAAAGGGCGAAGCATTGGCGGTTTGGTCGAAGCATTTAAAACTGACACTGCTTTGGGATGCTTAAGAAGATTGGGTCTGGGTTTCAGTAAACATGCTAACAGTTGGTCAATAAGAACCATCACCTTTTCTTTTAGATAAAGGCGAACCTAGCCATCCTCATCCACTGGGCCCCAGAGTGGCGTATGCTCATATTCATGGCCTATGCCCTGGCCTACTCGGACGTGTTCTTGCTGCGATCCCAACGCCGTCGCCCTTGGCTCACATCGGCCGAACCCCCTTCCGCCGCCGCTGACCGGCAGGATCTGGGCGCCTTCGACGAGGAGAAGTACACCGAGGCGCCGAGCAGCGGGATCGGTAGCGGTTGGGTCACTGCTGAGCAGGTTCGGGTGGTGACCCCCCCTTGGAGTGCCGCCGAGCAGCGAAACCGACCCTCGGGAGGACTGGCACCAGCGAACAGACCAGGGGGTGGTGACAGGGGGGATCCAAGGTGTATATCTAACGTAGTATTCTAACAGTGGGGGCGGCTGATGGTGCTTCGAAAAGGGGGTATTCAGATATCCGTGTTTCCTGAGGAGTCTTGAAGAGGAGAGATTTCTTTTAAAAGGCCTGAGAGTGTCCGAAGCGCGGCTGCCAGAAGTATAGGGCAAATTCATGCAGTTTCACAGTCCTTGTTGGAGGCACTCCACCTTGTTGGGTTCACAGGAAATGGGTTCACGGTGGACGAGCGCATCGCAGTTGATGGGTTGGCACATGGGATTTTGTTAGTCGACAGTCTACGTTTATCACATTTTACATTTAGTTTGCAGTGGTTCCCTTCATTTAGAGTGCTAGTATGTCCACTCGGCCCACTTGATCTACATACTGAGATACACATACTGGCCGTCTGCGTGGCACATGCCAGTTGAACCCTTCAGACCAGCCTCGAAAACGCGTCTTGGGGGGCCCTTCACCCGATCTGGTCGTCTGGACCCCAACCGGTCGAACATCATTCGATCGTCACGGAGCGGTGAGACATGTTGAGACGAGACTTCCCGGACAGGTCTGACCTGCGCGGCGCCGGAACGGCCACGAGATGGAACGAGTTCTGTTGGGACTTTGAGTGAAGAAAGCACTCACACCACCCGGGTCCAGGACCGGGACTGGCTGACTCCTGATGCCAGTGAATGTATGGGGTCAACTGATTGACATCTCTTCCGGTCCCAGACAGGTCGTCCGGACCTTCTTTTCTGGCTCGAAGGATTTGAGACGCAACCAGAGAGCTGGACTGGCTTGTCCACACATCTTCTCAACTGAACATGATCCCCCAAATATCGGCATCTGCCTCTGCCTTCACGTTCATCGAATTTATCACCAGCACCAGCAGTTCGACAGATCGGCAGGGTCTGTGGCAGAAGTTTGCTTCGTTCCCAGGTTTCACTCCCTCACTCCCTCACTCCGTTGGATTCCCGGTCGCCCCCATCGATCGCCTCATCGAGCGAGACGGACTATCTACCCCGGTCGACCGGGCGTTCGACGTCGGTCCATCCGAAGGCCTTTGCTGAGGAAGTCCATGAAGACAGGCCTGCTGCGGAGTGACCGGCAGCTGTTTTGATGCAAAGCTACGAGTAGGGGGCTTCTGGCCTTACTAATCCTTACAACGGAGCAAGAAGCTACTAGGAGCAAAGGGCATCCCTCCTAGGAGCAAGGACGCTACGAACGGGGCTCCTGGCCTTACTACGAACGGAGCAAGAAGACCATGAACCCCACCTTCATCAACGGTCACGACCGAAGTGGGCGGTGCTCACCAGGTCCCTTTTCGGTGTTTTGGTTGCCTCTCTTCGGAGGTCGAATCGAAGAATGGGGTAGACTGAGTTGGGCCTGGACCGGCCGCTTGGGAAGAGAAGTCCGTCATCCCGTCATCGATGTCGCTCCTCCGTTTGTTCACCCTTCACCCTTCATCCCAACACCTTACCGGGTCACCCCATAGAAGCCCCTAAGTATATAAGCCCTATAGAAGTCCAACCACCATTTAATAGCCTTTGCCGTAACAAACTTCATTGTTTTACTAACACCACACGATCACCAGATCGACCACGTGCAGGACCTCGGACTTCCAGGCTTCAACTGATTACAGACCTCGGATCTCCAGATCGACACCGCTCCCACGATCCCGGATCCCAACCTCCGGCTCCCACGCCGCGCGGCCCGCGCCCCGCGCGCGCCCCACGCCGGACGCCCGTCAGGACCCTGGTCACCGTGGTCCAGACGGAGTACCGGACGGAGGTCCGCGAGGGGCACGAGCATCGGAGCATCGGCCGAGTGGAACCACCCCGTCGAGGGCTTGGTGAGATTGGCGTTGTTCGAAGGCTTGGGGTGCTGCTCGGAGTCTGAATGGGCGGATCCACGGAAGCGGAGATTGAGTTTGGGACGTGGGATGAGGGGGGTGGAAGCCTTCTTCAACTCTTCAACAGATTGATGAAAGATGAACAACGAACCAAACGGCGTCCAATGATGTTTTCCAGGCGTCAAAGCTTTATGGTTGGAGGCCATCGTAAGTAGGTTGGAGGCCATTGCTAGTTACCAGGGGCCCTCAAAACCATGAAAAACAAAGGTTTTCAGATACAAAAATCAGTCTTTTTGCTAGAGAAAACCAGGTTCTTGATGGTTTGTGGGGCCCCTGGTAGTAGCTACTGCAGTGTTCAAGTCCCAGCCTCCGGTTTTCGTCTTCGCGCGCGGTCCGCAGGTGCGATACTTGGTGCCGCACCTCATGAGCGACCTACTGCTCCGCAAGGGCCTGGCGGAGGCCGAGGGGATGGGTGGAGCCTGAGTCGACCAGAAGAAGCGTCTCACGACCATCGATTCCGAGTTGAAAGCAGCATCCGGAAAGCGGTGGATGACGGTGGATGGGTGAAGCTTCTCCAACTTCCATCGCATTTTCGTTGTTGGGGTTCACCCTGAGCTTGGTCCAGTGTTCTTCGGGTCTGGTTCGTGCTCCCGCTCGAGAACGGCTGTACGTTATAGTCGTTGGGAATCCCAAGTCGAGGACGGTGTGTTCCGGTTCGCCTTCGAAGACCCATTTTAAAAAAGACTGACTCAGGCTGACTCCTTAGTAATGGTGTTAGAATGCACATAGATTCCATACAGTCGCTCACATACACCTGCATCCGCAATACTTCTAGGCCCGAAAGCCCTTTGAAAAAAAAGGTGCGCAGCCCGTTTTTCATGGTAGCGGAGCCCTGGCCGTAAGAGCCGGGGCTCCCGCACACGTGCACAACGACGCGACCGACATCCGCGAGTTCGACTTCGAGTTGGAAAGGTGTTTGGATTTGTGAGCTGCTGATCCTTGCCTGTTTGGCCGGAGGATTTGCAGTTGGAGGAGCACACCAAGAGATCTGCTACTACCAGAGCGGATCAGGACCTGCCGGTCCTGTGAAGATCAAGAGAAGGACCCTCCACAGTGTCTACGTGGAGGCCGACGAGTACATCGGGAAGCTGAAGTGGCTGAAGAGCGACAGAGCAGCCAAAGCCAGTCTCCTGGTGAGGGAGAAAAGTGGAAAGAAGAGGAAGAAGAGGGATTGCCGGGAGCTCATAGTGATTGTTGCTGCGAGCTGGCAGTTTCTTGACAAGCTAGAGGCAACAAGAGAGGACCTTGAAGAAGGACAAATTGGTGCCTTGGTAAGCCAGTGGAAGTTTTGGGAAGTCCTCAACTACAGCGGCATACCATTCGAGGTTGAACAGGACGGTGCACACCTTACCTCCAGGTGCTACTATCCAAAGGCAGTGCAACTGCGAAGAATGGCAGAGGAGAGTTTGAAGCTGGTGGCAGCAGCTTTGGAAAAGTTGTGTGTGAACCAGGCCTCACAATCCTGGTCGAGGCATTTGAAGCCTCCTGACGTGTTCAAACCGGACACGAGAGACAATGAGTTGAAAATGTGGAGTGATTGGAAGTTTGCATTTTGCAGCTACATTCGAGGAATAGATCCAGCAATGGCAGCAGCTATGGATGTGGTGGAAAAGAAGGTCAACAGCGACTACACCCTCGATGACATGACCGATGACATGAAGACGATGTCAGTGAGGTTATACAGTGTGCTCACATCATACCTTCGAAACCGCCCTCTGAAGCTAGTGAAGCACATTAAGCAGGAGAATGGATTCGGCGCTTGGCAGTTGTTGTTGAAGGAAATGCAACCGGCAACAAGGGCAAGAAGCCTCGCATTGCTCACACAACTGTCAAGGGTGCAATTTGCTGAAGGGAAGTCATTGAGTGAGCAATTCCCTCAATACGAAGCAATTGTCACAGAGTATGAGCGCATCAGTGGACACGTCTATGCTGACGATGCGAAGGTGGCCTCAATCCTGCAAGGATGCCCTGCCTACATGAAGCAACATCTTCAGTTGTGGGTCGATGACAGTACGACCTATGACTCATTGAAGGCGAAGGTGATGCAGCTGGAGTCGCTTTCTACACGATGGGATGCAAGCAACAGCCTGTCTCTTCCGACCAGGGCAGGCGCAGATGAAAGTACACCCATGGAAGTGGACTACATCGGGAAGTCCAATGACAAAGGAAAGAGAGGAGGAAAGAAAGGAAAGGATGGAAAAGGCAAAGCAAAAGGTAAGGACAAAGGAAAGTCGAAACAAGAAGGCAAAGGGATATGGAAGTCCTTTGATAAAGGCAAGAGTGCTTGGGAGAAAGGACAAGGGAAGAAAGGCAAGAACGCTGAGAAAGGGACAAAAGGCAAGACAGGAGGATGCTTCATTTGTGGCAAACAAGGCCACGTGGCGAAGGAGTGTTGGAAGCGCGTGCAACAGGTAGAAGAAAATCCTGGTGGGGCAGGAAGCTCATCGTCAGGACAAGCTACAGCAGTGCGAGAGACCACGCAGGTGAAGATGGTGAGAGTTGAGGACCAGGCCACGGAGATCTTTGACCTTACGCAGTATGAAGAGGTTGTCGAAGAAATTCAACATCCTTGGAGAGTGAATGCAGTCTATGAGGAGCCCAGCGAAGAGGAGTTCTTTGACTGTCGAGAGCCTGTTGTGTGGACACCCAGTCACGTTCCGGTGATTGCAATGGACATGCAAATGCATGAAGTGGAAGAAAAAGGAGCCAAGTTCATCCAGATGGTGAAGGTGGAAGCGGTCATCCAGGACAGCTGTCTAGTCACGCTGGACAGTGGTGCAGATGTTTCAGTCCTACCACTACACTATGGAGAAGTGGGGACTTGGCGACCAGGTTCAGAAAAGTTGAAGATGGTGGACGCACAAGGCACAAAGATAGCCCATCAAGGGCTGACAAAGGCAAAGATCAAGATTGAGGATAGTGAGGGAAAGGACATCGAGCTGATAGAAGAGTTCGTGTTGGGGAACGTTCAACACCCCATACTGTGCGCTGGTCGACTCTTGAGAAAAGGTTGGAGCATCTCAGGAGGAAGTGATGGAAAGATGTTCCTGTTCCACGAGGAGCGGAATTTGAAGATCCCAATCAACACAGAAAGGAATTCCCTTCAGTTCGAGGCTAGGATCTTTGGCGTCGAAGTGGAGGAGCAGAGTGAGAAGGTCAGCCAGAAGGAGGACTGTGCGAGAGTGTATGTGCTTAGAGGTTTCCTGAGCAAGTATGTGGAGGAGCTCGAACTGCCCCCAGGAGTCATCGTGTATAGCGACCCCGTCGCTATCAGGCTGGCGGATGCAAGGCAAAGTGTTGATGGAGAGTGGAAAGCAAGAATGACACTCATGAAAGACAAGGATGGTATGTGGAGGCAACTAGAAAATGTAGAAGATTATACCAGTCTTGGCGACAAAGCCTTCAGGAGGGTCACCACAGACCAAAACCCTCAGAGAACCCTGAGTTTCTTCTCCCCAAGTCGTCTAAGGGACTATTGGGAGCAAGATGCCGAAGTCCCGACATTTCCATACCCAGAGCCAGAAGGTGAGATCAAGCACCACGAATGGTCGGAAGAAGACCAGATGAACTGGAGGAGCAATGGGAAGCCCAAGGTGGTCCTAGCAGAGAAGACGGATGAGGTCGAGCTTGATGAGGTGGTGTTCAATGAAAAGTCAACAGTCAAGGAGCTGCAGTTGGCATGTACAGAAAGAGGTTTGCCATATTCAGGGAGCAAGAAGAGGATGTTAGCCCGCCTGATCGCATTCAAGATTGACTTGGAGAACAAATTGCAGCTGAGCATCGCCAACAAGCTTTTCAAAGAGAACCAGAGGAAGCCCATGACGCTGGGACAACCCAAGCTTCCGTCATTGAAGGAACAAGAATTGCACTTCGTCGCCCATTGGCCGTACGCTCCATGGTGCCAAGCATGCATGGCAAGTCGTGCAAAAGAAGACAAACATATCTCCGAGAAGAAGAAACCAGAGCTGGGAAAGAATGTCATCGAGCTGGACTTCTTCTACACGTACACAGGTGAAGAAAGGAGGATGGAAGACCAGAAGGCTCCAGATAAAGTGCAAGAGAGGCAAGACCAGTTTGGTACATGTCTCATTATGGCATCGAGCGAAACGAAAGCGATTCATGTTGTACCAGTTCAAAGCAAGGGCACTGCAAGTCTCAAACACATCACAGAGGAAGTCATCAGGTTCACATTGGAAAATGCCTCGAGAGATGCATGCATTTTGCAGGCTGATTCTGAGAGGGCAACACGACAGATTTTGAGAGCAGTGCAACAAGTCAGAAAGGTGATGTGCCTGGAAACAGAGATAAGGTTGACAGGACCAGGCCAACATCAATCAAATGGGTTGGCTGAGAGAGGGGTGCAAACAGTGAGGCGCTTAGCAAACTGCCTGAGAGCCTTTGCAGGTGACAAAGCAAACATCGACATCTTGGGCAACTTTCACCTATACCCATGGGCATTCAAACATGCAGCGTTCCTGATCAACAGGTTTCGAGTGTTGGAAGGAACAGGAAAGACATCATACGAACTGGGCACAGGTCACAGTTACAGAGGGAAGCTGGCATTGTTCGGTGAAAGTGTGATGTTCAAGCGAGTGGTGAGAAACAAAGGTTCAGATGGCTTCATCAGAGGCATATGGTGTGGTAAGCATGTGTGGAATGACATGCACATCGTCCTCACGCCCGAAGGTGCCTACGAAGCCAGGACAATCAGAAGGTTGGCGGCAGAACAGTCATTCAATGCCCTCGAGATGGTGATTGCAAAAGGATTGCCGTGGAACTATTCCCCTCAAGGAATTCTCATGAAGAGGATTGTGGGTAGACAACAGAGAAATCCCACAGTCGAAGCAGACATCAACCCAGATGAGCTTGAGGAGATGTCAAAGACAGTAGCTGCAGGGTTGGTCACACCCGCACCGGGTTTGGCCGCACAACCAAAGACACCAGTTGGGGTGTTCGCAGCACCAGGAACACCAGCACAAGGTGGAGAGGCAAATGCTGGATTGAAGAGAAGTATAGAAAGACAGCAAGAAGAAGAGTCTGAAGCGAAAAGACAGGACACGACAGAATCACCAAGAAAGATGGTGACAAAGAGAGGGGGTGCAGAGGACGAGCAAACAGATGAGAAGAGACAGAGGACAGGTTCAGAGGAATCAGTTGAGATGGAGGAGAAGAAGGAGAAGCCAAACAAAGAAGTAGAACATGAAGCAGAGGGGTCTCCGAGCATGAAGAAATCAAGGTTGTACCCACCTCACTATGCAGGTATAGAAGCCGTGGAAGTGCATGGAGACGAAGAAGCAGGACTGGACTACATGCCTGAAGACATCACGGAGGAGCACATGGGATATGGAGGTGAAGAAGGTGAGGATCCTCCAGAAATGTCAGAGGCTGAGATTGAAGTCCAGCTGGACGAAGAAGCAAAAGAGAAGGAAATTGCGAGGATGCTGAAGTTGCCAGCAATGCAAGAATCAAAGGAAGAGGACGTGGTAAAAGAGAACGGGTACATCATCAGCACCAAGATGGTTATCACATGGAAACACAGGCTGGAACAAGGAGGATGGTTCCGGCGTGCTCGATTGGTGGCACGACAATTCAAAAGCAGTGTAGCAATGGAACAGACATTTGCACCTACATCACTCATGATCATCCCAAAGATGATGATTCATTTGTGGATCAACTGCTTCAGCAACTATGCAGGGATGACACTTGACATCAAGGACGCCTTTCTGATGTCCCCACAACCACAAGACGAGAAGGCCTATGTGAGGATTGGAGAGAAGGTGTACAAATTGTTGAAGTGCCTTCCTGGACAGCGGAAAGTAGGAGCGCAATGGTTTCAGCTGTTTGCAAATGGCTGCAAGGAATTTGGCATGAAACAGGATCAGATGCAGCCTACGCTTTTCATCAAGCACGGAGAAATGATGCTGACAGTACACGTTGATGACGCTTTCATGATAGGGAAAGAGTCTGTCCTTTTGAGGTTTGTCAATTTCCTCAAGGAGAAGAAAGGATGGAAGGTGGAAGAGAAGGGGCCATTCCAAGCAGGAGGAAAGTTTTTCTACTTGAAGAGGCAATTCAATGTGGCCCGTGAATATGTGGACATCAGGTGCGACAGGAAACAATATGATTGCCTCGAGAAGGAGATGGACTTGTTCAAGAGAGCATACAGAAAGACTCCAATGGACCAAAATGCCATCAAGAAGGATGAGTCACCACTCCTAGAGGACAGCGACATCACAAAATATCGGAGTGTTGTGGGAAGGCTCATGTACATGGCCAGCGAGAGACCGGATGCACAATTTGCTATACAGTCACTGGCAAAGAAGATGGCAGCACCAACGCAAGAAGCATGGAGGAGAGCTTGGCATCTCTGCTCGTACCTGTATGGTACCATAGATTTTGGAGTTCGCCTCAGCAGAAGGGAGAAAGGTCGATCAATGCTTGACCCAAGAGAAGATGAAGAGGTAGATCCAGAAGAATTTCATTTGCTGGAGGTGGTCACAGACTCGGACTACGCTGGAAGCAGAGAAGACAGAAAATCAACGTCTTCATTCCAGATCTACATAGATGGCAACCTCATCGAAAGCAGAGTCAGAAGCCAGAAAGCAATAGCACTATCTTCTAGAGACCCCCGAATTTGTCTCAGTCGTGGCAGGATGCTCAGATGGCATGCTGATCAAGCACCTATGGCAAGAGATGTCAGGAGAAGAGTGCAAAATGAAGGTGAGATCAGATAGCAGTGCAGCAAGGGCAATGGTGCAGAGGCAAGGCATCGGCCGTGTGAGGCATCTAGATGCCTCATTGCTTTGGGTGCAGCAAAAGGAGAAGGAGAAGGTGATGAACATAGCTGCAATTCCAACAGAACTCAATTGTGCTGATGTCGGCACCAAAAGCCTCACGAAGAAGAGACTCTTCGGACTGCTCTACATGATGAAGATGATCGATGCCATCGGAGAGAGAGTTGGACGAGAGGAATACAAAGAGATAGAACATCAATACCAGATCAAGAAAGGCACAAAGAAGTTGATGAAAGGAGGAAAAGACCTACGTGTGGGACTTTTGCTGCTGATGGCAAGCTTGGACACAGTGGCGGGAGAGCAAATGAACCACGAGACTGAGCCCAATGCGTACAAGTTCGAATGGTGGGCACTCATTTTGTGTGCCTTGATCGGGGCCTTGAGCGTGATGCAGTGGCTTCGGTGCATGGTGGAAAGGTTCTTTGAGAACATGTTCACCAAGGAAAAGACAAATGAAGTGGCAAACGAGGATGAAAATGCAAAGAAGCAGAGGTCAGGACATGACCAAGAAACGCAAGTGATCCAAAGGCTAGATTGCAGCCTATGGAGAAAATACGAAGAGCAAATCAAAGATCTGGAAGACCAGAAAGATGACCTACAACAGGAGCTGCTACGGGCTGAAGGAACGATTGAAGATTTGAAGGTGGATTTGCAAATGGCCCGAGTGCAGCGAGAAGAAAACTTCCAGATGTATCAGCTGGTGGAGAAGAGATCCATCAAGCTTGAGAAGAAGTGTTTGAATTTTAGGAAGTGTGGAAATGGCAGGGTGATTCATTTTGAGGAATCCTGCCACACTGGGCGAAAGGAGAGCCCATCGATTTTTGCAAGGTGTGTGCGAGCGAAGAGGCCGTGTTAGAATGCATATAGATTCCATACAGTCGCTCACATACACCTGCATCCGCAATACTTCTAGGCCCGAAAGCCCTTTGAAAAAAAAGGTGCGCAGCCCGTTTTTCAAATGGTGTAAAAATCCTAAGTTTAAATGGTAAATGCTTAGTTTAAATACACGACCATTAAACATATGAATTGTGTAGTGTCAAATCCTTAGTAAAACAATGGTTGTTTGGGATTCGGACCATTAAAACAATGGTTGGATTTTTTTTAGGGTGTTGATTGGATCTGGACTAAGCCATCGTCCATTGGATCACTCTCTTTACACAAAAGACCTTTAAAGAAGCGCGAGGTGCTTTTTTTTCAGACCCACGACCTGTGGGATCGGGATGGAAGTTGCATGGCCCCAGATGTGTATACACAATAGGCCATCACTAAAATGGGCCAGGAGTCGCAAAGGGGTGGTGTTTAGTCCCTAAGTGAGTGGATGATGGGCACCCTTAACCTCCATTAAGCACCCCTTTGGAACTGCTGGGGGATAGACCTTCAGCTCCAGATGTGGCATATCATATGACCGACTTCCCACATCGCCGACTCCCACCACTGGCTTCAGGCACTGGGGGTTCCCCTCTTTGCAGTGACCGTGACCGGCGACCAAACGGGCAGCGGCCGTCAGCTAGAGGCAGAGGTGGGGGCGGGGGGGTGATTTGTTGCAGAGGATGGTGAGGTTGGAGAGAGACGGCCGCGAGATCTTCCAATTGAATCAGAATTGAGAAGCCTACCTTCTATATCCAGTGCCTAGCTGCAGCTTTTTCCTACCCAGACACTCCATGGGACTGCATATTGGCCTACATTAGGGTGGCTTCACAGCTCAATGTGGGCAAATATGGCAGTCCCATGGAGTTTTTAGGACAGGAATACTGGCCTCCTTCCGACTGTACTCGATGGATGTCCATCTGAATCCATCTTCCGACAACCTTCATGCGAGATCTGTTCCAATTGAGATACATACACTTACGTACCATATCTTGTACCACTCTTAGAAGCCTTGCCCAACTTGAACCCCCAAACCCAACTGGTCAAAACCCACCTCGAAAGGTCTTCAAAACCAAGCAACACTCCCCACCTGGCCAATGCCCTCCACCACGCCGGCCGCGCCGCGCCTTCCGGCGCCAGGACTCCGGGGCTCGGGCGCTGCGCGCCTCCGTCACCACCGAGGACCCGGCCTCGGCGAAGCGCTTCGCCGAGATGCTGGCGGAGCCCGGCAAGGCGGACGGAGCAGCCGGAGCGAGCGACGGAACGCTTAGCAGCCCGGAAGGAGCGCAGCAGAGGGTTGAAGAACCTATAGTCCCTTCGACGATACTGTTGGGTACCCCTGTATAGTGATTGTGTAGGGTCCGTTCGTTCAGGTCACTGAAGCTCTGTTGGAAGTTGGACTTGGAGCTCCGGACTCAGCTGGAAGGTTTTGGAGTGGTGATTGGATGGAACAGACATACCCCTAGGACCATCCAGTTGGGGTGTCCTGGCTGGACTACCCCACACTGCTTCCAGACGGCACCCCGACAGGAGGGAACATACGGAAAAAGGGGGTGCCGGATGGAACACATAGGAAAATGGGGTGTCCATAAACCCCGTACTCCATCCCCCCCGTGAAGTTCGTGGTCTCACCATGAGAGGCACCCGACAGAGTCTTTATTCGGTTGGTGGAAATGGGTCGTCGTTGAACCACCGGTCAAACATTGATGGGGTGTTTTATTTTTGGAGGGCATGACGGGGCGTGAGGGTAGTGTCCGAAAACGATCCCAAAGAGGACAAGCAGTGTGTGAAACGGGGGGGGTTATGTGTGGGTTTATTAATGGTGGATTAATGACAAGTTTTTTCCTCGTGAATTCTTACTGTATGTTTGTTGGAACTGAAATTAAGATACTGAAGGAGTTGACATCAATCTGGAGTTGACCTCATGAAAAGCAGTGGAGCGCTGCGCGCGGAGCAGTTATTATTAGACCCTTCAAAACCTTGCGTGTGTCCCAGTAAACCTGTATATAGACCCCCTGTCATAGATAGAACATTGTAGATCCCCACGCAGAAAAAAGTATTGGACACCGTGCTACTATCTATTTGGCGACATCAAGTTTCACAAAAACATAACACTTTTAGAGATAACATGCTTGGAACCTAGCCAACCCGACCATCATCATCCACTGGGCCCAGGGAATAGGATACACCCAAACCCATCAACACCTTCTCAGAAGGTTGTTGGGAACCCTGCTGGGTCAGCTCTACAACCTCCCTAGAAGTCCAGTTCGACGATTCTTGGGGCGATTCCAGTCGACTCGGGTCAGACCTAGTCACCTAGTCAGACCATTTTAAACCATCGTCGACTGGACTCTGGACCTGGAATAGGCTCCAGAGGCGCGTTCGGGTCCGCGTGGCCTCGCCACGATGGAAATCGTGGTGTTGGTTTTCGGGGTGGAAGTCGACGGTTTTTGGGCCCAGGAAGGTCCAGGAGCTTTTGGTGCTGAAAACACGTGGAGTCCACGCGACCTCCACACGTCCATCCGTTCAGAGTTCGGAACCATCGGCGACTCATCGAACCAGGGCGACGTGGGTCGCACCAGGGGGACTACACGCGCTTGGCCAGACCTCCGAACATGAACAGAATAGTAGGCTGGATAGACTACATATACCAGGACACCCGGGCCAGAGGCGTCTATTGATAGCCCCTTAGAGGTGATTCGGGGTGTCCATGAACCACCCCGACAGTGGGTCCTAGACACAATCCTGGTTCTTCAAAGTGACCGAACTTGATATCCGAATTTGAGGTCACAAACAAGCCTCCCGTTCTTGGGAACCCTTAAAAGGTCACTTTGAAGAAGCTGGATAGTAGGCTGATCGGCTGAATACAACTACATAGGCTGAATCGGCTGGGTCAATCTGTCAAAAATCCTTTGGACTCTCGGAACGCTCGGTCCGAAAAAGCCGCCACGGTGTTCGTCTTCAACGGAGAACGAAGCCGAACTGGTAAGGAAGATCCGAATCCCCTGAACAGGTCGGACCTCCTCCTCCGAACGGGTTAGGGCTTGGACCGGAAACCGTCACCAATCCCTATATAGCTTTGCTTCAGGAGCCGCGAAAGGGGCGAACTCACGGGGGTCGCGTCTGGGTGGAAGTCTTCCAACCACCCGAAGCCGCACTTTGAATTGGACGCATGTGTTCGACGGTGCCGGGCCAGGTGGTGCAAGCCATGCGCCTGCAGGGCTTGTCAGCGATGCCCTTGGAGATGAAGCAGAAGCCCTGGGCCTCCGTGGTGCTCCACACCAAGCTGGAGACCAAAGACATCCCAAAACCATAAACACATGTTTTTGTTGGCGCGAAAGGGTGTGGTGGTGTGGAAAGAGCTGGTAATGGGTAGTGGTGGCTGGTCCACGAAGTCTCGTAATGAGAGGTAAAATGATCTGAAAAGGAGGGTTCTTCAACCTTTGTTGGGATTGAATGACTGGAGCCTCTTCACTGCACCTGGAAGCCTGCCAGCCTTTTGAAACCAATAGAAAGGATGCGTGGTCTTTGTGTGGAAATTCTTTTGTGGGTCAGTAGCTGAATCCGTGAATTTTGCTTGAGCTTCTTTTCTGATTTGACTTGTTTGTTGGACCTCTCAGTCCACAACAGGCAAAGAGCTCCAAGCCATGCCACCAAGCCATGCCACGAAGCCCCGACCCGGACAACGACCCGGAGGGTCTCCAGGAGCTTAGGGGCAAACCGCCCAGCATGGGACGACGCTTCTCCTCCGTGCCACTGGGCGGCAGCTCGAGGTAGCGGAGCGAACCCGTCCAAAGGGCCAAGTTCATCCTGGTCCTTGACCTCACTGAGTACTGGGTTTTGCATGACCGGATTGAGTCAAATGAGGTCCGTAAGACCTGTAGGGTCATGTTTTTAGTTTCTTCGAATGTCCATTCATAGCCCCTTCGAGGTCTTTTGGGGTGTCCATCAACCACCCCGACAGGGGGTCCAGGGAAAGAGATCATGTTAACGAAAGTTTCTTCGACAAGAGTGTCCCAAAGATCTCGTTGTAAAGCGGAAAAGGAACTAAAAGCCACTTCCTGTGCCCACGTGCACCTCTCTCTCTCTCTCAGCAGCCATCATTGGAAGAATAGAAGCCTTTTGGGCTGGGACTACGAGGTATGCAGAGTCTTATGAGGTCTGTGTGGCCAAGTGGAAGTCCGAACTCATCGCAAAGAGATGGAAAACCCATTTTCAGGGATGGAAAGCCATTCAAAGTCTCAACAGAGGTTGTAGTGATCCATCACTTGGGGTGGTTTGAGTGCATGAAGTAGATGGAAAGGGTCAATTCCTGCCCTCCTTACCTTCGGCCAAGAGCTCCTAGGCCTGGCGCCAGGGCCCAAAATTTTTGACCAAGAACAGGAGACCAGCTGCCCCTATGCATCCACATGCCTTCTCAGGTATTTGAGCCCGCACATGAATAGTCTCCCTGCTCACCGTACCTCAGAAGGTATTTGGATCCTGAGGGCTGAGGGGGTTTCACCGTGACCTGTGTCGCCCAGTTGGTTTTGTTGGAGTTGCCGGGCTGAGGCTCACTCACAAGCTGGGCGTGCCAGTGGTTGCGGACACCCTTGGGGTGCGGCAGGTGCGATGGTTCAGCGATTGGCGCGATGGTGAATCATTTTGGACGTCAAAGACCACCGAACGCATCCCCAAAGCATGCAACAGCACTGGATTTACTTGGAGTTTCCAGGTGTGCTAACCAGTTCAATGACGAGACACCACGCTGTGCGGGTCTGTCAAACAGCCTGTGGAGACGTGGGCACCGGTTCTATAGTTGGAAGATCCATTTCTTTTCATCTCATTCTAACCCTTGCCAGGTCCTACAGCAGGAACTCCTGGGCACCGGTAGCGATGCTCCTCCGTCCACCGCGCCGCATGACCACGCGCCTGACCACGCGCCTGACCACGCGCCTGACCACGCGCCTGACCACGCGCCGCACGCGCCGCCGGACCATGCGCACGCGGCGGCGCACGGCGATGGGGACGGCATACCACAGCCGTTGCCGCTGCGAGCCGCCAAGGCGGGGCGGCGGATCGGCGGATCGGCGGATGGTTCGGACGTGCAGCGGATATATTGGGCGGTTTCTTCGAGTTTTTCTTCGAAGATTGGGCCAAAGCATTTCGGAAGATGTTCGGGCAGATGAAGGGGGGATTTGACCTGCGTGGCTGGAGATTGGGCGGTGCCAGTGCCCACGGTGAGCTCGGTGTTCCGATGTGTTGAGGGCTCGGGGGATGGGTGGGTGGTTCAGGGTAGGTCGAGTCGTCCGCCATGTAGGTAGGTCACACATAGGTTGACATAAAAGGGTTTATACCAGGACCTCCCAGTCGGGGTGTCTATTTATAGCCACTGAGCAGTTGTTTTGGGGTGTCCATTCACCACCCCCTTGCGCCTGGGGGGTCCTGGTATTTCAGTCGACGTTGGGATAGCTTAGTACGGTGCCAGTGCCCTTATCACACACCTCCACTGCACCGTGCCGCGGTCGATGAGGCCCCCAGCGCGGTCGTATGGGTGTTCCACTCCTAGGGTCGATGTTCCGTTTCCCGAAGCCACCACAGAAAGGGTGTCCATCAATAGCCCCTTAGGAGGTCAAGGGGTGTCCATTAACTACCATTTAGGGGTCCAGGGCGGTTTCCCTTCACAATCTGCTTGACTGTTGCTACACCGGCAGGTGAACTACAACAACCTGATGACGTCCAGCCATCGCTTTCCACCAGTGCTACGCTATGGCCACGTGGGCTATGTGACCAGCGGCGGAAACCGCCGCGTGTGGCTGGACGTGGCCACACGGCTGGGATGAAAGCTGGAATGGAATGGTTCGAGCCCCTTTTCAGTCGAAGGTGGTGTTGAAAGTATGGAGGTGTAAAAGCGGTGATTTGGAGAGAAGACCTAAGAGAGTATGAAGAGGGCATGTGTGAATGTTCTGGGTGCCGTGGTCAACATCGACGACACACCTCGTCAGAATAGAGACTGACCACAGGTGACAACGTTGGACAGAGACGGACCTGAATGTGCATGACGTACCTGGTGCCACTTGTGACCTCTATTTTGGACCACCAACCACCCATATGGCTGAAACTTCCTGTCCAGGCTCTATTGTCTATTCCCACAACCATGTCCGTTGAGTCTGTCCCGGTAAACCCGTAAAGCCGTCAGGTTGAAAACCAAGCAAATCACTAGGCCTTTGAGATCTGGGCCACCAGGCCCCATCATCCAGTGGGCCCTGGTCATAGGATAGACCGCGAATTCGACCCAAGGTCTCTCGACTCTCGTGACGGCCGTCTAGCGCCGAGGTGATCCACGTGGAGGGCTACAAGCCGAAGCTCCACGCGCTCACGGGCGAGGGATCCGCTGAACGCAACGCGGTGGCGCTGAACGTGGCTCGGACAACCGAGAAGATCTGGGGGGGTGTGGGGCCACGATGGGAACATGGTGAGATCCAAGGATCAAGCGACTTAAAAACTGTTTTTTGGAAAGGGGGAGGCTGATGCCAGGGTCCTAACAAAGGTTAGAATGATTTTGTATACATATGAATATCAATCATATCAATTATATGTTGATTTCAATGCTTTCTAGAGGGCACAAATTAGAGGTGATTTGCCAATCTCTATGCCGACCCTTACTTGAACTTCTATTTTTTTCATCAACCTTCCTCCATGGACCGTGTGATTTCGTTTCGGCGTGACCGTCACCCCCCTAAAAAGCTCCGCGATTTTACGATGTCCTACATGGTCTGATCAGGTGGGTGATCCTTTCAGGCGCCTTCCTTCAACGTTCGACCACTCAACCAATCCTCGTTTCTCTCACCACTCGGACCGACCCGGACCCCCCCCGGGAGTGGCGAGTGGCGGAAGCGAGTGTCGCTCCGTCGAGCCTTCGGCCGTGCGAGATGGTGGTGGTGGTGGTTTCACCGCAGCTGGAGTGATCGGCCTGGGACCGAAGAAGGTGGATCAGGTGAGGTTTGGTTCTCTTTTCCCTGGGAGGCGGTCAGACTATCAAAAGAATGGTCTTTACTTTAGGGGACCTGATTTCGGGAACTTCCTGAAACCTTCAGCCGGTCAACATATCGTCTCTTTGGACTTCTAGGGATTTTCCCGGTTCGAGGGTCAATCCCTGGCGAACGAGCCAACCAGTGAGGACCTCACTGGGGAAGGCCACCTTTTTTTTTTGGAATGGAATAGCTCTCCACAAAGGCAATGGGATAGCCAAGTACACCTCGCGTCCATGCACGCGGAATCTTCATTGAAATTATCAGGATTCATGTGAAATCCGCTGTTTTGCAGGTCGCATGAGCATTGGCCTCGACGTCCGCAGCCATTTGCCAGACCCGAGTGGTCCACCCGTGTGGTCCACCCTCTCCCGGCCTGACCGGCCCTTGTTCGATCGTTGTGCCATAGCCCGGGCTTCATCGCCCTGGCCGTTCGTGGAGACAGACTTTCGTCCTGGCCTGTCCGCTGGAAAAGAGAGGGAGCAGCCGCTTGTGATTTCTTTTTGTTGCAGTGCATTGCATCACTTTACATTGGAAACCTCCGCACCAGTTTTCAAACTGGTAGCGGAGCCAGGTCAATCCTGGCTCCACTGTGCTACTCCGCAATGACATCTGGAACAGATCGGGCCAAGCTGCCATGTTACAAGGATGATGAGATCTTAGTTGACTCAGCAGGTATTCCACATTTTTCTGGTGCAGTTCCATCGTTGTTCAAGGAGTACAGGCAGCGTGTGTTGTTTGCATTTCAAGGACTTGAAGGAGATGGCAAGACCAAGGAGGAGGAAGAGCATGATTTAGCTCGCAAGCAACGACGCTTTGCACGTCGTCTCATTGATGGTTTGCATGGCGAAGCATGGGTTGCATGCCAAGAGTTGTTGAAAGACTCGGAAGCATTGAAGGCAACAGATGCATACAAGAAAGTGTTTGAAGCCCTCGCTGGCATTGAGAAGGAGGTGATCATTCGCAAGACAGAAGCATTTGAGAAGTTTTTCGATCGCAGCCATCGTCGTCGAGGTCAAGACATCTACACCTATATCAGAGAGAAGCGACAGTGTTGGCGTGACTTGAAGCATTTGGACGATGCTTCAAATATGTCGGAAGATCTGCAGGCCTATTTTCTGTTGCGTGGAGCCAACCTCAGTCGTGAAGACCGTCGTGCAATCTTGTTGGCCAATCGTTCAGCCTACACCCAAGAAGGCATTGAGCAAGCTCTCAAGATCTCCTACCATGATTTGCATGAACGAGAGAAAGCTCGTGGTGGCTATGATGAGAGTCGCTATGTTCGCCGTAAAGGCAAAGGCAAGGGCAAGCGGCAGTATAGCCATTGGGTTGAGGATGAACCGGATTCCGTAGAGCAAGATTGGTTGGATGAGTTGACAGAGGCTGATCCGGACACCGTTACAGAGTATGCAGCAGAAGCCCACGATGAGACCGAGTGGGAGCCTGAGGAGCCTTCATCAGACATCGGTGCATCAGGAGACGATGAGATCTTTCAGGCCTATGCTGCCATGGATCGCCAGAGAAAAGGCTATCAGGAGCAACGTCAGAAGCTCAAGAACTTGCAGAAGAGCAGAGGCTTTTTCAAAGGTGAGTTCACTTGGGAAGAGCGCCAGAAAGCCATCAGCCGTGAGAAAGAGCGCTCACGATGCAGTGCCTGTGGCCGCATTGGCCATTGGGCAGGTGATCCAGAGTGTGGAAAGACCGGAGGAGACTCAGCAAAGAAGAAGGGCAAATCTCGTGGCAAGGACAAGCAGAAGAAGGGTTCAGCAAACATTGTCAGTGAGATGCCTTTCCCCAGTTATTTCACGCTCGGTGAAGGAGATGAAGACCTCGGTTTCGTCTGCGTGACCCATGATGAGGATGAGATGCCCATTGATGCAGGAGACCCCGACGGCCGCCGCCGTCGCATTCGTGAGCAGAGTGAGTCATGGTCCGTGGTGAGCTTTCCAGATGGTCCACCAGAACCAGATCATGGCTATGCCCCGGAGCGAGTTGTCATTTGCGGCGTGCCATACCAGTCGGTTGAGGCAAGCACAGAGCAGACCATCCAGACCCTTCGTGAGCTTGGCATGGATGTTGAGCGTGTTTCCATCACCGAGGAGGAGCAGACCCTTACATTGTATGACAAGCGTGTGACTCAGTTGCAGGAGTTGTGCGTTGGCTTCAACATTGCGCATTCGGGTTTGAAGAAGAATGAACTGATTGAGCGTTTGTCGAAGTTCTTCGGTGGTCACCCAGTGCCAAACCGTGGAGGATCCGGAAAGAAGTTCATTGTGAAGGAGCTCAAGGAAGGTGATCAGGGCATCATCACGCCCAAAGCCAAGCCAACGGCGAAGCCAGCCGCCAAGAGCAGTCCGGCGCCCACCTTGCCGGAGCATGCGCCTTTCATCGGACCTCATGGAAGGTACACACAAGATGAGCTCTTCCAGGAGGACGTGTCAATTTGGCACATGAAGTGTGAGATTTGCCAGGCAGCCATGATCGGCAAGAGAAATCGTGAAGATGGTGGCAAGTTCTATGCATGCAGTCGGTACCCGATCACCGGTTGCAGGTTCACCATGAACTACCGTGATGGCATGATTCGCTTTCGTGAGTCGTTGGCAAGAGTGCAGGGCTTGGCAGCAGCCGGTGCAGGGCCTTCATCGGGCTCGGCATCGGGTTCCTTTCGCTGAGGAGCATGTGGAGGAGGATCGAGCCTACATGGTTCGATCAGTGCTGCAAGAGAATTCAAGAACCTTGAGTGCAGAATTCGTTGATGGTGATGAGAATTTAGCTGACCCGTCTCTCTTGGCTTTACCGGAGGAGTTGGAGCGTGCTTACCATCAGATTGGAGAAGGAGCCGACGCCAACGAGGCCAAACTAGCTCTTATTGATACAGCTTGTACGGCTTGCATGCATTCTACATGTTGGCGCAGAGCATTTGAACAGTTCCTTCCACCTGGACTTCGTTGAACCGACGGAGATGCGCAAGCAGTTCCATTTTGCAAACGGGTCAAGCACACAAAACAGCGTGACAGTATGGAAAATTCCATTGTGTCTAGGCGGACGCTTGGGCACTGTTTTCTCTGCTGAAATTCCAGAAGGGAACACTCCATTGCTTTTATCCATTTCAGCCCTGGATTCTTTGGATGCAGTCATTTTCATGAGACAAAGGAAGATTCGTTTGCAAGAGCTTGGTGTTGAAGCGCCCTTGGTACAGACAAGGACGAAGCACAGAGCGATTGAGGTGAGCTTTGACAATTTGTTTGATCCTGGCGAAGACACAGAGAAACGAGCACCGATCTTGAAATCGGAGGCGGAAGATTTAGCACTCTATTTTGCAGAGGAAGCTGAAGAGAGCATCTTTCAAGATACCACACCTTTGTTACAGCTTGACAGCTTGGAAGAGGCATTTATGGTCAAACTTCCAGACCTGACGGCTCGTGGTGTGAGAAGAGAAGATGCTAGAAAACAGTTGCATGCTGCTAGATTTGAAGCCTTGCAACGGTCGGCCGTGTCGCAACGTGTTTTGGATCATCGCATGTGGATAGCATTGAAGCACAACTACAACAAAGCAGAGGACATGGCAACAAACGGCTTTAGTTGGACTATGATCTTTGAACCATGGTGTGGTACATTCCCAGTGACAAGACTAGCTGCAGCAACAAGAGGTTGGATCAACAGTCAGCCGCTTGATTTGTTGGATGGCTACGATTTGTTGAGCAGTCGTGGCAAAGCTTTACTTGATAACACACTGGAGCAACACAATCCATACTTGGTTTTGATCGCTTTGTGGAGCACACTTACAAACCTCAACAGACACATTGATTGGGAAGCTTTGCGCAAAACAATAGGCAGAATGACCCTCAAGCTGGTCGTGAAGATTTGCAAAAGGCAAGTGCGAGAAGGGAGATACTATTTGATAGAAAACCCTGGTGGAGCATATAGCCGGATCTTTGAAGGATTTTTTTTGATGACACTTGTTCAAGAGGGCATTGGCAAAAATCTTACAGAGTGATCAATGCCGTTACGGGAAAGTTGACCGCGTGTCAGGAAAACCAGTCAAGAAGCGGACAGGTTGGCTTTCGAACAATGAGTTCATCTTGAACCAGCTTGGACTTCAATGCGAATGTCCGCCGGGAGCTCATGAGGAGATCATCGGACACCGCAGATCAAAAGAAGCAGCAGTCTACCCTAGACAGCTTTGTGAGGCAATTTTGAAAGGAGTTGAACAGAGCATTGTCAATGATTACATTGCTGATCGGAGGAGTTGCCCCGCTATTTTACAATCTGCTTTTCCAGTGCATGTTGTTGATGACGACGAGGTTGTTGACGTGTCTTCAGGTGAGGAGCCACCGCAACCGCGTGCACCTGGAATGTCTGAGAAGATCCGTCGTGAGATGGAAGAGTTTGAGGCGAGTTTGCCTCCACCACCAATGCCAAGAACAGAGTTGTCAGCAGAGGATGAGCCGGAAACACCTTTTCCAGTTGACCCTTCAGGTGATAGAGATGTAGCAGTTCCTGAAGCAGAACCTGTAGCACCATCCCGTGCAACAGCAGCACCGATGACACCTAGCAATGTTTTGAGACGCAGGCCTAGGACTCAGGAGGTTCGCAGAGGTGCATGGAGCAAGTTGCATGGAGCAGATGTTCTGTTGACTTTGCGTGAACTTTTACGCTGGAGTGTTGACAATGGTGCAGTGAATTGGTCTGTTTTGGAAGATCAAGAACAGCTTGCAAAACGCTTGAAGGACATGGAGGTGGCGCAAACAGACGTTAACCTTATCCTTGTTTCACGTGTCGCACGTCGTATGAAGAAGCCGCAACCTCGGTTAGGCCCACTTGAGGCACCACTTCGGAAAGCCATTCTGTTGATGGACAATGACGATGTCATTACAACAGGTTGGGAAGAGTGGACAAAGCAGCCAGTTTCTTCGCAGATTCGAGCACTTCCTACAAGGCCTAGGCAATTGGCCGTCATGTTGTTTGGAAAGGATGCACATGCATCACCTCCAGCGGAGGAACCGGAGCCTCAAGAGGCAGCTGATGCAAAGTGGAATCGTGTTCCACGAGAGTTGCGTTTAGCCCTTCGTCGCGTCCATGTGAACTTGGGACACGCTAGGTTGCCAGACATGTTGAGATGTTTGCGCATCAGTAGAGCAAGTGAAGCAGCAATCAGAGCATGCAAACTTTTTCGGTGCAAGGAGTGTCCTAGACTTTTGGAGCCAAAGATCCCTCGACCTTCAAAGCTGCCCGTGGTCGATGAATTTGGCATCATTGTTGGACTTGATGTTCTCGAGGAGAAATGTGCAGATGGCGTGAGTTGAATCTGGTTGAATATACTTGATTTGGCAACTACATTCCAAGTTTGTGCAGTCCTCGACCAGTCGCACCGCAATCCCACAAGTGCTGAGATCTTGAATGCTTTTACAACACATTGGGCAAGCTGGGCAGGAATGCCTGAAAAGGGCGTTGTTGTTGATCAAACTCGGTATTTTATGGGTGAGTTTGCAAAGTTGCTTGAGGAGCATGGCTGTGAAGTCAACATTGCTGCAAAAGCATCACCTTGGCACATTGGCGCAGTTGAGAGACATGGTGGTACCTGGAAGTCGATCTGGCGTCGTGTTGCTTGGTCACAACAGATCAGTGGTGTGCAGCAAGTGAGGGTTGCTACGGCTGAAGTGAATAAGGCAAAGAATGCCTTGTCTCGCAGATCAGGTTTCTCGCCTGAACAATGGGTGCTCGGACGCTCTGTCCGTGTACCTGCAAACCTGCTGGACGATGGAGAAGTGGCCCGCATTGGAGCTCAAGCAGCTGCATTGACACCTGGCACTAGGTTTTACAAGCAGTTGCAGTTGAGAACCGCTGCAAGAGAAGCTTGCGTTCGAACAGCAAACAGTGATGTTTTGAGAAGAGCAGAACTTCGCAAGGTTCGTCCAAGCCGTGGTCCTTTCCCAGTTGGTAGTTTTGTCTTTTACTATGACATGTCAGGTGCAGATGCAAAGCATGGACCACATTGTTGGAGAGGCAATGCAAGAGTACTTGGACACGACGGTAGTCACACCGTTTGGTTGAGCCATAGAGGCATCCTTGTTGCAGCCTCACCGGAGAACCTCAGTTTAGCAGACGATGATGAAGTGAAAGGTTGGATGGTGACAAGTCGTGTATCAGAGTTGATTGACGCGACGCCCTCAGTCAGCTCAAACACCTTCTTAGACTTGAGGCGGAAGCTGCCGCCGCCTCCAGACGGTTTCACAAACGATCATCAAAAACATTTCGTTCAACCCCAAACATAAACTCTTCTAAACTCACGTGCAAACTGCTGTAAAAATGCTCTTTCTCCATGTACTGCGATCGTGCTCTCTCCAGCCAAACATTGGGTCCTGCAAAACCATGTAGGAAAACAATGCTCCCTCACGTGGCTTTGGGCTGTTAGTCCTCAAGCGTTTGGCTGCACGTTCCTCCGCCTCTGCTCTAGCTGTGGTGGTTTCAAGCGGTGGAATCTCTGGTGCTGTTTGTGCATGATAATCATCTGTATCAAGGTCAAAAGGAACCATCTCGGATCCTTCCAACTCTGGATCTTCTTCAGGATCGACGGGCACTTTAGCCGCTTCCTCAAGCATCTTTTCGAGTGAAGAGGGCGCCGACCTTGAAGACGAAATGGAAACTGCCTTCTTGCTTTTGCGGTCTTGCTCTTTCTTCTTGAAGAACTCACTGGATCGGACCATGCGCTTCCGATCACGCTCGGACCATTCTTTTCCGAGCCTCTTTTCTCTTGCCTCGGCCGTCTCCTCTGGTTCAACTGCTTCTTCTGCTGGTGCAATGGACGGACTCATGATGACGTCCTGCGGCTCTTCTTCAACCACTGCACTTGGTCTGGGAACATGAGGAGTGTTTTTCTTCAGAGATGTCAGAAGCAAATCCTCTTAGTCCCGGTGGCAGTTTGAATGCAGCAGCAAAGAAAGGACGCAAAGAAGTCCAATTGAAAGACCTTTCCCCAGAGATTCAAGAATTATTTACAGGTGAAGGTGGATCAGATGGCAAAGAGTGGCAAGGTTGGCAAGACAAAGATGCTTGCGATGTCCTGAGTTTAGAGGACAGCCTATGAGTGCGGCGCCAGAAGCCAGACTTGATTGTTCCAACACGTTGGGTCCGCACAAACAAAGCTGAAAACCCTGCCGTTGATCCATACAAGGCGAAGTCGAGATTGGTTGTCCAAGGATTCAAAGACAAATCCTTAGGGCGCTACCGCAGAGACGCCCCGACAGCTTCCCAGATCGCAGAGAGCATTTTGCTTTGCCTTGTTGTTTACTTTCGTTTCATTTTGATCAGCAAAGATGTGAAGAATGGATATTTTTGTGGCAAGCCTCTGGAACGGGAAATTTTTCTTGAGCAGCCTCGTGGAGGCCTTCCTGGTTTGCAGCGTGGAGTTTTGTTGAAAGCAAAGAAGGCAATCTATGGTTTCGCAGAAGCCGCTCGTTTGTTTTGGCTCGCATTAAGAGAACACCTGATTAGCGATGGATGGGTTGAGAGTGTTTTGGAACCAGCACTTTTCTACCATCGAAATGAAGATGGAGGTTTGAACGGTGTTCTTGTGACACATGTCGATGACATTGAAGGTGGAGTCGAACCCGGATTGGAGAAAGAACTTTTTGCAAACAGTTCTAAAGCCCTTGATTTTGCCACGAACCATCGGCTCAATTTCACTTTCAGAGGTCGTGAGTTGTCGCAGCAAGAGCTGAAGGATGAGCGTGGTCAAGTTTTTGGTGGCCACATTGATGTGAGCATGAGTAACTATGCTTTGGGCATGAGTAAGATCAAGATCGACAAGAGTCGAGGAGAAAATGTGGACGCTGAATTGAATGCTGAAGAGAAAGAGATTTTGAATTCAGGAGCAGGTGAACTTGGTTGGATTACCAGACAGCTTCGCAGTGATCTTGCATTCGACAACGGTTGTGTGCAACGTTGCAAGAAGAACCCCACGATCAAGGACTTGTTGAGATTGAAGCAGGCCATTGAGGCCGCACGTCGTGGAGCTTGCATGCGAACTAGATATTGGAGTGATGTTAATTTAGAGAAAGGAGCATTGATTTATTGGGCAGACTCCGGACATGCAAATGGACACCGGAGAAAGATGATATTTTGAGATACAGATCAGTTGGCGGTTACTACATTTTGATTGGTGACCCGTCAGTATTGGAAGGTGAAACAGTTCGAGCAAACCTCATTTGCTATCATAGCAGCCAGACCAAAAGAGTTTGTCGAAGCACCTTGGCTGCCGAAGCAAGTCACCTTTCAGAGTCGATCGAGGCCGGAGATTGGATAGCAGTGCTTTTACATGAAGCCTTCCATGGTAGTGTTGATTTGAAGAATTGGCCCCAGATCATTGAGCAAAGAATGAGAATTTATGTGACAGATGCACGTTCAGTTTTTGTTTATTTGAGTAAAGATGCGACATCGACCAGTTCAGATAAGCGCATGGCCATTGAAGGCGCGCTTCTCAAGGAGACCGTTCGTCGTCCCGGTGCACATGTTCGCTGGATAGATGGTCAACAGAACATGGCGAACATACTTACTAAGGCTGGAGCTGATAAAGAGGTACTTTTGAACTTTCTGAAAGATGGATATTTTTCGTTGGTGCAAACAGAAGCAAATCGGCTGCAGAAAGAGAAACAGCGAAATTGTCGAGCCCAACAAAAGAAAACTATGAGTGTGAAATCCGCTGTTTTGCAGGTCGCATGAGCATTGGCCTCGACGTCCGCAGCCATTTGCCAGACCCGAGTGGTCCACCCGTGTGGTCCACCCTCTCCCGGCCTGACCGGCCCTTGTTCGATCGTTGTGCCATAGCCCGGGCTTCATCGCCCTGGCCGTTCGTGGAGACAGACTTGTCCGCTGGAAAAGAGAGGGGGGCAGCCGCTTGTGATTTCTTTTTGTTGCAGTGCGTTGCATCATTTTACATTGGAAACCTCCGCACCAGTTTTCAAAATTCACTGAATTAACATACTCGTACAACTAACTCTAAAAACAACATCAACTATAGCTCTTCAAGTGTCTTGTCTGCTCCCACATTCCTTCTGTCATCGGACGAGAAAAGTCATAACCGACAAACACGACCTCTTTGGCTCCTCTTCCGCATGCCGCTGGCGCGGCTGGCGCTCTCTTCCGCTGAGGTGGGCGCAGGAGAGGTCTCGAAACTGGAGATCAGCCTGGTGCCTTCAGACCCTCAAGTGGAGGTGCGACCCCAACGATCTCGCGGACGAGATGGGGTCGCTGGATGTGTGGGAGATGTGTCGGGAGGAATAGGAAGAATCGGAGGACTGCGTTTTTTCGGAAAGGAGGCCATTGGTTATGGGGGGTGGGTTCAAAAGCAAAGGAAGGTGGAGTGAGGGGCCATCAAACCGCGATTTGTTGGAGAAAATCAACAGGTCTCCTTTGGAGGGGTGGCAAGGGCCCTGTTAGAGGTCTCAAGTATTGCAAACTTCCACTCATTAAACCCCACCTGGCAGTCATCATCCACCACAACCCATAAGGAGTCATGACTCACTGGACTCTCTGGGGTAGAGCAGCGGTTTCCCGAACTGGGTCAATCCCCAGCCACCTGCGGAAGATGTTTGATTTCCAGCCCAGAGTCCCAGAGCGCAACCCTGGACCCGAACCTAAAGGGGCGGTCGGAATGGCTGGGGCTTCGGGAGCCGCGCAGGGGCGAACTCACCGGGGTCGCAACTTGCCCACGGCCAGGAGGGAGGGAGCCGGAACTCCGCGGAATCGGGGTTGGGCGCGAGGTCGTAGGGTACAAACGGGAGGGAAGAGGTGCATGACCAACCCGTCAAGTGAATTCTTGGGACCAGAGAGGTTTCCAAGGAGGTTTCTTCCACTTCACTGGTTTGTTCAACAGATTCCGTGTGTGTTGAGGATTCTAGGTTCCAAGCTTGGTCTGCTTCGGAGTTCCTCTGCACATCTCTGCACCACCTTTTCCCTGAAAAAGGTTTGACCCGCCCAGTGCAGTTCCCTCAGTTCGCACTCTCCTGTTTTGCGCAGTCGTCGTGTTCGAATGGGCGATGTTCAGGTGGAACATCTTCAAGTCCGGCAGATCTACTTGCAGATCTTTGACATCGAGGAGAGATCCAGACATGGCATGGAAAGTCCTGCAGGTGACTTCTGAGGTCCCAGGTCACTTCGTTTCCCCAACAAAGCAGGCCCAGGACTCTGGAATGCCCAGGTGTCGACACTATGGAGTCGGAAGGTGGTTCCTAAAGCTTGAGGGCCAACCTAACATCAACCAAACCGAAGACACTGAGGATAGCAGTGTTTTTGTAGAAGCTGATCCAGCTTGGCAAATGCACTACTTCTGATATAGACGAGTTGATGAACAAGAGACATCGCAGAAGTGAGATAGCTTTGATAGCTCTGCAATTGCATCAATGGTCCATCATGGAAGTATAGCTACTACTGCACGAACTCGAAGAAGCAACCCGGCGAGACACGGTTTCTCAGGCCAAAAAGAACCCGACACAGAATGGACCTTCAGGTCTGGCAGGTCTGGCCCCCCCAGTTCTTCACCCTTCCACCTGGCCGCCGCGTTGAGCAGTCCTCGTGTGGCTTGGCACGGTCCAGGATCCGCCGCGGCTGTTGGCTGATGAGGTCACCGTGGAGAGTTGCCAGGCGCGGGACCGGCGCGGTGCGGCGTGACCGGCGCGGTTCGCCACGCGTTGCTCGCCTGGGGTCGGGGGGCAAGGGGGAGCAACCCCTCGCCCAGTAGGTCACAAAAAGAGTTGTGGGAGGTGCGAGTTCCAGCGATCGGGCGATCTTGCGGATCTCTACAAAAAAGAAGACGACACCCATGGCCCATGGATCGTTCGGGCTGCCCATTGGTTGCGTCTATTTTTTTTCCGACTGCATCGGATCGATCCGCCCCACGAAACCCACACGATCCGCGCTGCTCCGCGCGGAGCGGAGCAGCGCCGCTCCGGCTTCGCTTCGTGGATCTCCTTCGTCCTTTGGGCAGGAGGTCCTGTGGCCCAACGGCGAGAAGTTCCACCCCTCTCCGGAGAGAGGGGGGGTGGTGTTCGGGGTGGGTGTGGTGTGTTCGGGTGGAACTGGCGGTGGGTGTCCGAAAGCCGCCACGGCCTCAAAGAAGCTAGCTACACTCAAGTGGAAGACTTCACATGGAAGTAGAAGGAAGACTACTTCTGCGAGCTATAGGAAGACGACTTTCCTTTTCAACCAGGAAGTTCACTCCAGGTCCCCTTTGTGTAATGGTTTCGTCCACGCTCCACGCTCCGCGCAATTGAACTCCATGACGTCACTTGTCTGCGGCCATGAACGGTTTTTTGGGGGCGGATTGGGGATGTCCCCACTCAAGACTAGGTGGCAAAAGGATGAAATAGAGTGGTTAACCATGGTTAACCTTTAGAATCTTCCGAGAGTGACTGCTTGGTTGCTTGAACCGTTGTCAGACGTTCTTCTACTTCTCCTCCGCCGCGAGGACTATACCTTGCCGGCTGGACTGGCGCCAGAGGTGGTCTTCGAGGGAGTCGAAGCGCATGTGAACCCTGACACTGAGCATGTTGTTTCCCGTCGACATGACCGATGGGAGATGTGCCACTGCAGTGATCCCGATGGTCGACCACCCCATGGTCCAGTTTCATGGGTTTTCACCCCCATTGACGGTCGCGTTTGTTTGGCTTGGCTTCAGCATGTGAAGCTCAATAGTCTAAATAGGACCGATTTGGACCTGCATTGATTTGATTAATGATTTGATTTGATTTGAACCAAACAAACATTGCCCTATTCGTAAGGGATTTTACTCTACAAAACCAGGTCCACCCGTTCTTATGAGACCTCATGGGACAGTCAACAGATGTCAACAGACCGTCAATAGTAGATACCAGGCGCCCCACAAACCATCAAAAACCTGGTTTTTGTATCTGAAAACCTTTGTTTTTCATGGTTTTGAGGGCCCCTGGTATATGATGATTGATATACTGCAATCTAGCTTCCTGGGAACATTTCTACGGATCTATTTGTCCCCGGCCAGGCCCTTCTACTGATGAGTCCCGAAAAGGCCCTTGATGGCCATTTACATCCATTTCATGTCACTCTACCCCCATGAACTTCGGACGGACGTAGCTACGTCCCTAGATGTCCCTGCACCGACGTCGCGGTCGCGGCGTCCCGGGGCTTCGATGCTCTTTTTGGCGGTCGGTGCATCGGCCGGCATCGTCTAAGGACCTTGAGGTCCAAGCAGATGAAAGGCGCTACTCTCGGGACCGGTCGGTCTCCGCGTGGTCGGTCGCCTTCGCTTTCGCGGGCCGGTCGGTCACCAGCGGCCGGTGGTTTTCCTCGGAAGGGGTGCCAACGTGCCATCTGTGGAGACGAAGGTGTGGAGAGTCACCGGCAACTTCTGGACCAGTTGAGGGAATTGGACATGTAACCCACTCATTGGAGATCTAGAACAGTCGACATGCTTGGAGGGTTTGATTCATCGTCTACAAGTTAAGTGTGTTCTGAATTCTTGCGTCGAAGGGTTTTGAAGTTTTGGTACATGGTCCGTGCACCTTCTCAGGTGCAAAACAGGACATCCTTCTCGGTTCATTCGAATAGAACACTTGGAGGACAGGTTTTCGTTTGGTCGATAGTCCTTGGCCTCTACTTCTTCCAATAGACTAGTCCAAGTCCAATAGTCCAAGCACCATGTTCAAAGGGAAATTGGAGCCATGAGACCAAACCACACCTTGTACATCCTTGTACTGTACGTACTAAGGAGTCTACAGATCCCTCATCCAGTTTCCTTGCAAGCCATGAGTCTGCAGGGTCCCACACGACCACCGCTGCTGACTTGACACGACCAGCCGTCCACCCATCCCACCGCACCCGTCCACACCGTCCCGCCTGACCAGTGGCCGGCTCGCGAGGCAATGCGTTGGGCGCGCTCTGGCAGGGCCGGACCTTCTTCATCTCGCTTCGAAGCCCCGGAGTTCATCCTGCCGAAGAGGCGGGAGAGAGCGATTCATGCGTTTTTTTTTTTTGTGGCCTCATTGGCGGCCTCATCGAAGAAGAACACCGTAACTATTGGGGCGGCGTACCCTCTTCAGGATTGGTACATGAGCTTTTCAAGGCAAAAACAAAGCGACCTCATTCTGGGATCTCAAGTTCGATCGGAAAGGTCCTGGTATTGGGGCGAGTCGATGGGCGAGTCCTGCAATTCGGTGCTTTGGTGAAAAGGAGATACTGTACGACTCGCACCTGAGAGTGAGTTCAGGAGAATTCACAACCGTTGATCATGACTGTGAGGTGGGGTAGTTCATGAGTTGAAAATGGAAGTTTAGGGAACACAGCTTTAAGAGAGTGTCATTCTGAAGATGTCAGATTTTGGTCATTCTGAAGATCAACCTCGACTGCGAGTGTCGAGAGAGAACGTGCTTCATCTTCAAAAGATCAACATGCCCCGACGCGACTCGGTCGGGCCCGAACCGAGGGGTCGGACCCGAATCGGAGGGACCGGTCGGGCTGTTTTCACGGAGCGTCTGGGTGGGAAGAATTCCGTGTTCATGTTGGAACTTTCGACCCGAACTGTGCCCTAGAAGTCCAAAGACTATTTTAGGCACCACCCAAGTAAAGGAAGTTCCTTTTCGATCCTTTTCGGATCACCTAAAGACCGTTTTAAACAGTCTTGGACTCCCAGGGTGTGTGTGTGTGTGTGTGTGTTCAGCCGTGATGTCTTTCCCCGCCTTTGGCGCATCGCGCCATCGAACGGTGAACGTCCGTCATGGGCTCGGTTTCACGGAGAACGCCGCCGTGGCCGGTGAGAGCTCGGCACGGCGCTGAGATAGAGGTTTCAAACCATCCAAATCACCAATTTGGTGAGTCTTTTTTGGGGGGAAATATTGATGGGGACATGGACTGGTGTATTGCTGTCTTTATGCTAATTATAGTTAGTGGTTTCAGAGGTTCGATGGCACAGACCTAAAAAAGATAGACAGACGGAGGTCCACTACCAAACCACCGACATTGGGGTCTGTGCCATTCATAATCACTATTATGCTTTCTTTGGCTGCTCTCCGCATGCTGATTTGCTCCAGAACGGTGAATCGTGGTGAATCCCACTCCTATCATTCGAGGTCTACGGCTTTGGATGTCTTCGGAAATGCGGCAAAATACAAAATCCACCGAGAATTGTTTTTTCAAGTGACACTCCTGTTCAACAACCTGTACTGACTGAGTAGTTGATAAGCGTATCTACAGTGTTCCAGGACAAAGTGCATATCAAACACAGACAGGCCAAGTATGTGCTTTTCCCCACTGAGTGGGGAAGGTTATTCGTTTTGGCTGGGGTCAGTCCGCCTGGTAGATCCGGAGACAGGTGAGTCCGGCTCAGTCCCTTGGTTTCAGCGGTTTCAGACGGCACAGACCCCAAAGTCGGTGGTGCAATGTAGTGGACCGCTGCGCGGAACCCGCGCCTCGAGTGCTTCAAGTGGATCACCAAACCAGGTGGCACCACATGACTGGGCATTCCGACATGTTCTCTTCCAGGGGCCAACGACGGGGTCATGAACTCACAGGGGGTAACAGGTCCGAAGAGTCAATTCAACATAAGGAAAAGGTGGTTTTTAAGCAGGTCCTGCCCTGAGGATCCGAGTCCGGACCCTGCATGGGCAAGGGGTCGAGCCCTGCTGTTCACAAGGCTTTGGGGCCCCGAACTAATCAAACCCTTGTTTAAGCAGGTTTTAGCATGTCTGATCACCGCATGCTCCATTTGTCCTGCGGCATCTTCCCTGTGCCCTCAGGACTCATCTTCAGGCGCGTTGTTTCACGAAGAGAGGGGGAACATGGGAGTGATAGGGAGCTGACAAGCTATCTGGGTGTTCGATAGGGCTTGGAAGTCAGTGATGCCAAGCAAGCTGGAGTGGTGCCTAGTCTATCTTCCATGTCTTTCTTGCCAAGAGCTCCATGTCTTTTTCCGTCGCGAGTTCCCCCCGCAACAGACACACTACTGTAAGTTCAACTCTAAGTTTCATATTGGCACATTTGATCTCCGAAGACCCCGACCCCAAGCCATGGGTTTGGGAGGCTTTCGGTCTATTTTCGTTCTTCCAAGGGGGGACCCCTTACAGAGGTCTCCCTCTCTTTATAATGGCTGTGCACGGCACCGGGAGATCTCGGTTGACCACCGAAAATGAACAGAATGGACTGAGCTCCCGTTTCGGTCAACCCACCTGCGTGAGTTCCGAGATCTCCGGGCACCCACATCCATCTCAATACCTCCACGAAAGGACGCTCAGTCCTTGAACTCGGGTCAGCTCTCACTCGCCTCGAAGCAGCTCGCCTTGAACCAGCTCGCCCTGAATGACCCCGGACGTTGGACCCGGAACGGGTCCGTGGGTTCCTGGTCCTCCCTCTGGGTGCGCTCCTGCTTGGCTCTCCGAGCGGTTCTCGGTCCTTGGCGTCATCTCGTGTCGTGTCCGATCGCTCCGTTCGTAGCGATGCCCTTGTTTCTTTAGTAGCTTCTAGGTTACTATGTAGTATAGTAATGCCGCCAGGAGCTACTTGTTAGCGATGCCCTTTGTGATAGATCCAAGGATTGAGATCGTAAGAAGTCGAAGATCCCAGTGCAAGGTGGGTGAACCAAAAAGTCAGGGACACTTTCACTCACGCCACATCTTCCACCATCTGTCGAGCTCACCATAGTTCAAAGAGCATTTACTTTCGATCAAAGAACCCTCCGCCAGCCCTGATCCTCCAAGCTGAAGAAACCGGGCCTAGACCGATGGCCTTTTACTGGTTGATCAATAGAGGGGACGCTGGTCGTGTACCACCAATAGGACATCACTGGCCTAGACTATCTTAACCCAGCTCCAGTCGTACCTTCGTTTCGAAGGTGTTTAGGGGTCCAGGAGGGGTCCAGATACCTTCTGAGGAGGTACTTGGAGCCCTAGGGTAAGACATGTTCAATTCTTTTGTCCTTAGGATCGAACGAAGGTCCGCCGGATCCATCCGCCGCCACGTGTGGGGCGGGTGTTTTGTGTGACACCGTCTCGGAAGGCGAGACGTCGTTTACTCGATGGATTTGTGACGTCTCGGAAGGTCTTCACCCTACACACAACAAGTACCTCCAACCCCACCCCAAACACCTTCTCAGCAGGTACGACTGGAGGCCTAGGGTCAAGAGTTGGTCGTCCTGGTGTTCAATCGTCGGTCGCTTCCTTTGTCCTCAGACGACGTGTGTGTGTGTGTCGCCGCTAGCATGCCGCTAGGACGCGAACAACACGACGAGGCCGCGGGTGTTCTGGAAAGGCCTCCAAGAGATGGATGTGACCGCATCGAAGACTCCCGGGCACCACGATCTTCACGTGTTCAAAACGCTATGAAGGACCGTTTGCCCGAACAGAGGCTACGAATGCTTTGGGGGGGGGCTCGGGTAGACCGCCCAGGTCAAGTGATCATTGGTATTTGGGACCAGAAATGGACACCGACACTGTCAAGCTCCACGACAAGCTCCGCTTTGACTCTGTATGCCCGCAACGACGAGTGGATCCCGGCCACCCAGCTGGACCACTCTGTTCTACGAACCCCCCCCAGTGGACCGATCTGATTGGCCTGGCCAGTCTGCCCAGAAACCGAGCCTCGCAACCAGCAACAGTCAGCAAACGGTTTTTCTAACATCGACCGACCCCACCAAAGGGTTTCAAGCGGAGAGGTCCCGATCGTCCCTGAAACATGGAAATGACGGTGGATTGAGAGGACCAGGACCCTCCGTTTTCGAGGTGTCCTGGCTGGACTACCCCACACTACCTATAGGCTTCCAGACAGGGCACCCCGACAGGGTCCTGGTAGATGGCACAAGTTACCCCAATGGTCGGTAACTAGTCGTCGAAGCGCCCCAGAAGTGTGGACATCGGGGACATCGGTCGCCTTCGAAGCTCTGACATTCCAGTCTTTAGGGAACAAAAATGGATTCCACTCCATATCAGTGGATGCTGTGGACCGAAGAAAAAACCCATCAGTTGTGGAAGGTTTCATCGATTCAGAGTGGGTTTCACTGAAGCGGGCTGTGGAAGGAATCCCAAGATGGGTCCCCTGGAGATGATGGGACCGGTCCACGGTTCACTCTTTGGATAGCTGTGGAACCCCTAACCTTGTTGAGTCGCCCCTAACCTTCTTAGCATCCACAGAGGTCGGTCGGGCGTTCGGGAAGAAAGAAGAAGCAAACGGTCACAGGAACGAAGGACAGCGGGAGAAGAGCTGCCAACCTTTTGTACACACCATGCCTTTTTTTCGCCGGACCAAGACCAGGTCAAATGTAGAACATATGGAAAACATGGGACAGCACCGAAATAGGACCTATAGGACCTGGTTTACCTGGGACAGACCTATAGGACCATGGTTTCCAGTGTAAAACTAAACCCTTATAGTGCAACGGTCCTTTAGGATTCAGGCTATGGCGACGAAGCCCGCATGGCGCAGGGCCCGCAGGGCGCAGGACATGGTTTGTGCCATGAGGTGCACCATTGGAAGACATTTCCCAGCTTCATCGGCCTGTTCTTCCGGCCTTTATGGCTCCTTGGGTGAGGCCCCAGCTCGTCGCCCCAAAACCTCATAGCTTTCTGGCTCACCACCAGGGTGCAACTCCTGCGCCCAAGGGCTCGGATGCCCTCCTGGTCTGGCAATGGGCAACGTCATTGATTCCTGGATCCACTGCCACCGAACCAGGTCGGTACGGTGAGCACACTATCTATCTATGCCATGTTCGGGTCCAGTCTTACCGAACCTGAGAAGAAGGTGAGAGTGGATCCATCGGGAGTTTTGGCGACTTTTCGCTTTTTAGTTGCGAGTTCACGAGTTGTGCAGGCAAGCCTCAACGGCCACCAGCGAGCGGCAGATGTTTTTTTGTCCACCTCTATAAGTTCTCTCCCTCAATTCGGTGATGGCGAATTGGCCGAATTGCATGAGGGAGTGGCTCTCTGCAACACCTAAGGCGTTGACTACACACAGTAATGTCGGTGTTGTGCAGTCAACGCCTTTGCAGTTCTGGTTTGGCCCAATTGCCTTTGGCTTCGTTGAGTCCCACACCAGGCACATTCGCTGAGCCTTGCAGCAGTGGGAAACCCAACCACGTGGTCTCTCGGACCCGTTCGGTGCGCGATCTTCGGCCGATAGAGAGGGGGAGGCATCAACAGTGAACTTGGCAAACAAGCTTGCCAACAGCAGTGAATGCAGTGGCGGAAGGACATTCTTGTAGAGAGATTAGATTGGAGCTTGAGGCACCGCGTGAGGAGGCAAGTCTGTCCTAACAAGGTTGGGACGCCGTGTCGGACGCCGGTGAATGCTCCACGTGCGTGGCACCTCATCCAAACCTGGTATCACACTCTGTTTTCGCCACACACACACACCAATGAACCCAGCTGTTTCATCAGCTACTGTATTGCCTGCACTCTGTTTTCACCCCAGATCATCCATCTGCCCCTCCTCATCAACTCGGTGGTGTCGGATTCTTCGCTTCCAGGGGCTTCCAGACTTGGGTTTCCTGCTGGACCTCAACAAGAACAAGGCGTAACGCCGTTCTGCTTGGTCGCTCGCGCGTTGCTTCGACGGTGCGGCGGTCGTTCTGCCTTTCTGCGCCCGTGAAGCGGGGCCGGGCGATGGACATGGTGGAGTGCACCAGGTTTGCCGTCAGGAAATGGTGGAGTGACGAAATGAACAAAAAGATGGCTGAGAATCGTTCATCTTATTTTTGGGAGACAATGAAAGAATGTCCCAACTCTTGATTGATCAAACCCCTCATATCAAGAGATTTTACAATACAATCCAAATGGGGAGGGTTTAGTAAGCAAGAGGCTCCACAATGTCACTACGCCGACTGTGAGTTGGTTTCATGGTACATCATTGGTACCCAGTCTTTTTTGCAATCTGACAGTGTTGGTTCTTTAATCAGCTTTAATCAGCTGAGCTCCCGGAGAGCAGATTTGGTAACAACATGAATGTCCACATGCCCACTCAAGTTGAGGTGACCTTTCTCAGATGGGGTTGAGGCTTAAGATTTCCTAAAATAGTCTAGGAATCATTAGTAGTGCTTCGCGCGGGCTATCCTGCGTCCTAGCTAGGAGCTTCCTATTGCTAGTTAGTAGCGATTCTCTACGGGCCTGCGGCGCGCGTGGCTTCTGCTTCATGCTCTACACCCCGCTCCCACCCTCAGATGCGAATGAATCAAACAACCACACAAAACACATCTACGGCCCTGCGGCGCGGTGGCTTGAATGCTCTACACCCACCCTCAGATGCTCTACAACAACCTGGGTGGCTTTGGCCCTGGACATTTAGACGAGCCGCCCTTGCTGCGCTTCGAGAAGACCTGCGTGGTGCACGGCCGGTCCGTGGACGCGGTGCCGTGGAAGAAGAGGCTGACTGTGGTGTGGCTCAAAGGATAGCTGTTAGGCCGTTAGGCTGACTAGATTAAAATAGAATAACATATAGATAGATAGATAGATAGATAGATAGATAGATTGATAGATCTGATGACAGTAAAACCTGATGACCACTGACCTCCTTTTTCGTTGTGTGAACTTGTATGACCAACTCCAGTAAAATGAGGTCGAACTGACCTGTAGGGGATTAGGTTTCAGGAATGTGCGCACATGGTTATCGATTCCCATGTTTGGGGCGTCGGCAAGCAAGCAAATGCGAGTGGTTTCAGTGCAGGCCAGTTGGTGGTTTTAGACAGTTCTTTCGTGGTTTTCACTGATTAATTCATCCTGGACCTATTTAGGGATTTTGCAGGTGGCTTGACACCACCACCCAGATTGGATCAGATATTTGTGGTTTAAAAGGAACTCTTCAAGACTCCTGGCAAAGGCAAAACAGTCCAACCAGTCCAACTATTTTACTGACTCAATATTACTCATATTTTGGCGTGGAAGGTGCTGGAGGAATCAAAGATCCAAATCAGCCCGACAAGGATAACTGGAAGACTATTACTTGTTGTACGAACCGCCGGTCCGCACTGTCATGTTGGTGGTGGTTCTCCCACTTAACGGTGCCTGCCCAGGAACAGTGGATGACGGGGGATTGGGGGATTAGGTCCACAGGTCCACGTCGGAGAGGTTCGGGTCAATCGCGGGAGGATTCTCCGAAGATACTTCCGGGATCACAAAAAGGTCCGGAACTAGTGGTCCAGGCACTTTAGTGGGGGGGGAGCCAAAACACTGCTAAAGAGCAGACAAATTCTCCCTTGACCGTACTTAGGGTTCCTAAAGTGCTTACCCACTTGAGCAGCTTCAAAAACCTCTATGATGAAAAGTGTGCAAACTGTAATCTCACATTCTTTCACGAAAGCCAAAACGCAGGTCGCGAAAGGTTCGCGAAAGCCCCGCGAAAGAACCCCAGAAGAACAGCGTCGCGAAAGCTTTCGCGAAAGTCGAATTTCTTGTGCATGTCGTGTTGTTTATGTGGGTGACCATATTTTTATGCAGGCAGCCGCAGCAGGCCAGCCAGCCAGCCAGCCAGCCAGCCAGCCAGCCAGCCAGCCAGCCGCAGCACACCAGCCAGCAGCAGCAGCAGCAGCGCTGAAGAGCAAGTGTTTCAGGGGAAAATCGAAAAGCCCAGACGAATTTCCGCGAAACCCGCGCGAAAGCCTCGCGAAAGAACCGGGAAAGTCGAAAATATTCGGGAAAGGTATCTGGCCCCAGCAAAAAGTGTCAGCAAGTTTTCCTCCTCTTCTGATGACAACAATAATACTTGAACGGTGCTGCTACAACTCCTTGTGCCAGGATGTTGCCGGAAAGAAATTTGTTCAGTTTTGACCACCCTAAGGACACTTATATCGGATAACTTATTAAATAGATCAATCACTTTATTGTACAATATCCCAATCGAATTTCCCAATCGAAAACGAATCGCCGCGAAAGCCGCCGCGAAAGCCCCACATAACACCACACCTTCCGCGAAAGCCAGAATGCAGGCCGCGAAAGCTCCGCGAAAGCTTTGCGAAAGCAAACCTGGATTATACAAAAAAGTAATAGGGGTTTTCGAAGCTGCTCACTTGGAAGCATCTTGGTTGATGAAGGTCTGAAGGAAGGTGGGTGTCCGGTCTGCTTTGTAAGGGAATTCAATTCCAAATGATCCACACCCCCGAAAACTAACATGAAAGACTGTTTTCCTTTACAAACCAGTGGTTTTCAGAGTCAGTGTTCAGCGTGGTTCTGCACCCCAGATCTATCCCCAGATCCCTCAAATTTTTTCCACTGCTCTGCCGAAAAAAGAAAAACACTCGCTTTTCAACATAAGGTTTCGCCCGCGTTCTGGACCGCCCGCCGAGGTCTTTTCCGCCCCCCACGGAGACTTGGCTGGAGCGAACGGGTGTGGGTGGAGCGACCGGGTGTGGCGACGCGTTCTTCTCCTCTTTTGGAGAGATCAATCCGCGGAACTCCGCTATTTCTCGCGGTCCCTCGCCTGCGGCCGGACTGGGGAACGACCAACGTAGCGATGGTCCGAACGTAGCGATGCCGGTCCGGCCGGGTGCGGTGGGCCCGTGCGTTCGGTCCTGGCGCCGGGTTGGAGGACGCACAGGTTCGGTGGAGTTTGGGTAGTGAAAGACTTTTGTTTGGCATGAAGGTCTTCTCTTCTAGATACTATAATAGTGGATAATAGTCAGATGTTAGTGATGTTAGTAGCAACTCACTGATGGACCCTAGACCTTGGGCCACTCAAGACGAATGTTGGAAGCTGGTTTTCTCACGAAATCTCTCGAAATTCCTTCGATGAATCCATCAGTCACCAGTTCTCCGGTCAAACGTCTTTGACGAAGCCTTCGACTCATCCTTGAAAAGAAGGATCAACATCCTTTTCCCAAGTCCAAGTTGCCAACGATTTCTTCGAAAACACAGACGTGGCCACTTGAAAAAAGGCGAAGACACATCGAGAAACATATAATTACCAAGTTCTCAGCGACGTCTTCGACGACGCCTTCGACCTCTTTCAAGGATATCACCCTGCCATGCCTTCGGTGAATGGGGCTTACCATGGCTACGCCGCTGTGAGCGCCTCTCGGTGTCGATTTGGTATCGATCGAAACAGATCTGTTTCTTTCCAGAATGGGAAACAAAGGTTGTTGACGTGGAGTGTGAAAATCCGGAAAACAAAGGTTGTTCAGGATTCAGCCTATTGATGTCATGGTGGTTGGAATATGTTGGAATCCTATATATTTTGTTTATTTATGTGTTTTTTCTCTGGCCACTTTTCTATGCAGCAGCTCAGTCAGAGCCCTGTGTCCCATCCCAATTTTTGTGTGAGTGAACCACAGCACCAAACCATACCTCATGTAAAATATGGATCCACAGGGATCCTTTTGATTCATCCACATGACATGTTCAAACCCCTCCAAACCCATCCATATGACGTCATGTCATTGTCAGTGAGTCATCAGCCATCATGTCCAGATTTTTCAGAACATGATCATCAGTTCACAAGACATTTGAACATGGACATGTGCCATGAATGACGGATGAAACATGGTGACTGGACGTGATGAACCTGATGCGGCACACGGGTCCCGGATGTTCATGATGAACAAAGGGCAGGGGCGCTCCTGGCATTTCTACGAACGGAGCGATCGGACGCTCCGAACGGGGGCTCCTGGCCTTACTACTAGGAACAAGGTTCGCTACTAGGCGCTCCTGGCATTTCTACGAACGGAGCGATCGGACGCTCCGAACGGGGGCTCCTGGCCTTACTACTAGGAACAAGGTTCGCTACTAGGCGCTCTTGGCATCGCTACGAACGGAGCCAGGACGCTACTGGGGAGCTGAATTGGGCCCAAGAGACTCATGTCTAGTGGCGTCCTTGCTCCTAGTAGTAAGGCCAGGAGCCCCTCATAGCGTGTTGTCAACAACATGACGTCCACACGGCCGGACCCTCACAGACCACGCGACGACCCCACCTGGTTTCTCCGGACCCCGTGGGTCAGTCGAATAGGGGGTGCAGCCATGTCCCGCGGTCGTTTTTGCGTCAGTCGTGGATCTATATTGGGGATTGGAGTACTTTGGACTGGCATGGCTGCCATGCTGCATGCGATTTCACCTGGAGGAGCCCGTTTCACACTGGTAGGGGATTCGGGCTATGAGAAAGCTCCAAATCAATTGTGAGCAATCCTATAAGGCTAAGAGCATCCTTGTTGCCAGATCTGGGATTTTGAGCAGACATCTCGCATCAAAAGGTTACACAACGTTTCCCGAACCGGTGCATTTGGATTGAACCGGTGATGTCGGCGGCAGAACGAAGGGCTTTTTCGAGTCAGGCTGGGGTGGGGTGAACCCCAAGCGGTGCTCATGTTTCGGTCTGAACAGACATCAACTCCTGCCGCTGCTGCTGATTTCGGGTGTGAATTCCCGTCAACATCCAGTTCCTTCCACATCATGTGTCTATTGTTTTGTGTTTTCTCTACTGTTTTCCGATATTGTTCCCACCAAATCTCCATTCTCCCTGCCCAAACCCTTCCCGCCCAAACCCTTCGCCCCTCAAACCTTGGTGACATCGGCGGGCCCGGCCTGAACCACTTCTCGACCAAGCCCGCGCGTTGGGCCGTCCAGGTGGCTTCCGGCACCTCGGTGGACCTGCGACTCATGTTTACCACCGCGTCCACGCACCAGGCGCCCTCCATCGGCGGAACACCAGCGCATCGCGATTTCGGGGCTCCGATCGCATCGCGACACGAACGGAGCGATCGGACGCTGCGAAGTGGGGGCTCCTGGCCTTACTACTATAGGAGCGATCGGTTCGCTAGGAGCCTAGGAGCTTGGTTCGCAAAAAAAAGACACAAAACCGTCCGGACGCCACGGATTCTCCACTCCTTCCAGTGTCGACCTCTGGAAGCCGTCCGCTTTCGCCGGGGGCGCTTTGGACCGGGACCGCCGCCGCGGCGTGGAGCGGCCTGCACGTCGACCCGGTTGGAGTCGGTGTGGCGTTGCATCGAGTGTTGCGAGTGGGGATGGAGAAGACGGTGTTGCATTGAATGACTCGTATGGCAGAAGCCAGAAGTAAGGAAGAAGAAAGAAGGGGATCTAATGCGTGTCCATTCAGCGCTTAGTTAGGGGACCTAGTTTGCGTGGACTTACTTAGGGAACCTAAGTAAGAAGGGAACCTAATTATAGCTGCGAACAAAGAGCACTGTCCATTCAGCGCCGTGCTCTTATCCTTCGGTCTTTTCGCATGTCCTTTCAAGTCCAGACACGCGTGAGTCGGACTCACCACACGAACAGTTGACTCTGCCGGGGGAGCGAGGCACATGGAGGTCGAAAATGCACCCTTCCAAAATCAAAAAGGGCACTTCCGACTTCCAACCACGAACAGTGTTTTCTTTCATACCGACGCAGACCACCAGATTTGGGCCGCGGAACCCGCGTTCCGCGTTGTGTTTTGCAGACTGGCGCGGTGGATTCAGATGGGCAGATGAAAGACCCCAAAAAGGTGAGTGAAGGCTTCGGACAGTGAAAGAGCCGTTTAACCCGCGGGCTAATCAGACACTTGCCAACTTCCCACACTTGCTGAATCAGACCACAGAAGCGCTAATCAGGTATACAAAGTGTGGCGGGCTCAAAAAAGTGGGTCGATCGCGCATGGGCTGGGTAACAAGGACGTCAAAAACCGTGGGATTGGTAAAATGGTCGAGACATCAGCGGAATTTGATAACATGTTGGTCGGCGTGACGTGACACCGCAACTTGGCAGTGACCTTCGCTTGAACCGTCGATGTTGTCGAATGCTTTCTTTGGAGCAAACAACAGTCCTTACTCGTTTGCCGACCCCGTTTCAGTAATGCTCCAAATCTGTTGTTTAACACATTTTTGGAAGCGGGGCGTATCTAACCTACAGCTCATGAACTGTCTTGAACTGAAAACGTCTCATTGGGTGTGCTCCATGCGCTACTGGATGAGACAAGTGCGAATCAAGATAAACCTGTCAGGATTTGTTAGCCATTTTTGCTACATATGGTCTTGATTTTAAATAGGATAACTCCCAGCCAACAGTGTTTGCTTTGATCTTTCCAGGGGTTGAACTGGGGGGTCTCCCTATTCTAACACACACTCAGCAGATGCAACTGGCGTCCGTTTGCCTCGCACTTGCCTGCTGGCAGGCTACGGCAATGATGCTTCCGCGGCTCTACGTGTCTGTCTTCGATGAGGCGTCTATTTTTCTTGTTTTCTTGGGATGTGTTGCAAAAGTGAAATAAAGGGCAGCAACTGGCGACCGGCGACGGGAAGACACGTGCTCTTCCACAGCCCTTCTGGCAGTTTCTATATGTTTGTTAGCCTTGAGTAGATCTTATGTTTGTTTGAACCATTCTATATCATCATTTTTTGAAAGGGTTGTTTGACTAGGTTCCAGGTTCCTTTCCCATGACCCCCTATCAACCAACGCTTATGGTCTTACACTGGACCAACTTATTATAGGCCGATGGTTGGGAGGACGCCACCAGGATTCCAACCACCATTGATTTGCGAGTTCTTACCGAAGAATCATTGAATCAGTGTTTACTGAGGAGTTTAGTTTAGACATGTTTAGACAACAAATTAGTTCAACCTTTGTAGTCTTGAAAGATCTTGGAAGGTTAGGGGTTTTTATATTGTTATTTTGTTATTGTTATTTTGCTGTATAGTATAGCTGTGAGGGCACTGAGACCTGCTCTGCGGGTTCCACGGGTTCCCAAAGAACAGCTTATGTGAGCCCCAAAGAGCATCAGACCAGGGGCTTTTGACCTTTTTAGGCCGTCTCGCCCCCAAAGAACCCGAAAGAAAGGTCCACGATCGGCAATCTTCGCCTTCAGAGGTCAGGCATTTCCAGTGCCAGACTGGTTGTGTCTGGGAAAGGATGTTCATGGATGAAGTGGAGCGGGTCTTGGTAAATTGTAATGTAATGTAATGCAATGCAATGCACTGCAATGTAATGTAATGTAATGATATGATATGACATGCATTTATGAATATGTATTGTAATGTAAGGTAATGATATGTATGCTCCTCTCACACCTGAAAATGGACTCTCAGCCGCTCCGGAGCCGCAGCCCGAGCCGCCCACGCACTCGCTCGGGCTGCAGCAGCGCGGAGCGTTGCCTCGCAGGAGTCAAGCCCTCAGCGCTTGTCCACCTTGGCAAAGGTGGCCATCCGCGGCTTCGAGGTGGCATCGGGATCAGGTTCTCTCATGGTCTCTATTACATGGGGATGGATTATATCGGGACTGGTTATAGCGTCAGGAGATCATCGGATGGTGGCTGGAGAATCTGTTGCCGTCATCCTTGAGTAGCTTCTTGGACCACTACCGAAGATGATGTGGTCGGACTCTCAAGCTGGATTGGCCAATTTGGCCAGTGAAGGTGGCAGTTGGCGCACACGCCATTTGAGGACCAGATCCCTCTATGCCCGCACAGCGCTGTACAAGATGGCTACTGGGGCTTGTCGCATGTGGAGAGAGGATGCGACCACTGACATCGGCTAACCACGACGCGGTGCTCCGTGGAGCCTCCAACTACGGTCCACCCACGGCGGCCCAGCGTCAACAGCTACCAGCGGAGCCGCTCCATGTTGATCATGGCTTTGTGCCAGCAGGTTGCCCTCCCTGACGCTTCCAGCAGCTCGGCAGCGCTCACGGCAGCAAAGCAGCGGCTGACGGCATCACGGCAATGCGCTGTAGATGCCATTGCAATGCCGCAAGACGGCAGCCGCCTCTACATTCGCTTCAAGGAGGAGGTGACTGTGAATGCCTGCCGCTGCTGGGTGGCCAGGATATCTGTCCATAGCGGGAATCTCACGATGATTGATGAGGAGACGCTGAATAAGATCCCTCTGCCGCCATGGTTCCACAGAGAGGCCACAGGGGCCGAGCCTTGGTGGTTGGGTGTGGTCTGAACCTACCCTTTTTCAATAGACTTGTGCAAACCTTTTGAGCCCACTATCAGTTGCAATAAGCTCCCCCCCAAGATCGTGAATCAACACCATTATCATCTCTCACAAAGATCAAGTGACTTTTTGATTCTAGCTGATCAGCAGTGGACTGCCGTTGGCACCCGGAGATGGACGCGGCAGATGTGGAGATGGGTCCTCTAGTTCGAGCTCTTCCCCTCATTCCCACTCACGTGTCCCGACATGGACCTCCTAGATAATCTGTTCCAGATTACAGAATACGATGCTGACTTGCACTGCCGATACGAGGCTAAACTCCGCAAAGAATCCAAGAACATAATGCTTTTGCCTTAGATCTTAAGCATCCGTACGGATTGGAAACCGTACCCTATTTTGCAGGTTCTCATGTCAAATTCATGGGTAAACGCAGTGTTTTGTCATGCGTTTTGCCTAAATAACATGTTTTTTTCGTGACACCTCAAGTTGCCGTTTTTTTTTGTGTAACTAGCTGTCCCCAGGCAGCGACCAAGTGCAAGTAGTTTTCATCGATGCCATTGTCGAGCAAATCAGCGGCGGCGCACCCATCCGACATGAGCTGCTACAACTACGCAACAACCGCCAACTCAACACCAACAGAAAAGGGAGTTAGTTTCTGTTTTTTTTCGAAACATTTAACCTCAACCGCACATTGCACCAAAGTGTGAACAACGAAAGACGAGTTTCTAACACCTGCTCCCAGTTTACCCAGCCACGATCTGAACCCAAAACTGTTTCGTGAACAAAAGAAACCAAAGGGTCAGAGCAATCACGAGTTAAACCGTCTACGTACTGGTCCAAAGAAAAAGGGTTGACACACCACAAACGAAGAAAACACAAAAAACGAGGAGGACAAGGAACACCCGACAACCGAAACAACAAAATTAAAGCACACACCGTGGCTACGTCTTGAGCCTTCATGCTCATGAGACGTATGTGAAAACAAGAACGAAATTACAACCCCCCCCACGTTTTCTGTTTTTGGGCCCCCGTTTGCGCTATGCTTCAAGTTGGTTACAGTATCTTGCGATATGCTCTTATGCAATGCATTGACATGCCATAACATTTGGCTCAAGGTGCGTGTGAAAACAGCCGCTCGATCGCCTTCGCTCACTCGCTCTTGTGAACCTTGTTGGACTGTGAGTTGAATCCAGGGATACTGTGTATTGCACGCTCCACTGCGGGGAATTTGACCCCCAACACCATGTGATGACATGACCAAGCATCGTGGAATCCAAACATGTCATAAAAGTGGGTCCGGTTTTCAGTCCCTAGGCTTAAACATAAATCTGGAGCCCAACTCTACAGATCCTGATCCTCCATGCACCAGTTCGATTTCAGATCTTTGGACAGGCGACATTTGGTGATGCTAAAGTGCTAGTCATGAAGCAAGACGAGTCCAAATTATACTGTCAACTAATCAATGGTGTTCTGTCAACACAAGCAACCCTTCGACAGGAATCGTTTGCGTACCGGGCGCATGATATGACACCGCATTTTCGAAGTTATTGGGAGAAAGACATGGGGTGAAAACACTACCCTAATCCACTAGCAATGCACCCTGGTCGATGCATCTGGCACGCCAGGGGAAGCAGTCCTTGAGCAACCAAAGAAAGGCATCTCTGCAGGCAAGATTCGAATTCGATGTGTCACCAAGCACTGTAATGAATTTAGTTTCACATGACATGCAAGTCATAGGAATCTTGATGAATGAAGCCTTCACATGATCCAGTCATTGACGTTTCACTTCACCGGACATGTTTGGCTCAAGATTGTGGGAAAAAGGGGCGGCTGCTGTGTTCTTTTGGTTATCAGCCGTATCGCTTTGCGATCGGTTGTTGGTTGGCCGTCGTTGCAGCCATCGCGTCTTCCTCTGGTTCACGTCAACCGACTGAACCCACTGGTCCGCCCCCGCCTGAAGGGGGTTATTCTGATCCGGAGCATCCCGAGTACGAGGAGCTCCACAGGCTTCTGAGGTTCCCTCACTCTGGGAAGAGCGGCCGAGCACAGAAGAGGGCGTTCATTCGCCAGGGCGTGGCTGAGGGGCATTTTACGTTGACACATCCGCATTTGCTGAACGGTGTTACGTCTTTTAACTTTTGCGCGCAGAGTCGGGTGACGATTGTTGAGGAGGTTCTTCAAACGTACAGAGCTCGATTCGAGGAGGCGCATAGGTTAGCTGCTTCGGCACTGCCACCTAGGCCTGAGCCCGCTGTTTCGGTACCGCCTACAGTGATTGGCCTTACGCCAAAGGCATTTGCTAAGGCACCGCCGCGGAGGCCAGAGCCAGTTCAAGTCTCGATCGTTCTGCCGGACACGGTACATTTCCTTACCTTTGAGGCAGCGGAGGGTCGCTATACTCGTTGGGAGTCACAGGAAGTGCATTTGGGAGCAGTTGCAGACATTGGCCAGGTTAAGGTCCTTTTTGTTGATCACCATCAGGTTCTTGACAGGGATCACGGCGATACTTGCAGACAGACAGGTCGCGTGGGGGTCGAGAACATTGAGGCGATTGAGAAGTTCAGACAGTTTGCGTTGGATCACGAGCGTATTCCATTTGTTTTCGTTCTTTCTTTCATTGGGAGTTCGGGGCGCTATCAAGCGTGCAAGGATATTTGGAGTAACAGCGAAGGGATTCATCGCTTGTTTGACGGGATCATTTGTACGTTCGAGCCGGAGGGTCCGACAGGGAAGGCTGCAGTCATCTCGAGATTTGCCGAACGGTTGGGAGATCACTTGTCTTGTTGTTTGATCGACGACAGTGCTGAGATCCTATCTGAGTTGGAAGCCACTTTGGCCACCGACAGGGCAACAGGGATTCACATTAAGCTTTCGCGGAAGAGGAGCTTGGACGGAAGGTCAGCGTATCCATACGCCCATTGGTTGAGCGACGGCTGGACGAAGGAGGCAGTTGAGAATTTCATTGCATCCGAGTAGACGTCGTTTGATCGTTGAAAAGAAGCGATGGAGGGATCAGTAGGAAGTGCGCATGGTTCACCAGAGAGTGAACAGATTGTCATGTTTGGGGAAGCCATTGCAACTCCTATCCAAGATGCGAGTTTGTCATCCCTGACTGAAACATCTCACTCCACGATGGTTCAAAGTAATCAAGGAAACCCAACAGCAAGGACGGATGTTGAATACCAGCAACCGACCATTGGTCAAATTGATGCTAGACAGATTGTGTTCGAAAGCAACCAGTCGTCTCATTTCACCGATGCCAGATCAGTCAATCTTTTGGATCTGAACCCACTGGTAGTAGCTCAGGCTCACCAGGTGGTGTCCGAGGTACAGGGTCAAGCCATTCAATACGTCTCTGAAGTTGAAGCCAATGGGAGCCAGACTGCTCAGTATGTCCAAGCAATGGAGAGTCAGTTTAGGAACCAAGCCCTTCAGCAGATCCAGGGTATTGAATCGAATGCTCAAGCCCAAATCCAGAGTCAGGTTCAATCCATCGAAAACCAAGCCAGGTCTCAAATCCAGGCGGTAGAATCCACTGCCAGGGACTGGGTTAAGCATTCTCAAGACGAAGCTCAAGAGTTGGTCCGTCAAACCCAAGGTCAGGTTACCCGTTTGGTGAACCAGTCTCATCAAGAGATTGCAAATTATCAAAACCAGATTGAGCAGTTGAAAGCTTTGGTGATTGATCGCACGAACCAGGTGGTTGAAGTGACCGGTGCATTGAACCAAAGAGAGCAAGCATTGGAATCCACAACCAGGCAAATGAGTGAAATGAGGGGTCAAATGGAAGCAATGATGAGGAGGATCAAGGATCAAGATGAAAGGTTGAAGACCCTTGTAAAGAGTGGAACTCCAGGGGATCCGAGCACCATCCATCCTTGCAGTCCGCCGCCAAAGGCAACCTCGTTCGTTGACAGGAACCCGAAGAGTGTTGGTCAGCCAAGTCCATCTATGAAGGTTCATGGAATGGGTGAATTGGTTCCGGTGGTACATAGTATTGCAACTCCCAAATCCTACCATCCTGGCAGTTGCCTTCGTTTGCATTGACGCCCATTGCCACAGCAACCAATGGTGAAGAGCTGCATTTGGCACCTTCACCAACTCAGTCCGCTTGTGCAGGAGAGATACCAAAGGCTAATCTAATGTTGCCTCCTGCTGCCTTACTCAATGATCAGATCGGACTTCAAATCCAAAGTGACCAAAACATGGCTTTGCAAATGCAAGTGCATCAGTTGACCATTCAAATGCAGCAATTGATGGATGGATTGACGGCAAACCCTGTGCAATCGGGCAATCAGCCGTCATCGAATCGATCAAGAGACCGCCGCAAAGTCCCCGGATCGCCGCCAGGAAGTGATTCTTCATCCTCTTCAAGTGATTCGAAAGGAAAGGGTTCAAACCGAAACCCTGGAGGGGGCGGAGATTCACCACCAAAATCCCCAAACGGAGATAACGGAGAGAGTTCATCAAGCGATTCGGAGGACCCCTACAAAAGAGAGAAACGCTTAATGCGTATCAAACAGTATGACTATCTAAAGATTCCTGCTTTGCCTCAAGACGCAGCAAAATGCCGGAGTTTCCGAAACGCAGTGTTCAGTGGGGTTTGCAAGTTTGCCAAGAATGATGAAAGCATCGTGTTCCGTTGGATCAATCGTTGCAACATCTCGGAAGATGGAAAAGAGTTCAACAATGCAAAGGACTTTCCCATCTTGCATCGAATCCTAGGCGCCAAATTGCTGGAAGCAGCAAAGGGTACAAAATTTGCCTTGGAGTTTCAGACCCACCAAGAGAGATGTCAAACACATGATCAACAACCGAAAGGTCGCAAGTTGTTGTGGTTGATCTTCCAAAAGTTTCGACTCGATCGCGACCGCAGAACGGCACTCAGTCAGCACCACCTTTTGTCATTGAAGATGAATGGTAGTAACATCAAGGCACTTGAAGACTTTCGACAGCGACATGATTTTTGCGTAGGCGCTCTTGAACCTAGTGAGATGCCAGCTGAAACGTCGCTGAGGTCATTGTTGTTTGAAAGCCTCAAGAATCACCCCAAAATGGCACTCGCGATTGACAAGTTTCGGGAAGCAAACACTGGTAGCTACAAGCGAACCAGCAGTTGGTTGTACAGCAAGATGTGTGAAGCCATTGAGATATCCCAAATGGATTTGAACACAACATCGATGGACAAAGCTCTCACCTCAGCAGGCTTGGATCCAAAGGTTGGAGGGGCGCAAGCAGAAGCAAAAGACAAGAAGAAGAAGGATGAGAAGACAAAGAAAGAGAAGGACAAGAAGCCAGAGCAAGACACAAAGGTCAAGAAAGAGGACAAGCCCAAAACGTCCAAGAAGGCTGATGAAGACAAGAATGTTGATGCAGCATTTGCCCAAAAAGGAAAAGGCAAAGGGAAAGATGGCAAAGGCAAGAACAAGGAGGACACGCCACCGCTAACCAAGGAGCAGAAAGCAAAGCTGCCATGCATGTACTTCGCATACGATTCATGCACTCGCGGGAAGGATTGTGAATTCCTCCATGACAAAGGGAACTTGTACAAAGGCCCGAAACCTCGTATGAAGTCTGGTACTGGTGCTAGTTCCTCTAGTCATGCCGGAGCCGCTTCCGTAGCTGCTGCAACTGCATTCGCATCGATTCCGTCAGCCGAAGCCGCTTTGAAAGAAGCAAAGAAGGTTTGCAGAAAGGTCACTCGGAGTTCCTTGAGAGTCCCTTGTGTCCAGTTGTTGGCCAAAGCTGTGACTACGATCATGACCGCCATCACATGCTGCAATCCGATGTCCCAGATTGATCATTCAAGTGTCCCTGCATTGGCGTCGCATCCATGTCAAATGGAATTCCTCATGGATTCAGGTGCAGGAAGGAATCTGTTGTCGAAAGACTCGATGCCCGATGATTGGAGAGGCTTCATCATTGACCCACCAGAGAACCTGATCTTTAGAACGGGGGGTGGGGAGAGGAAGACCACAAAAGCCATCGAACTCCAAGGGCAAATGAGCGGTCTCAACACTTTCTACACCTTGGATTCATGTCCTCACGCGTTGTCATTGGGAATTCAAGTAAACCACCACAAACGAGGATTTGTTTGGCTGCCAGACGAATTGCCTTACATGATCAAGGCGGACCGTCTTGGTGATCTCAAGCACTTTTGCCCGGAACCGGCAAAGATTCACATGGAATTTCGAGAGAATGACCGAATGGGTAGGTGCAGCACCAGCAGATTTGGAAGCTAGTCCAGGACCTGTCGCCTTTGACTCAGACACGGAACCAATTGGAGGTCCGAGTTCAGGGTGGAGAGATCGACCGGCAGGAGTACCCGTTCGGGAGCCAGAACCTCGTGTTGAAGCACCACTAGATTTGCCAAAAGTTAGTGATAAAGTGTTGAAGGAGAAACCAGAAACTCTTCCTCATTTTGGTGATGAACTCATGATGTGTGATGAACCAAAAGCGGAACCCTTGGATGCCCCTTTAGATGAAGAAGATGAAGAGGCTAACCCTTGGACCCCATCACTTCGTGAACGCCTTGAAGAGGAAGCCAAAAGTGAAGCTCATCAACTTTGTCACTTCCCCAAAAACCGTTACTGTTCAATCTGCCAGAGGGCAAAGATGACAGGACGAGTCCATCGGTCAAGGGGGTCACCAGGTGAGGATGAAATTCCTCAGCTCCACTACGGCCGTATGATGAGGGCAGACCACATCATTTTAGGGGCAGATTTAACCAAAGGTGCTGGTGGTGAGCAAGCATGCCTTGTTTGTTTTGACGAATTCTCAGGTTGCATTGGAGCTTACTCCATGACATCTAGAGATACTGACTCGAACATCCTGTGCCTTCAGAAGTTTGCTGGAA